>JABSTQ010010471.1:0-404921 GCA_013358835.2 Ixodes persulcatus
CGAGATGTGAACATCGACCAAGAGAAGGTGGTAGACCGCTACGCGCAGGAAGCACGACGAAGGAAGGCGATGTTCGTGCTCTGAAGAACCTTTAAGTTGATAACTTATGTAAATAATTATGTCTATTCTGTCCTCTCCAATTGTAGGGTTTTTTTTTTTTCTTCATCTCATCAGATAAACATGAATCTGTTTAATAAATAATTTTAATGTTGCTCCACGCAATTCGCCTAGGCACTGCGCTGAAGACCATTTGAGCTCGCATTTTTGTTTTCTATTGGTTTCACGGATCCACAAGACCATAAAGAATCGAACAGTTATTTTTGTTTGGCTGTTTCCCGTAAAATACCAAGTCATTGAGAGTAAGGTCGCTGAGAAATCCCACCCACTGTTTTTTTTATTAGAGTTTAATTACTCCAACTAAATGCTCACTTTTCTCAAGAACTGTGCATTTTCGAGAGTGAGTCAATAAAATAACAATGAAAATAAGAAGGTATTTTGATCACGTTCTTCCAGGAATTAGAAATTCTTCATATTATTCGGCCGTCTTACATTTGTCTTGATAACAAATCCTTTCTTCTCCGGTCTTTGTGGTGTTTTTTTTTTTTGTTTTTTTTTGTCTAAATTGATGTATTTTGTGTGATCGAGTCCCTGCACAAACTCTTTCACGCCGCGTGCCTCAATTGCCTGTGTTGCTTAAATGGGGATAGTCACTGTTTACACATAGAATATAGAACCATGCACACGTATGTCTCTCTCTATCTCTATTTTTTTTTAGCACTTATAGTGCAAATCTTTGAACCACTGAAGCAACAAGTGCGGGTTAATATAAAAGAACAAGAAACGAATACAAATTTGGTGGGAATATTTAGGCTTTAACAAACGTTAAAACACGATTAATAGTTGCTTTTTGTAGATGCCGCAAAAATCGCTAGCCCGCACAATTAAAAACAAAATCACCACCGCCCCCCCCCCCCCCCCCCCCAAACCTTAGCCATAAATCCGCCCCTGGCTAGGGGAAGGCTCTGAAATAATTATTATGGGAGACACGAATGCCCATATCGAGGGTCTGGATGGGTATACGGACTCAACTGGAAGCATATTACTAGAACTGGTGAAAAAGCATGACTTAGTTTTATCTAATACCAGTCAGAAGTGTGACGGGCACATAACGTGGGAAACTGGCAATCTACATTCAACTATAGATTACGTACTTATGTCACACAAAATATATGGTAAGTTACAAGTAATGAAAATAGATGAAGAAGGTTCCAAAAGTCTTGGTAGTGATCATAAACGTATCAAGCTGAATTTCGCCAGAGAAGTAAATGCTGAAACTAGACAACATAATTCAAAGCAGACTTTCTGCAGCGACAAAGAGTTGGAAATAGTTGCTGAAAGAATAGAGGAAGCAGTTTCAGGGCAACGGTATACAGATTGGACCTATGAGAGCCTAACTGGGCTTTTTGTTCTGGAACCAGTGGCGCACCCACAAGGGGGGGGGGGGGGGTTTGGGGGGTCATAACCCCCCCCCCCCCCCCCCAGAGCTCCGCGAGAATTTTTTTTTTTTTCGTATTTTGACGATTTTTTTTTAAAGTATTCTTCGCAACGAGGACCTTTCAAGGTAGATAAATTAATCGCCCCCTCCCCTCCTTCTCCTCCCTTCCCCCCTTGCCGTTGCACTGGTGATGTACACGGCACGAGCGAGTCGTTTCCGTCATATACAATCTTACATTGACAGAGAACGCACTATTGTCAAAATTACCTATGTGGTGAAAAGTGCTCATCTGATGAACCAACCTATAGGTGTCACAACATTGCGTGCCTCGATACACTGTCCGAGCAAAATGCAAAAACCGCCAATGATCGTATTCACGCTAACAGTGTCGCAGTCTGTACAGTTTCCCACAGTGGCGCACCCACAGGGGGGGGGGGGGGGGGGGGGGGGGGGTTGAGTGTCCTAACCCCTCCCCCCCCCCCCCCCCCCCGCCCCCGTTGCATTGACGACGATGTACACGGCGTGACAGAGTTAGTACGAAGGAATTAGTTCCGGATTTGCTTATCGTACATTGACAAATTAGATTATTTTCGCAATTACTTATGTGGTAAAACGGGCTTAACCCAGGCCCGAGCTGTTAAAAGTTTGCGTCCATCGACACACCGTGTGAGCAAAATGCAAAAACCGCCGGTGTCGCCGTGGTGTGTAAGTTTGTATATTTTATTTTTCTCGAATTTCTCTATCTACTGTAGGAGGTATAAAATCATTATTAATTCTATGTTCAGACATGTTTCGTATTTCAAGAAATAAACACCCCGAAAAGACGAAGCGGTTCCAGTAGTTAACCGTTGGGTCGTTTTTGAATCGCGTTCTATCCCCAACTGTTAGAAAAAAAGCCTCTACACTTTAGGTTATTTTAACGCTTTCTCATTTTTGTGTAGCGCGGGTAGTCTGGAATGTTGTATAAGAAAAACTGAGATAGGCGTTACACACGAAATTTCAGATTTGTTTCCAAAAAGGTTTTCAGAAGGATTCCATATGAATTGACTGCATGGACTGCGTGCGCCTTCGCATTTCGAACCATCTAAGAATGAGTTATACATTTACTGTGTATTTTTGCGAGAAATATTCTTGAAGGTGGTAAGTTCAGTTCAGAACGCTGATAAAAGCGTTTTTTTTCTTTTCCTTGGATTTTGACACCAAATAAATATAAAATAACGGACAGTATGACACAACCTTAGTTCATACGTCGTGCAGTGCGATATTTCATTCATTCTTTTGTCTCAGAGACTCAGACGATACCGCCTCGAATAATGACCTCGTCACAGTCGGCTCCACGGAAAGGTGAGGCGGCAAGAAACTTTCAGTTTCTGCAGCGACTCACCCAAATAATAATAATAATAATAATAATAATAATAATAATAATAATAATAATGCATTTTATTTCCCATTCTGGTTGGTACAAAAAAGGGAGGACGTCAAGACAAAAAGCTGCGGTTGCAGCTTGACGAGGTCCTGGAGCCCTACACACTTTGTCGGAAAAGCAGCATTGTAAACACAACGAAAACAAACACAAAAATGGGCACTAAAACACAATCACGAGTATTCACATTGTTGCACTCAGCTTGAATGCATCAAAACTTGGGGATCTACGTTAGAAAGTCGGTAAGTGTGACTAGATTTTTTTTTTTTTCGAATTCTTATTATTTTTTATTCTTTTACATATATAACATCCAAAATTGTATGCTGCATCTAACTAATCAAATGACCTGAAAGTTGAAATCAACAATCCCTAGCAAAAATTCCCATAGAGAATTCCCATAGCCTATCGGTTTATTGACACCTATGGGTGTATCGGCCTATAGGTGTATGGGCATATAGGTGTATGGGCCTATAGACCAACACGCGGCCCTGACGTCACGCAGCTGCGGTGGCGCTGTCGAGGGCACTGCGCATGCGCAGACGCTTCGCTTCACACGAATTCGGTTTCTGCGCACGCGCAGTGCCCACACCTGGTGTGGGCAAACGCGGGTTTGTTTGTAAACAGCGTGTCGGTCTATAGGTGTATCGGCCTATAGGTGTATCGGCCTATAGGTGTATCGGCCTATAGGTGTATGAGCCTATAGGTGTATGGGCCTATTGGTGTATTGGCCTATTGGTGCACTGGCATATAGGCCATCTGCATTAGCACACAGGGTATGGTGGTGCCTTTATACATTTTATTATGCAAAAAAGGGTCTTGGGGTACACTTGCTCCTGTTATGAAGGCATCTTGACGCTGAACACTGTCACAAACTGAGTCTTGAATGTGCAAAGAGCATAATGGCATACTTGCTTGAAATCCTGAAATGAGCAGCAGAACAAACAAAGAGTTAATCGGCGGCATGGCAAAGGTGGAGGATGATGTCACCACAGAAAGTGATTAAGGCGCATGTTCCATTCGATAGATGACTCGAGCTTTTTTAAATTCAGACTGAAGAAAATAAAATTAAAAGGCTGGATTTCCTTTGTTTTCTGTCTTCATCATGAGCCTAACTGCCTTCAAAACTTTCTGAAGAACCTTGAAATTAAATAATGTAAAATTAATATCAGCTTTATGTTTGTGGGATTCCTAACAACACTTCATTTAGTTTGGTCAACAAATACATAGTAGGTATGTAAACCCGGATCAATTCGGGAAAGTCAGGGGATCGAAGTTTGCCCTGTTTGCCTTAACAGTACCATCCAGTCCACTTCCATAACTTCAAAACTAGTCGCATGCTGTCACGCGTTTTATAAAGATGGCTATTTTTGAACCATTTTGACTGCAAAGGCATAGTGGCTCTGCATGAACCGAATACTATGGAAGTGTAACTTCTCAAATGAAATGAAGTATGATCAATGTAATCAATTTATAGTGGGACCACATCAGTCAACTGCTAAACCAGTAAGACATTTTCTAAAGAAACGGATTGAAGGTACAATTACGGAATTCAATAGGTGTGCCCTGTTGACATAAGCTACACTTTTCAAGCACAGTTCCAAACATAAAAACAGGTCAAACAAGCACTAGTTAAAAAAAAATTAGCTTTACAAGCAAAAGTGTCTCGAGAATATAGGGAGTTTTGGAATAACGGGCGCTACTTTATCTCGCGTTACGGACGGCAAAAGCGTTTGTTTCTCTGCCGGGGACCCAAAACGCAAGCATCTTGCACTTAAAGTGCCACCAAGATGTTGCGATAGCTTTTCTTTTGAAGTTAAAATGTTCTATCTTTAAAATTAAACAAGCTTTTCGTCTGGAATAACATTTTTATAGTTATCTTATACTCAGTGCCGCATGTTTCTTTCACTGCCAAGCTGCTCTGTTGTACTTCCGAGGCCACAACGATCCACTACCCCGGTATGTTTACATTTCTGCCGCGATCATAAGTACACACGCTTTGATAGCTTTGAGCTCTCAATCCATCGGTATGTGACATTTTCAATGCGCTTCGACTATACCAACCGCGGTCGCGGTCGCCAAGTGCGACTCACGCAGTCCCGAGCAGGCGGCAGGCGTCGAAGACGCGATCAATGGAGATGTCGTGGGCGCCGCCGTTTGCGGTACCCGCGCTATTTCCGAGAAATAAAGGGCCCCAAAGCCGAAGCCCCAATGCTCATTTTGGGTCTGCGCATTCGCAGTAGCGACGACGTTATTTATTTGAGGTTGCAAACGTTATTCTAAAACTCCCTAATGTTCATAACTTCCACGCGTCTACAATGCAAACAAAGACCAAAAGAAGCATGCTTACCAACTGTGTTGAGTTGCTCGCAAGACTGTTGCGTCGAGGGTCTTCCACGCTCTTCTTGAACATAATCAACGTAAGAGGAAACTTCACAGATAGATAAACTCGAATAAATTCGCACATTTCCATGTCTAAAAGCATATCCGTCCCGCGACAGAAACGCAAACAACGCACAACGAAACAATGCTGAAAAAAAAAACAACTGGTGTCGCTACCGATGGGGTTCGGTAACTAGTACGAGCTCGATAGGAATAAATAACTGGGCAAGTTGGTGAGAATTCATGTTGAGAGACAGCGCGACCGGGACGAGGACAAAAGGACGAAGAGAACACAGGACAGCGCTTGTCATGTGTTCTCTTTGTCTTTTTGTCCTCGTCCCAGCCGTGCTGTTTTTCAACAATACGAGCTCGTTACAAAATCGAAACCGAAACTGACCGAATCGCGATAGAGGGGTGCCGTAAAGATATCTTTACAAGCTTAGGAATAAAAGAGGGTGAATACAACTATTGCTATAACCACAGGAAATAAATGTGTAAATCATGACTAGTACCGACTTGCCATTTGTTTCGAGTGAAATGGAGTAGAAAGTAGATTTCTTGTTTCAACCCATCAAGATATTTTCTTTATTTTTCATGGCGATTGCTTTTATTTACACTCTCCTTACAGTAATGTATTAGTAAATTACTTTAACGCACCAGGTTCCCAAGTTTAATTTAGAATATTGCCCTAAAATTAATTCAGAAAAGCAAGCATTTCAATACGCTATTTTCCTCTAAATTGTGACTGTATGTGAGTCTCTTATTCTAGCATTAATTTCGAGCTACAAAACTATATGAATTTTTATAACCCATTGATGTACATGGATAGTGTGTTATGTAACCTGGGCTTAAACCATTTTTGCCATCTAAAATATCGAGAGAGAAAAAGCGTAACATTGTCGCATAATTAACTTGTCTAATGTACTTTTATACATGCTGTTCTGGTGTGGACACATCCTTCGGACGTGGAATAGATATTTGCATCACACAGCCCAGGTTACATAACACATGCATCAAATGATGCATGTGTTCATCTGACACGGACTATTCTGACAGATATATGTCTAATTGATTCCTATTGCTCAAATAGACATGCACAATTGGTTTAGACATTCCTATTGAATGATTCGAGGTTTCCACTAGTCAAGGAGGCATTCCTATCTGGCCAACAAAACTTTTTGTTTGACTGATAAAGATTCCTAATGGTCCGATAAAGTCCCTATGGGTCCAGTCTAAGTTCCTATGGGACTATAATAGGAATGCCTATTTGACCGATAGAAATTCCTATAGGCCCAATAGGCAATCCTATGGTACCGGTACATACTCCTATGGGACCGATACACACCCCTATGGGACCGATACACACCCCTATAGGACCGATACACACCCCTACGGGACCGATACACACTCCTATGGGACCGATACACATCCCTATGGGACCGATACACACCCCTATGGGACCGATACACACCCCTATAGGACCGATACACACCCCTATGGGACCGATACACACCCCTATGGGACCGATACACACTCCTATGGGACCGATACACACCCCTATGGGACCGATACACACCCCTATGGGACCGATACACACCTATGGTACCGATACACACCCCTATGGGACCGATACACACCCCTATAGGACCGATACACACCCCTATGGGACCGATACACACCCCTATGGGACCGATACACACTCCTATGGGACCGATACACACTCCTATGGGACCGATACACACCCCTATGGGACCGATACACACCCCTATGGGACCGATACACACCCCTATAGGACCGATACACACCCCTATGGGACCGATACACACCCCTATGGGACCGATACACACTCCTATGGGACCGATACACACCCCTATGGGACCGATACACACCCCTATGGGACCGATACACACCCCTATGGGACCGATACACACCCCTATAGGACCGATACACACCCCAATGGGACCGATACACACCCCTATGGGACCAATACACACCCCTATGGGACCGATACACACCCCTATAGGACCGATACACACCCCTATGGGACCGATACATACTCCTATGGGACCGATACACACCCCTATGGGACCGATACACACCCCTATGGGACCGATGCACACTCCTATGGGACCGATACACACCCCTATGGGACCGATACACACCCCTATGGGACCGATACACACTCCTATGGGACCGATACACACCCCTATGGGACCGATACACACCCCTATGGGACCGATACACACTCCTATGGGACCGATACACACCCCTATGGGACCGATACACACCCCTATGGGACCGATACACACCCCTATGGGACCGATACACACCCCTATAGGACCGATACACACCCCTATGGGACCGATACACACTCCTATGGGACCGATACACACTCCTATGGGACCGATACACACCCCTATGGGACCGATACACACCCCTATGGGACCGATACACACCCCTATGGGACCGATACACACCACTATGGGACCGATACACACCCCTATAGGACCGATACACACCCCTATGGGACCGATACACACTCCTATGGGACCGATACACACCCCTATGGGACCGATACACACCTCTATGGGACCGATACACACCCCTATGGGACCGATACACACTCCTATGGGACCGATACACACCCCTATGGGACCGATACACACCCCTATGGGACCGATACACACCCCTATGGGACCGATACACACCCCTATAGGACCGATACACACCCCTATGGGACCGATACACACTCCTATGGGACCGATACACACCCCTATGGGACCGATACACACCCCTATGGGACCGATACACACCCCTATGGGACCGATACACACTACTATGGGACCAATACACACCCCTATGGGACCGATACACACCCCTATGGGACCGATACACACTCCTATGGGACCGATACACACCCCTATGGGCCGATACACACCCCTATGGGACCGATACACACTACTATGGGACCAATACACACCCCTATGGGACCGATACACACCCCTATGGGACCGATACACACTCCTATGGGACCGATACACACCCCTATGGGACCGATACACACCCCTATAGGACCGATACGCACCCTATGGGACCGATACACACCCCTATGGGACCGATACACACTCCTATGGGACCAATACACACCCCTATGGGACCGATACACACCCCTATGGGACCGATACACACCCCTATAGGACCGATACACACCCCTATGGGACCGATACACACTCCTATGGACCGATACACACCCTATGGGACCGATACACACCCCTATGGGACCGATACACACCCCTATAGGACCGATACACACCCCTATGAGACCGATACACACCCCTATGGGACCGATACACACTCCTATGGGACCGATACACACCCCTATGGGACCGATACACACCCCTATGGGACCGATACACACTCCTATGGGACCGATACACACTCCTATGGGACCGATACACACCCCTATGGGACCGATACACACTCCTATGGGACCGATACACACCCCTATGGGACCGATACACACCCCTATGGGACCGATACACACCCCTATAGGACCGATACACACTCCTATGGGACCGATACACACTCCTATGGGACCGATACACACCCCTATGGGACCGATACACACCCCTATAGGACCGATACACACCCCTATGGGACCGATACACACTCCTATAGGACCGATACACATTCCTATGGGACCAATAGAACTTCCTATGGGACCGATACAGAATCCTATGGGACCGATACAGACTTCTATGGGACCAATAGAAGTTCCTATCGGACCAATAGATATCTCTATTGGTCCGATACAAATCTCTATCGGAATTTTTGCTAGGGATGTTAAGTTCGGGATTGATTTATTCTAACTTTTAGCGAATTTTAGAAATGACCTCGCTTTTTGAATGTCTTTCTTGCCTAGTTTTTCTTTTTCTTTTTTTTTTTTTGCAAATGTTTGGCAAGGACCGGGCTGTCCGCAAAGTCAGTTTGTTTTGTTCGTTTTGGAGAGGGGGCGCGTGTGCCTTCGCCGACTTACGCGCGTCTCGTACGTGGGAGTCATGTCCCGTCCTCTAAAACCAAACAGGATCCCAGATTCCCACGCTATTTTCTTTCTAGTAGACGGTCGGTCATAAAAGCATACGGAGCAGAACAACAACATGCAACACAAAAAACCCCACGCTCTCCTCGAGGGACATCACAAGAAAGCGCCGTGAAGATGCACGGCGCTCCCACAAACCCCACCCGCTCATACAATGAAAGCAGAGCCGATATGTTCTGCACGGTTTACGGCTCAAGACCACATCCGGCAGGCACCCATGGGAACGATTGCGTCCCGTGCTCCCCAATTAGGCTCGAGGCGCTCCGGAGGGCGACATTTTCCTTGACACTTCCCGCCTGGGCCGATCCCTCCGATGATACAGCTGCGCTTCGACACAAACCGACCAACAAAAAAATAATATGTTTTTAACTGTCACTTTGCCACTAATTGCAAATATATGGTTGTGCTACTCGAAAAAAAAGACGTCGACAGGGTATACCGACGTTTCTGGCGGACGCCCTTCTTCTTCTTCTTTGCAATTCTAATCCGTTCTAATAAGCTTGTAGACCGACCCCCAGTCGACCATTGGACAGGGGTCTTCCTGTAGGCTGTGACTCTGTTGGGTGTTTTAAAATGATTGGATGGCCGCCCCCAGAGAGGGAGGAGGCGTGAAGCTATCCCTTCCGTGTTCTCTTTACGCTTCTCAATCTTTTTCTCTCTCTCTTGTTGTACATTTTCCTCCTCTTTCTCTTTTCTATCTTGTTTTTTTTTTCTTTTTATTTATTTCCTCCTCTCCGCCAGGTCGTCTTTTCGTGCACTTCACAGAAGCGATAAAATTCGGTGCCTTACATCCGACATTCGGGCTTCGAGCTACAAAACAAACTGCAGATTTTCATCTTAGAGCATCTACTCAACTAGTACTACTCATTGCGCACCCATGCCACGGTGTAAGTCTAACAACTGATTTCTAAAACTGATCGGTGCGCGAATTCAAGAGTCCGCGATGAGCTATATCACCAAGGCCGCCTCATTGAAGCGCCAGCCAAATTCCGTGCTTACCTACTACTTCCCTAAAAAAATCGCGATTTGGAGCCAACGGACGCATCACCATCGGAATGTATGACTCCCAGCATCGAGAAGTCGATCATTCAACAGACGCCATCATCCTCACCGGATTCCTCTGTGCGATCCGTCTCTGCCCAGCATCTTCCAGTTTCTGCTGCGACTCACCCAAATGACTTGGGGATCTACGTTGGAAAGTCGGTAAGTGTACTAGATTTTTTTTTCTCGAATCTTTGTTATTCTGTTTTTCACATACGTCAGGTCGAAAATTGTATGCTGCATTTAACTAATAAAATGACCTAAAAGTTGCAATCAACAATGTTGAGTTCGTGATTGATTTATTCTAACTGTTAGCGAAATTTAGAAATGACCTCGCTTTTTGGATGTCTTCCTTGCTTGTTTCTTCTTTCTTGTTCGTTATGTAAGAGTTTCTATGTTTCAAGTTTTAAAGAAAACGTGACCGCACGAGTCAAAGAAAAGTCGCAATGTGTTCAGTCGCAACGAGCATCTTTTTTTTTTTTTCTTCGACATCCGGGGATTTAATTATTCCTTCGCGAGTTGAATAACAAGAAAACCAATGCCGTAATCATTTTGTGACTCTTCCTTGAGACTATCTAAGGAACACGGTTTGCATATTTTACTTAATTAAATCGCCGGAACCTATTATTTCTTAGATCTACGTGTATTTACTCAGACTAGTGCTGAGATTCACTATATTACGTTCGTTAAAATTGGCACACTAAATAAAACCACCAGCCGTAATCATCACGTTACACAAAGAGAAAATGAAAATTAATGTTTTTTTTTTCTTGGATCGACGTTCAATTATATTTCATGTCAATTAATCAAATAAGCTAATGAGTACATTTCGAGTGGAAGTGGTTGTAGTCGTAAATGTTGTTTTCGTAATTTTCGTAACTCGCACGTAATAAGGGATTTAGGCTAGGCTCTATGCCACGGGTTCGGCCACGTTTTTTCCTACCGTTGTCCTGTGACTGGTCCCTATGCGTTGCCGCTGTTGTTCGGATGGCTTTATTAGGGCCTTATTTGCACGACAGGTAACCTCGTTCCACTGGTGCAACGTTTAACAACAAAGTTTTACAGACGAGACGTCCTTCATGGTGACGCCCGCTTGACGCGTGCGCAAGCAGTGGTTGTTGTTCGTTCGCTTGGTGGGATGAGCCCGTGCAAACCTAGCCGTTTTCCTCTACCTGCAACGGTGATGGCAGTGGCGTCGCGAGGGTCAGCGGCACCCGGGGCGGCAGCCCGCCGTGACAGCCCCCCCCCCCCTCCCCCCTTGTGACGCCACTGGGTGATGGTTAACCAGAATAGCTGATCTAAGCCCGGAGGTATCGTTACAAGGTTGAACCCTACTTATAAATGTCATTTCTATTTTGTGCAGGTTACGGACTGTTAAGAATGGAACCTTCGGCAACCTTTTCCGAGTTTCAACGCTGCGGAAACGAGTCCCGAAACGAGTCCCGACGTGTCAGGACTGCCGGCCACCTGTCGAAGCCTGCCCAAAACGTGTCTCAACGCGTCCGTGACGTCAACGGGACGTGTGTGTGTGTGCGTGTGGGTTCGTGCGCTCCGGAAGGGGAGAGAGGCCTGGCCTAACTGCGGAGAACCATGGCTATGACTCATTTCTGGCTACGACGCGGCGGACTTTTCTGCTACGCACTCGGCGGTCGCACCTGCTGCCCTGGCGGAGAGTGAGGGAGAAAACGGACCCTATATAAGGCGGGGCGTGAGACGGCTCCAGTTGTTCTCTTGGATTTGACGACTGTATCGCTACCATGTAATTAAACCGTTCGTTACGTTACCAATTCTCCCACCTCCACTGGACCCCTGGGTTCTTCACTTCGGGGAATGGTCGTCGTCACGAGCCAGGAAGCCTCCGGACGTGCGGCCTAAGCCCCGCCTCGAACAGGACGTCAAGAAAAAAAGAGCTGCTGACAAGTGCCTGGACGCCGAGCCCCACCTTCCCTTTCAAGCCAACGGGAAAACGGAACCTCAAGTTTCAGTATAAGTGGCTGCACCGATGGAACTGGCTTGTCTACTCCAACGCGGAGAACGGCGCCTTTTGTAAGTACTGCGTCCTTTTTGCTTCATCTGGGGTGGGCGAGAGAGGATTGCCCGCTGGCAAACTTGTGCTGTCGAAATTCGACAAATGGAAAAATGCAGTTAAGGATTTTAAGGACCATGAAACAAAAACATTCCATAAGAACAGCGTCCTTGATGCCGGCCAGTTTCTGGAGATATCAGAGGGGAGAAAGAATCCCATTGACCAGGACATTGACTCCCTGGTTAAAGGATCAAATAGCTGAAAACAGGAAATGCCTGACTCCTGTCATCACAACGGTAGTCTGGTGCGGAAGACAAGGAGTTGCTCTGCGTGGCCATAGAGACGCCGGGAAAATGGATCTATCCAATGAGCCGGGAGAAAACGAAGGGAATTTTAAGGCGCTTCTAAGGTTGCGTGCGTCTAACGGCGATGAGCCTCTCAAAAAGCATTTAAAGGGATGCAGTGCTAATGCGACCTACACCAGCTGGAGGACCCAAGATGAGATTATATCGGCATGCAATAACATTGTTTTGCAAAAGCTTGTCTCAAAGGTGAATGCTGCAAAGTGCTTTGCAGTCATGGCGGATGAGACAACGGACATCGCGGGTGTAGAACAGCTCTCGCTGTGTGCGCGCTATGTGGACATGGAGCGGATCGTTATAAAAGAAGAGTTCCTGCAGTTTGTTCCTGTGACTGACATGACAGGGAAAGGTCTGGCCAGCACGATAGTGAAAAGTTTGAATGACATTGGTGTTGCAACGGAGTACTTGAGAGCTCAAGCGTATGACGGTGCGGCCTCAATGAGTGGGGCTTACAATGGTGTCCAGGCACTCATCCGACAACAGTTTCCTAATGCTATCTACGTTCACTGTGGATCACACAGCCTTAACTTGAGCCTGTCGAGTGCATGTTCTGTACCTCAGATTAGAAACTGCATGGGAACAATAGCTAAGGTCTGCGAGTTCTTCCACACTCCGAAACGCCAAGCTGCTCTCGGCGACCATGATTGAGAAGCTGGTGCTCAAGCCTCGCGTAACGCGCTTGAAGTCGCTTTGTCCAACCCGATGGGTTCAAAGACATGACGCTCTCAACGTTTTTGTAGAACTCCTAGAACCTGTTTTGGTAACTCTACATGATATCGCCACTAACTGGAACGACAGGGAATCATCATCAAATGCTCAACTCTTACTGAGCGCACTCCAGAGGAGCGAATTTTTGGTCTCTCTTTTTGTGGCAGAGAAGGTTTTTAGTTTCAGCCTACCACTGAGCAAGTACTTGCAAACGGTAAACCTTGATCTTTCATCCGCTGTTGAGTTGGCTGAGGATGTTTTGGGAAATGTGCGAAGTATACGATGCAGAGCTCACGAAGAATTTCAAAAGCTCTTTGATCACATTTCTTCAAACTGTGCAAATCTTGGCTTAAGCATAGAAGTGCCGAGGGTCTTTGGTCGACAAACGTCGCGCTCGAATGTGGAGTCTGCGAATCCAGAAGAGTACTTCCGTCGTTGCACATTTATTCCATTCCTGGAAGCTTTCGCAGAGCAAATGGACGAACGATTTGTGAAGCACAAGAGCATTCTCGCTCAATT
Organism: Ixodes persulcatus; assembly: GCA_013358835.2. Lineage (NCBI taxonomy): Eukaryota > Metazoa > Arthropoda > Arachnida > Ixodida > Ixodidae > Ixodes > Ixodes persulcatus. The sequence goes on from JABSTQ010010471.1 coordinate 14,053, forward strand.
TCAAGTGCTTCTCCCTTCGTCGTCAAGCCCATTACCGAATTCTAATGACGAGGGCGCGGTACGCCTCTCGTGTGAGCGCTACCATACCGATGTTGCGGACGGAATCTCCTCGGTTGTCGGAGAGCTACACCTCTGGTATAAAAAGCTCCAAAGGCTAAGCAAATATCCCACGGGTCCCCTAGAGGCACTTGAAACATGCCCGTCTCTCATGTTTCCCGTAATCCAAAAGCTGCTGCAAATTATGGCTACTCTTCCAGTGACGACATCGACAAGTGAGAGGTCTTTTTCAACCCTGAGACGCTTGAAAACCTACCTCCGCAATACGACTGGGGCGCTAAGATTAAACGGACTAGCATTGCTAAATGTTCACCGCGAAGTTTCTGTATCTGCGGATGAGATTCTAGACGAACTGGCAACAAAGCCACGGCGGTTGGACTTCAAGCTGTAGTAGTGTCTGAAGTCCAACGGCTTCTTCTGAAATCGGAATTTTGTTCTTTTTTCGAAAACGATGAACTGTCTTTGATTACTTTATGGAAAGGAAATCAAAAGTCTCGGAGACTGTGAAGTATTAAATTCCTCGCTAGAAAGATTGTCTAAATGGTGTACCGATTGGCAAATGTCATTGAATTTATCAAAGACTGTTTGTATGTCTATTACTCGCAAGAAAAGTCCTTTACTTTTTAATTATTCTATTGGTAACTGTAGCCTTCTTAGAGTTTGCTCATATAAGTATCTGGGTTTGACTATAACATCCGACTTAAGGTGGAACACGCATGTTAGTAACATATGTAGTAGAGCAATGAGTAAGTTGGATTTTCTTCGCAGGTATATGAAGCATGGCTCCCGTGAGACAAAGTTATTATTATATAAAACTCTGGTTAGGCCAATGTTAGAATATGCTAGTGTCATCTGGGATCCCCACACATCATGTTGTATTTCAGAACTCGAGAGAATTCAGAGATTAGCGGTGCGTTTTGTGTACAATATGTATTCCTCGTATGTGTCCCCCACAAAACTTTGTATTGAGGCGGGCCTGGAAACCCTACAGGAAAGAAGGAGAATGAATCGTCTAAAATTTCTCTACCTTATCGTTAACGACGAGCTTGGTATTGACAAAGATGATTACATTACATTTTTTTGCCCCAGGTCTACTAGGCATTTTCACAGCAGAACAATAAAACCATATAGTTATAAAAATGACGCATTTAAATACTCCTTCTTTCCTCGAACAATTATTGATTGGAATAGTTTGCCACCTGATGTTGTAAATACTACTAACTTTTTAGATTTTTGTTCCAAGTTATTGCAGCAAGCGCAACCTGTGTGATATTATGTTTCATCCACTCCTGTAACAACCTCGAAAGAGGTTAACAGTATTAATAAAGAAGAAAGTCACGGTGATAGTTTCAGGGTTCTATACTCGTTTTCACCTCAAGAAAAAATTACGTTTTGCGCATTGTTCATACGCCGGGCGAAGTAGTTCTGACAAGATTTGGTTGTCGGAGGAAGAAGCGATCCTTTTCGCGTTTGAAACGTATACGTCTTGATTATATAAAATATATCTAATCTAAAATGAACCTACATATATATTAATTCTCATCGTAAAAGGGAAAATTAGTAATGCTCCGCGAGGAGCCGGACTTTTTTTACTTTGGTTCTTGAGGTGAAAACGGGTATAGAGGAAAAGGAATTGAGGTAGCAAGGGATATATGGCGCAAGCTAATGCCCGTAAAACATGGTACACCCACTATCTTTGTCTCTAGAATGACAGGGATTGCCCGTGCTAAAGGCAAGAGGGGCTTCCCTTGTCATTCTCCAGCATGTGAGGGTAGTATACTTTAGCTGTTCGAATTTATAGCATCAGCCCAAGTTACCGCTCGATTGATATTGTTCAACGTATTTGTACATCGATACGACCAAAATAGGAGTGTGTAAGACGAAAATATATAGACCGGAAAGTTGCACATGTTATTAAAATAGCTCGAAAAAGGGGACGCAAAACTAAGAAAAACACTTAACAAGCGTTAACTTGTAACTAAGTATTTTATTTAAATTCCAGCATCGCTCTCGGGTCTCTACGACACAAGCACATATCTTATCATAAAAAGTGTCACAATGTCAAAACGCAAAGGCATAGCAGCAGGAAAGTTGTCTCCATAGGTAAACACTGTATCATGCAGAAATCAAACGGCGTACATTTGCGAAGCGGTAATCTCTGCAAATTTCTAGAAACATTTAGATTCATGTTGGCGTTTGTCCTGCGCCTTTCTTTGTCTTGTGTCTCGTCATTGTGCACTTTTATAATACCATGTTCAACAACCAACTAGCTCAACAATCCACACTTTCACGAAAATGCGTAAAGTGCGTGGGGTATGCAGAGATGGGTAGACGGCTGAGCGAGCACTTCGATACTTTATTTTAAAGGGCCTCACCTTGCAGTTTTCAATGACGTGACTGATTTAGTGAACTCGCTGGGGTGGAAAGACAGCAAAGAAATAGAAAAACCCGAGGATTGAGCAAACTTACTTTGATAAGCCCGAATGAAAACCATGTCGAAGTTGTTTACCTGGAGTCTGGAGACATAACTCAAAGTATAATTATTCTTTTTTTCTCCCTGGGCGATTCGTAGAGGAAGATGCGCGTACTCGGGTGCGGAGCTTCCGTCACACGGATTTCAATGTTAGGGAGAAGTATTGTCAAAACGTCTGAAGCTCATTCGTTATATGAAGACAGAGGCAGAAGAGAGAGAGAGAAAAAAAAAGAAAGGGGGAACGAAAGATACATATCAGTTATATAAAAGAAGAAAAGAAAACTAGCGAAGGGCGCGAGTCGTCGCTCGATTCAAAGTGCTCTTCTATCCACCCAAAGGAAACCGCTACCGGCAATTAGGGCAATCTTTTCTGGGCTGGTTTTGCTCAAAACAAAATCAGTCGGTCGTATGCAGGACAGGTTAAAAAAAAAAAGCATGACGAGGCTATAGGCCGGGGTGCTCCTAGCCCCAGCTGTCAGTATTGGTTTGTACAATATTAACACAAACAACATAGAGGAATTCGGGTGGTACTGAAAATAAAATAATACGAATAATACCGTTTTACATAAAGCTTCCTGATTTTGTTTTGAGCAAACTGGTCCTGGACTCACTGGGATATAGCTTCGGTTATACCTAGTATGATTTTACTAGTTTTATCTCGATTTGTCAGTTAATGTTATATTGAATGTCATTTCTCGTTCGTTGAGACAACGACTTGACATTCAAGAGCATTCTACCACAATTGCGCTCAACATGGTTTTTCCGCCTTTCTGTGGGCACTTGATTGGGCTTCCTTGACTGATAAATCGTGTCTGTTCCCCTTCGTTTCGGCTTACTTCGTGCTGCGTCCATGACGTTCGTTCTAGGAGTTAATCGTTTTTTTGGGGGGGTCTTGGTTTTTCGTTGCTTTGTTGCGTGTTCGGCGCGGTGTTTTTTTGTTTATGCTTGCAGACATGGAACCCACGACATGGTTGGAAACCGCAGCGGAAACATCAACGGTTGATGAGGACGTTGTAACCACGCTGCTGAACCTGATGCGCATGGTCATCGCCAGAGTCTTGATGGCAGCAGCCCGATATTCGGTCACGCATGACCGTTCCAGCATCCACCGGCTGACGTCAATCGTCTCGCTGACTTCCTGGGTGCAGATCCGCTAGTCAAGATAATATGTGTATCAACCGCATCTATGAGACTCCAGAAAAGCCAGCCCGTACGGTGCCAGCGTTTTCCGAGCAAAACTACAAAACGTCTGCCACAACAAGCTACGAGAAAAAGGACGGCGACAGCACCCAGTAACCTCATACCGCAAGAATTCCCCTGACTTCTCGTCACGTCAAGTCACCTTATATACCAGCATCTTGAAACAATCCACATATCCACTACTGAGCGGGGGAGCGCCCGGCGGCGCCACATCTGTGCTGCAGTCACCTGGTGCACACCCGAGACGAGCGATCGTCTGTGGAGTGTACCGACGACCGTCTCTGGACTCGCTAGTGCTAGCTACGGCTATGCCCAGCATTTGGTTACTTGTCCGTCGACGTTTTAATAAATACAGTTATTCGTTTATTGAAACAGAGACTTTGTAGTGCTTTCAGGTGGCGCATGCTGCAAGGAAAGCCTACGACAGGATGTCAGTTCCTCTCAGCACAGTGGTTCTTGAAAATAAATTGTTTAAACACATAAAATGACGTTTAAAACACTTAACCCTTTAGGTGCCGCGCCTGATTATACGCGGGTGCGATGGCGGAGAAATTCAAATTTTACTGCACTCTATAAAAATAAAACGTCAGTTTTTGATAAATAAATGTACATGCCAAGGAATGCGATCGTGTCGATGGGATTGAAATGAATTCGCGCAGTAGAAATAAAATCTCGCAATAACGCGTACAAAAAAAAAACAATTACCTCCCCCCCCCCCGGCCCCTTCTCCTCCGATCGGCTGTCAAAATTTCAGAACCCCCCCCCCCCCCCCCCCCCCCCCAGACAAATATTCTGGGTGCGCTAATGTCTGGAACTAGACAAAGTTCAGAGTAAACGCAAGGGGAAGCGAAGACATAGACCAAAAAGCTGGTGGGACAAAGAAGTGAAGCAAGCGATACAAAAACGTCAGGAAGCCTCTAGAGAACACAGGCATTCCAAGCGTAGTGGGCAGTCGGAAACGGAAGTAAAAAGAAGATGGGACACTTTTATAACATGTCGCCGAGAGGCATCCAGTTTGATCAATGCGAAAATTCAGAGAAAGGGTGAAGAATGGATGAGTAATGTAAGCAAGAAAGATAGAAACGCAGCCAAGAAGTTTTGGGAGCACTTGAACTCACTCGGTGAAACGACGCAAGCTAGACAGAGGTTCATACTCTCGCATCAGGGAGATCAATGGACCTTTTGGCGAATATGTGCTGCCACCTGTGGGGCGATGGGCGAACTTGAAGCGCACTGGGTTGGAGAGTATTTGTAGAGAAAACAACGTGCACGTTAGGCTTCTTGTGTGCTACCGGTTCGTTTTCTTTTTTTTTTTTTTTGGGGGGGGGGGGGGGGGGGGGGGGGGGGAGATTGGTGGCCGAGTGGGCTAGCGCACACCAGCTCGGAGCACGTGGAGCGAAAGCTCGCGCTGCAGAACCCAGGGATCCTGGGTTCAATCCCCACCCCTGCCCGTTTCGATCTGGATGAGCATCGTACCGGCGTGCGGTCGTGTATCACTACTGCGTGATGCACGTTAAAGACCCCAGGCTAGCGGTTGTACTGCACTGGCTAAATTGCTCATCTACAGCGAGTGACTCGTCGCAACTTTAAAATGGCTGACCAACGACTCGCTGTACAAATATCCACACAACCCCAATTATTATTTCTTTTTGGGTACACTCGCTGCTTTTAGAAGCATTTTGAGTCGCGATGTCTCGGGATGAGAACATCCCGTTCGCGTTTGACGCGGACCACTGGGTACGTCATCCCCCGGACCGTACGAACCTCACCCAGGACCGCGTATGGAGCTACCTCAAAAAGGACAGTTCGTTCAGGCAAGCGCATCGGGGATGGTCCTTCAAAGAAGAAGGCTACACAGTTCACCGGCATGATTGCGGTGCACGTCGTAATCTAGAACGGGCGTCGTCAGTACGATGACTCGTGTTCACCTTGTTCGCAACATCAAAACTTGAGTCTCGACTCTCGATGGTCTCCAAGGCGCCCAAAGGCGAGAAATGCAAGATGGTGGATTGTTTGGAACTAGATACTCTCGAACCCAGGCGCATCAAATACTCCGCGCATGCGCACCGCGTTTTTCTACAAAAGGTTCATTAGAGGGAGATGATGCGATACGATATATAGGAGCAGTGATGGAGGAGAAATTTCGGGAACGGGTACATGTGGAAGATAGGAGAACCGAAGGCAGTATCAGTCCAGCTTTTGACATCGCGGATTTTGGACAAAGAGAATGGGAAAAGGCGGAACGAAGAGTCCCTAGTGGCACGTCGACAGGCACAGATGGTATCCCAATCAAGCTGGTGAAGAATTTGGGTCCTAAATCTAAGGCAAAACTAAGGGAGGTACTGAGCACTATGGTAACAACAGGAAATATTCCAGATGAATGGAGGCTTGGTAGGATGAGTATGATATATAAGGGAAAGGGAGATAAGTCTGACATTAGGAATTATCGTCCCATAACCGTGACACCAGTTATTTACAGGTTGGTAATGCAGATTATAAAGAACAGACTGGAGGAATGGGTAGATTGCGAGGGCATACTGGGCGAGTTGCAGAACGGGTTTCGGAAACAAAGTAGGTTGGAAGACAATATATTTTCTCTAACACAGTGTATAGAAATAGCGCAAAAAGAAAACAGACAGCTCTCTAGAATGGAAAGTTGGGCGAGTTGGTATGAATCCATATTTGAAAAACAGCGCGAATAACACACGGACAAGAAGGGAAGAGAACACACAGGACGAAGCGCTGACTATCAACTATCTACTCAGAAGACATACAGAGAAATACACGCGAGGATTGCTGCTTCTTCTTCCTCTTCTACCAGTCATTCGCCCTTACGCGCGCCACATTCTAAATGAAATCAAACTAAAACACACCAGCACACTAAAACACACCAGCACAGGTATAAGGCATCGCGTCTTCTTCCTTCTTTCTTCGATCTTCAATCTCGATCTTCAATTCTTTGGTCAACCCATGTCCAAAAAAACTATCTCATTGTCCACTAGGTTGATGGATGGTTGGCTCACGCACCCGGGTTTTCGTTTTGCTATATGATACGTTTCAACTATCTCCCTTGATAGCTGATCTTTGTGTTTAAACAGCACGTTTGTGTCCCTAAATCTTGGCTCACACCCACAATCACGGCAGTGGACAGCTAAATGGGAGTACGCGCTACCGTGTAATGAACTGTGGTGTTCGCGGGTCCATATCACATGAGCGAATGACATTTTAGCGAACAGCGAGATTTGAGCGAATTGACGTTTTAGCGAATAACGGGGGCGCGCGTTAACCCATCCGCCGCGCTGCGCTTTCGCCGCTTCGCGGCGACAGTCTGCGTCGGCTCATTACAAAAATGTGAACCCATTTGGCCCACCCGAAAACGCCGCTTCGCGGCGTCCGACTATTCGCTAAAGTGTCATTCGGTGAAACGTGGGCGTTCGCTCAAACGTCATTCGATCAAGTGAGTGCCTCCCGGTGTTCGCGTAGACGAATGTTGAGGCAACGCCCCGTCTGACCTATATATGAGTGACCGCATGAAAAAGGTATTTCATAAACTGCCCCCTTGGCACAGGACACGAACTTCATGCCATCCATGGTTGACGCGACATCCAAAAAGTTCTGGCTTACTTTTCCTGTCAGCACGCTTGTTAACCACGTTTATAATCCTGCTTAGTTTGTTACGCGCAGAAAAAATTACGTTGACCCCATACCTCGAACCGACGCCCTTTAACCCGTGTGAAAGACGATGAATATAAGGAATAACCGCGACATTCTCTTTGTCTATCTTAGCTTTTTCTTTGTCAGGTTTTCTAGACTCATTCTTTATGAATCGAGTCACCTTATCACAAGCTGAAGTTATAACTGAGTCAGGAAAGTTAGAGTCTCTGAGTCTAGCGACCTGTGCTGCGAAGCTTTCTTTCATCTTATGAAAACAGGTTTTCGTCAACGCTGACTGTAAGCAAGAATACGCAATACCATTCTTCACGAGCTTTGAATGTGCCGAACGATAATCTAGTAATTTCTTCGTGGATCTGGGGTGGTGCATCCAGCATACGTGATCTTCTTTCACGTCCAATAGGATATCTAAAAACTGAATTTTGTACTCCTTAGGAGTCTCGGAGGTGAAGCGAAGTCCTAACCCTTCCTCCGCGAACGTCCTTAGCACTTCACTCATTGTTCTAGTAAATATTTTTTCTCTACGAAAACCAAGTAATCATCAACATATCTAACAACCTTTTTGGTGTTTCTCGCCAGCCTGTGCTCAAGGGCCCTATCAACTTTACCTAGAAAAATACTGCTCTGCTACTAGAACAATGAGTGAAGTGCTAAGGACGTTCGCGGAGGAAGGGTTAGGACTTCGCTTCACCTCCGAGACTCCTAAGGAGTACAAAATTCAGTTTTTAGATATCCTATTGGACGTGAAAGAAGATCACGTATAGCTGGATGCACCACCCCAGATCCACGAAGAAATTACTAGATTATCGTTCGGCACATTCAAAGCTCGTGAAGAATGGTATTGCGCATTCTTGCTTACAGTCAGCGTTGACGAAAACCTGTTTTCATAAGATGAAAGAAAGCTTCGCAGCACAGGTCGCTAGACTCAGAGACTCTAACTTTCCTGACTCAGTTATAACTTCAGCTTGTGATAAGATGACTCGATTCATAAAGAATGAGTCTAGAAAACCTGACAAAGAAAAAGCTAAGATAGACAAAAAGAATGTCGCGGTTATTCCTTATATTCATCGTCTTTCACACGGGTTAAAGGGCGTCGGTTCGAGGTATGGGGTCAACGTAATTTTTTCTGCGCGTAACAAACTAAGCAGGATTATAAACGTGGTTAACAAGCGTGCTGGCAGGAAAAGTAAGCCAGAACTTTTTGGATGTCGCGTCAACCATGGCATGAAGTTCGTGTCCTGTGCCAAGGGGGCAGTTTATGAAATACCTTTTTCATGCGGTCACTCATATATAGGTCAGACGGGGCGTTGCCTCAACATTCGTCTACGCGAACACCACAGTTCATTACACGGTAGCGCGTACTCCCATTTAGCTGTCCACTGCCGTGATTGTGGGTGTGAGCCAAGATTTAGGGACACAAACGTGCTGTTTAAACACAAAGATCAGCTATCAAGGGAGATAGTTGAAACGTATCATATAGCAAAACGAAAACCCGGGTGCGTGAGCCAACCATCCATCAACCTAGTGGACAATGAGATATTTTTTTTGGACATGGGTTGGCCAAAGAATTGAAGATCGAGATTGAAGATCGAAGAAAGAAGGAAGAAGACGCGATGCCTTATACCTGTGCTGGTGTGTTTTAGTGTGCTGGTGTGTTTTAATTTGATTTCATTTATAATGTGGCGCGCGTAAGAGCGAATGACTGGTAGAAGAGGAAGAAGAAGCAGCAATCCTCGCGTGTATTTCTCTGTATGTCTTCTGAGTAGATAGTTGATAGTCAGCGCTTCGTCCTGTGTGTTCTCTTCCCTTCTTGTCCGTGTGTTATTCGCGCTGTTTTACAAATATGGAGACAGCTCTGGCTGGCATTTCTGGATATCAAGGGTGCCTATGACAATGTGAACCAAAAAACTCTGTGGGACATAGTGGAGAGCTTAAACCTAGCCCAGTTGAAAATTCCCATTAGATTCCAATTGGAATTTCCAATTGGTACCAGCTAGGTTTTGGGACAACCAATTGGTCACTGCAATGGGAACCAATTAGAACCCATTAAGATTTCAACTGGAAAATTTTTTCCAATTGGTGAGACCCATTGGCCAGTGTGCTTCCAATCGGAACCCACTAAAACCATTTGGTTCCAATTAAAACCAGTTAGAATTCCAATTGGATCTAATTGGAATTTTCAGCTGGGAGATGAAGGACTAACAGCAATATTAAGGAACATTTACAAAGATAATAAGGTGATTATAACATGGGAAGGAAAGGCAACGGGGAAAATAGAGATAGGACGAGGCCTTAGGCAGGGGTGCCCGTTATCGCCTTTGCTGTTTATGTTGTATCTGAGAGGATTGGAGGATAGACTAGAGAAGAGTGGGCTTGGATTTGACCTTTCGTACAGTAAGCTAGGCCAAACAATTCAGAAATCCTTACCGGGACTGATATATGCGGATGATATCGTACTAATGGCTAACAACAGGATAGATTTGCAGGAATTAATGAGCATCTGTGGTAGGGAAAGAGAGGAATTAGGTTTAGAATTCAGTAGTGAAAAATCAGCAGTCATGATTTTTAACAATGATGATGTTGAGAGACTGAAGATACAGAATATTACAGTTGAGAGAGCTAGTAAATACAAGTATCTAGGAGTATGGATATGTGGTGGTGCAGAATATCTCAGTGAGCATGAAAAGTATATAATAGGTAAGGGCAACAGAAATGCGGCTGTAATGAAAAATAGAGCACTTTGGAATTACAACAGGTATGAGGTGGTGAGAGAGATTTGGAAAGGGGTCATGGTGCCTGGCTTGACTTTTGGAAACGCAGTGCTATGCATGAAATCCGAAGTGCATGCAAGACTAGAAATAAAACAGCTTGGAGTAGGTAGGCTGGCTTTAAGGGCACATTGCAAAACACCAAACCAGGGAGTACAAGGAGACATGGGATGGGCGTCATTTGAGGGCAGGGAAGCTGTGAGCAAGATAGAATTTGAGGATCGGTTGAGGCAAATGGGTGGGGAGCAATGGGCACGAAAGGTTTTCAGCTATTTATACATGAGGAGTATAGACACAAAATGGAGACAGCGCACTAGGAAATTAAGAGGAAAGTTTTTAGGCTATAGGAGGTATTCATTGGCCGCCATATTTGAGGTCACTGTTTAGAGCGCATGCTCAGAACGAGCTCGCATTAATAGGCTGCCAAGACCGGCAATCTTGGTAGTGCGGAATGCACGTGGCGAAAGAACTGTGGAGGCTCACGTTCAGCACGCGCTCCGCAGCCGAGCACACAGCTATGGCCGCCAGTGAATACTCCCTATGGGAGGCACTCACTTGATCGAATGACATTTTAGCGGACGCCCACGTTTCACCGAATGACACTTTAGCGAATAGTCGGACGCCGCGAAGCGGCGTTTTCGGATGGGCCAAATGGGTTCACATTTTTGTAATGAGCCGACACAGACTGTCGCCGCGAAGCGGCGTAAGCGCAGCGCGGCGGATGGGTTAACGCGCACCCCCGTTATTCGCTAAAACGTCAATTCGCTCAAATGTCGCTGTTCGCTAAAATGTCATTCGCTCATGTGATATGGACCCCCAGGAAATGGACACAGTGTGCGCTGCTTGTGGAGAGGAGGACGAGACGGCTGAGCACTTGATACTCTACTGTAAAGGGCTTCACCCTATGCATACCGAAGACAACATAGATTTAATAAGGTCATTGGGTTTTAGAGACAGCGAAGGAAAAGTGGATTTCAAGACAGTAGAGATTACCAAGCAAAGATTAAGTGAATGGTGGCAGAAAGCGAGAGAAAACTAGGCATTTTCTTATTAACTGATGGCAAGGGGGATTTATAGCCTCACTTTCTTTTCAGTACGGAGTGAATATAGTTTTCACATTTAAATATTCTAGGTTTAAAGGGTAAGACGAAATGGCTAGGTGGCGTAAGCTACCGCCCGATCCAAAGGGCTCAGCCATATTCATTCCATCCATCCATCCATCCATGCGCAGCGAAACTTCAGCCGCATAGCAGCCCTCAGTTTATTTCAAAATTACGCGCAAACAGTATCCTGGTTTTTTAACTCACTTTGGTTAATTGGAAATATATGTTGATATATGTTTTAATAAAAGTTGGTTGCCATGAGATACGAAACCGCACTCCCTTCGATGCTTTGACCAACCTGCCTCAAACAAGGCACATACAAAACAAAAAGCACAAAGATGGCTGACCAGAGTGGCTACTTGTGAAGGATCCCCTGTTCGGTGTATTTCTCGCGTGTTTCGTTTCATCTCTACCATTTTATTCGTTGCGTAGCTAAGGCATGGTCCACCGCCGAAGAGCCCGCACCGATTCCGTCGTGCTCTCGGCCGCGGTCGAAGCGAGCGGACCAAGTTTTTGAGCGAGCCGCCGACCCGTCAAATGTCACCCGAAGCCCAAAGCCGCCGGAGCGGAGTATGAAATACAACATGGCTGCATCGCTGACTTCACAAGAGGAACAAGTAAGATTTTGGGGGCACGTTTTTGCTCCGTTCGCAAAAGAAAAACGTGGTGTTACCTTACCCCACTAGCCTTACGTTAGGTCGCACACGGTCTTTGAGCTCATCGGTGAATCTTAGCTCGAACGGACCAAGTCTTGAGGTGTCCGCGGCCTATAACGATGCTCGACCACAGACCCTGTTTCGCGAATAAACTCGGATACATAGACCTCGAAATCCGGTTTCTTTAGCATAATCAATCATCGCCAACATTGGGGTTAGTATATCCTGGCTTTTAGCCCTTTAGGTTGGGTTCGGCGAATATTTGAAGTTGGTTTTGAGGTTGACTTCCCACGCTCGTGATGAGGTAACGTTTGCACCTTCAAGACTTACTGCAATTTTTTTTCTACTTTCCTTTTGCCAATGTCGCTCCTTCGTGAATTCGAGAGAAGCGAGTGAAATTTGTGGTACGTTTTATTATCCACGCTGCTAGTCATTCAAACCTAACACAAAATAACTAAAAGCTCAGGTTCGCCTATTTGGCCCTCATAGGAGATCCATAGCAGGTGAGGTTAAACGCGATCCACGATTTCGATCATTAATGTGGAGTACCCTAGAGAAGAGCAAATCTGTTTTTCTGGTCCAATTCTGGTACCTTGAAATCACTGCAGTGTCCCCAGGCAAGACCTTAGCGCAACACGTCGCAAAGTTTGCCAACACATCTGCGAAAAAGAAAAAAAAATTATAATCGCGCAATACCTTGGTTGACGGGTGACTTCCTCGATACAGGCATGCAGGTATCATCGAACAATAACAGTCCACATTGGAGCGGCGGAATCTACGATGGTTCCAAAGTATGTCAGGGTCACCCCAGCAAACTGAAATTTTTTGTAATTTGTGATCAAGTCTTGTTTTCTGATAGCACAGTGATAGTGCTCTGCAGCCAGTGCACCTGAACTACAGAGCATAGTTTTGTTTTCTCGGTGCTGCGTGTTCTCTTCATGTTGAACCTTTGGCTTCAAGGAGATCGGTTGAAACCGCAGCGGTCGGCTCCGGAGCGGCGGTAATTAGCGTTGATCGGCTTTTATCGTCTAACGACTGCGGCGACGGCCATGTGCCTGCGTCACCGGCCGTAAAGTTTAGCCCAGTTGTCGACGCGTGATGAAGAAATGGCATTTGTGTTTCTCCCACGACCTCCTTACCACGCCACGAAACTCGTACCGGGGCGACACAAACAAACCGGCCATTCCTTCAAAACGTCATACCCATACGGATGGATGGATGTGAATGGCTACACCCTTTGTAACGGGCGGTACCTTGCGCCACCTAGCCTAGGTCTAAAAAGACAAACGTGTGATTCCTCCTGCCCTTCTGAGCTAATTTTCTCCCCCTAACTATCACCAGGCAGTGTGAGATATCACCAGGATGACCTTTGACACGATCTAGCTTTTTTCACTGTTGCCAGACTTTTTGAAAGGGGTCTACGGCACACTGAATAAGGACCTTTCGGGTTCCTTAGGCACGGAACAGTTCTCGGTATCGGTTCCACATTTGGTTCCCTTTCTGCGGGAAATGCCGCGACGAGCCTCAACCTTCTCTTTCCTGGGGCCGTGCAGTTTTCTCCCATAAACCTATGGGTATGTGCTCGTGATGTCCCAGCGTTACAGCGTCGGTCGCAAACCCTCAGAAGTAACAAAATTGATTAACCGATTAACGGTGTCTATAGTGAGCAAAAGGGCCCTTGCCCTATTCCCCAGAGCACCCTCGTCTGTTCCCCCAAGGTCCCAAATTTCCTCGACCGTCCCTGCCCCTAGGTACATGTTTTTTTGTTTTTTTTTTTCAAGTTCAAGCTTTATTTTAGCAGATCTGAGTCACCCATTGACACATAACTATGAGTCAAACTCAACAGGTTTACTATTGTTTTCGAGGTGTGTACGCTTGTGCGCCGCATTGTTTCGTCACCTCCGAGGCTGCGAGGGATGCCTGAGCTGCTGTTCAAGGCAGACGAGGTCCCTTGAGTTTGGGAAGATTGTGAACCCCTTGCTTAGGGTACAGCCTCTCAACCTAAAGACAGAGTGCCCTGAAAGCGGTATCGTAGTACGGAAGAAAAGCAGTTTGCTGCGTTCGATTTTACCTGCACCACCTCCACCAGTTGCACTCGGTGCAGACCGCTGCACATGATTAACGATTGCAGCATATACGTAAGCACAACCGGAAGTACATTGCCCCGCACTTTTCTACACCATGCTGCACTTTTCTCCACTGGTGCAGGCTGTTGCAGGTAAATTGAATGAGCCTAATATTTATTTATTTACTTATTTATTCACTTACAGCATCTTGTGGCATTATAGCGGGAAGATACATGCAACAAGAACATACGCAACGGCAGTAGAACAAAAATGAGCATCTCAGAAAGTGCACATGTTTACAGTCAAGAAACGCACTAACAAGGGACACTCGAAAACAAAAGGAACATCTCGTAAAGTGGCGAAAAGAAGCTGCATTCCTCAAAGATAACACGCCCCCTATTTTTTGCTTGACTCACTATTTTTTTTTAAACACCGAAAGATGGCCCACTTCTATTAACCGTAGTGTTGGGAACAATGATGGCCTCGGCGTAAATGCTGCTAGTTAGCTATGGGGGGATATAAGCGAACGTTGCTGACTGGGAAGTACAGCCATCTTTGCTTTATTGTCCCTAGCCACGATAACAATCTTGACGGGGACAGCTGGCCTAAAAGTAGAATGTTTTCAATTTTTCTCGATTGCACACCGAAAATTAGCCCACTCCATATTTTCATCCGATTTGCTCCTGATTTTAAGTGGGCGATGTCTTGGGATATTACGGTAATTTTAGGGAAAAAAGATGATCGGAACTGGTTTGTCTTGCATTTGTATTTGCTCAACTTCCATTCACGATCGACTCGTCGTGATACGTAATTTGGGGAGAAAATGTAGTTTTCGTTTTTTATACAAACTATACAGTAATAGACGTTATGAAATAATTTTGACCGTAACTTCTTTCTTCTTACTTCAAAAGGTTCCCAACCACTTGTCATGCCAAGTTCTCTCGAGTAATTTTCAAAGACAAGTCTAACTGCCAAGTTTCGAACTCTCTCAAGTTATAGCTACCTGTGACTCTGTCGCCTGTTTAAGTCACGACAGTGTGCGATGCGACGTCGTGCGGGAGAAACGAGCCACGGGGTTCCCCCGCTGCCACCTCCCGCAGTGTGTCTGGCCGGTTGCGCACAAGAGCTTCACACTCTCTGTGGTTCCCCCCGTTGCAGCTCGTTAAGGACTTCATGAAGGTGGTGAACGACCAGAGGATAAGCCACAGCGCGGGCCTGCTGACATGGAACGCGGCGGTCAAGTTTATGATGGCCCGCAAGTTTGACATTCGACGCGCCCTGGCCCTGTACGAAGCTCACGAGGTGGGAGGCCATCTTGTTTTTGTGTACCTTCCTAATGTCCTTCCTTTCTAGCACAGAACGTGTTTTAATAGCTGGCTCTTAGCCGCCTCCCGTAAACTACTGTAACTGGGGACGTCGCAAACTTTCATAGAACTTCCAAACTTTCGGCGAAATGAGAAGTTTGACTTTTGAACGGCGTAGCTCTATATCTGCACCAAAAATCACGAATTCTGGGGAAAATTGTTTATACGGTAATTTGGTTTATGTTTGCCGCAATATGCTTAGCGCAAGTTCGTCTGCTTCTTTTGCAGGGGTTGTGGTGACGTCAGAACGCCGAGCTCTGATTGGCTCTGAATGAAGGATAGTGGGTAGATCTCAAAACAAGCTGCCTTGAGGTCTACCCACTATCCTTCAATCAGAACCAATCAGAGCTCGGCGTTCTGAAGTCTCCACAACCTTTACAAAAAGAAGCAGACGAACTTGCGCTCCGCATGAAATCAAACACATAAACTTTCAACGCTTGCAGTGCCACGCCCGAGTATACCCGTAAAGTTTTATCTTGTGGCATCGCTTTTTGATAGGATATCGCTTATTTTCTTTAGCGACTGCTGTTTCCGTACGCTCCTTTGTTGTCTCAGAATGGCGAATCTTTATGCCGTTCAACCTCTCGCTTCGTGGAGAACACCGAGATGTAGAAATCGCTAATGAACTCGGCATTCAACGACCTCTGTAACAAGAAAGTTGCGGTTTCGAACGAACAAAGGTTGAGCAAGGCCCGGGGTGCGAGGTCCAGGCGCCTCTGCATAGTACCGTGTCTCGAAAAGGACAGTACGAGAAATATGTCGTAGGTTGGAGGCACGTGGATATCAGTTAACATTTTGCCCATAATATAGTATGAACATAAAATTAGTACGATACTTAATTTAAAGAGAGACGCGTCTAGAAGAACGGCAATCTTTTTTTGCAGAAAGTGTGATTTTGGGTTTAATAGTGTTTTATTATCTTTGAATCTCCAGATTTTATTTATGAAAATGTTAAGGGGTGATTATAATAGCGAAATTGGTCAAATAAGCATTTGAAGAACTCCTGGCGACCCAGAACGGCAAACATTTGAGCCATTTTTGTATGTGCAGTTTTTCAAACTGCGACGTCGCCCGCCATCACATTTATGTGGAGAAGTAGGCCTAGCCGTCTCCTCTCCTTCGCAGTCTTCCGTAGCTTCGATTTCTCAAAAGAAATTAACAAAAAAGTATTTTTCCTGCAGCGAAATAGTTGCTACACATCTATGGTAACATCAGGGGTGGATACAGGTATTTCCCGAGGGGGGGGTCAGCGTACGAGATATTAGGGAACCCCCCCCCCCCCCCCTTTCCCTTTTGTCCCGCCCTAAAATTTTAGATATACGGAGTTTAAGAGGGGGGTCAGGACATCTGGACCCTTCCTCTGAATCCGCCACTGGGTAACATTCAAATGCATATTTGTATTTATGTAATTTTGGGGCACCTTCCGAGTTTGCGCAGAAGAATTTTTGTTCTTAATATTGTTGTATCGTAACAAAATTTGGCATGCATATGCTCTAGAATAGTATGTAGAATGCAACTATCTATAAGTTTGGTAAGATTGTATATTTTTTTAGACTTGTTCAGAATTTCAGAAACCTTTGTTAGCCCTTTGAAAATGGCGTCTTTTGCAATTTGCAATTACTTTAAAATAAAATTAGTCGAGCACTGTTGTGAAAGGCCCCCGGACCTGGCCTTCACCTGTCACCAACGGCAGCAAAGCCTAGTGTCACGTTAGGCCCCGGCTCGCACCAACGGCGCTAGACAGTCACGTTCAGATTCCCGAGACCGACCCTTGAGTCATCGTGCCGGTGGTGGCTTTCGAGGAGGGCTCCAAACACAAAAAGAATGTGAAGGGATTGCATCATGTGCCCTTGGTGAAAGAACACCCGGAAATTGCATCAGCCGCCCCGAACTTCGAACCCCACGTGAACACTCGAATGCCGGGGAAGGCTCCTCTCTCGCTCCGCGGGCCTTCTCGCCCTCGGAGGGTTATATAACTTGGGCTCAGAGAGCCCAAAGGCGCCGACTGCCGACTGCCGACTGCTGACTGCCGATAGTCGATTAACCAGTCGACATGCTACTTGTACATAAACTGTACATAAAAGTTCTACTTTAGTAGCCCCACTCCAGGCCTGTTTCCTCGGGGCCATGCTAGCCGCGAGCCACAGCCCCGACTCTTGCTTCCGCGCCTGAGGTCGTCACCCTCCCAGACGCAACAGCACACATTATTTTTGTTGTGTTGCACACATAATATAAAATAAGCACATATTATTTTCGCTCCTTTTAGACCACTCAGTGGTTTTTAAGGAGGGAATTACTGTATTTTACTAGGCTCTTTTAGGTCTGTTGCCATGCCCCAAGTGTGTGAAAGAGCATGGTTTGTTCTGCATGTGCCTAGCATCCAGAAGATGAAAACAACCTATTTCAAAACTAACACCAGATATATAAAAATGAGATAAAGCACTATAAACTGTGAAAATTTCATTCAGTTATCGTAAATAATAAAAAATAGTTTTCTCCTGGTGTATGTCCTCTTAACAAAGTAGTAATTGCAATTCTAAAATCAGCGGTGTTAGTAATTGAAGCTATGACTTTGGGAAGGCAATTCCAATCAATGGAGGTTTGGTTTAAGAAGCAGGCATTAAAAGTAGATGTGCTGCAATGGGGGATCCTAACCTCAAAGGTGAATTCCATCAATTTTTTTAGCTATAACATAATCCAAAGGCATCATCTGAATGTGGGATGGCTTCCTGATTCCGAAATGTTATCTCGTTCCCCCAGATTCACTCCAAGTTAATTAAAAAGTGATGTTTTCGTTTTGGTTTTGCACAGCCTTCATCAGTTGTAAATTTGCATGCCTCTCCTCAACGACATTATTATTTTCATAGTTTTAAAATCTTTTCAGCCCTACATAACATTTGTCAGTAGTAGAATAAAATAGATATTTTCACCACGTCTGATGTGAGAAAAAATTGCATGCCACACATTTCACTAACCAAGCAATGGCTCTATCGTATATTAATGGATCTCAACATCCGCTTCCTGATCCTCTGTAATACCAGACACGAATAGCAGTGTGTTAAAAGTCGTGTATAAACTCAGACTTCAACTTTGTTTAAACATTTTCTTCAACAGACTAACCGCGTTTAAAAAAAAAAAAAAATCACTGAAGCAATTGGGAACAACAAATGTGACTGAGCCAAATGTTGACCATAGTGCTAGAATGTGCGCTATTTTTCCTCAATATTATTAGCGCTCCTCTTTGGACGGGTGTTGTAGCGGTCGCAGCCGGCTCGAGTCACCGCTTGTCGCTCTTGAAGCTGTTCCAGCTGCAGAAGGATACTCAACTTGCAGCACACGGCTATGAAGTATGTAGCCGTGTACTCAAACCCATAACTCTACAAACTATTCCGAGCACAAGTGAGAATGTTTTGTGTGAGACTAGACACTTGCGCGGCACACAGCTCACGCAAAAACACCTTGACGTGGCTGGCCTCCAATGCTGCCGGGAAGCACTTTTTTCTTTTTTTTTTTTTTTTCCTGCAAAAACAAGGGTAAAAGAAGCTTTCCGGGCACTGTTCCTAGAATCTACCGCGGATCACAGGTGCTGCCCATTGCAAAGGAACTTTCAACCTTGAAGCAACGAAAAAATAATCTCGATCACTGGCGCCCGAAAAGCCGCAAAGCAAAACGCCGCTTCGCGGCTTTCCGCTTCGCGGCTGCCCGGGTCGCTCATCCGCCTGCCCGCCAGTGACATAGGGAAGGCTGCTTGTTTGACGACCCGTACGATCTTAGGCGGGTCCGCCCGCCCAGGGACATCCCTTTCTATGTCGGTCGGCGGTGCTTTTGCGTAGGAAAAGTCTGGCAACAATACGATTGGTGGTCACCGTGTGTATTTTCAGGATTTGTTTGTTGTCCGCCATTTGTGCCGGCGACTATGTTCGTTGACAAGACTGTATTTTTTGGCAACTGCATATTGTCAACATTGTTTTCATTGGCAACAGTGTGGTGAGAACAGTGCGTATTCGTTGCTGGTGTTTGCCTTTAGTTCTGCTAGACTCGTAGTGGAACGAGCATTTATGCGGGTACTCTAAGACTTGAATGAGCCGCATAAATGTTGGTCTCCCTCGCATCTTGGCTGTAACAATTGTCTTATTCTCTCTTCTTTTTTCTTTCAACACAAAAACAGAACACTCGATATCGAGAAGGACTGTGCACTTTTGACCCTACCACCGACCCACTCAAAGGGGAGCTGGAAACTGGGAAGTTCACAGTCTTGGTGAGTTGCAGTGCCTCTCTCCGTTTCTTTGTACACGGATTGTGTTTAGGTGCCTGTCTTCATGCGGGGCATTTTTGCCCACGGACTCGAGTCTTGGGTATCCTTGCCCGCAGACTGTGTTTTGCGGTGCCTGACAAAAATGGGGTATTTATCGTGGCAGAAATGTTGAATGAAACGTGGCACGGGCATTGGATCCTTCAACTTGCGGAGAACTTGGGAGTCACCCAAATACTCAGAAAACCTGTCCCGCTACCAGTAAGAGAAGGGAAGTAAATGAGGCCCATGGTTCCCGAAGGAATATGCAACCTTGAGGACACTCTTGTTGGGCTGTGTTTCGGGTGAATACAAAACAAAAACTCGTGGATACAGTCTGACCTCGTTGCAACAGATCTAGTGGCAGCAGACGTTCGGTTATAACCAGGGTTCCCTGTTTCCAAATAAGTTTTTAAAAAAAACTAAGAAAAGCACTTGCTGGTGTAATTTTTGTCAATTCGAATTTATTGCAAAAACTCTGAATTTAGAGGTCACGACAACAAAACGGAAATAAGAGAGACGGTATTTTACTAATAAAGTTTGTCGAGTACAGGGTTAGCAGTCCTTAAATAAAGGCCACTTCAATTTGTTTTGTTTATTTCATATCGGGCTATTGACAAAATTATTTTTATCGTTTATCTTGTCAAGGTTTGTACAACGACTGACGTACTGACGACATCGGCATCAACATTCACATTATCCAAAAAGTCTTCTGAACCAAAAGCTTCCTCAACAGCTTCCCAAAACCTTGGCGCTGGCTCGTCAGGATTGTCCACCAGAGGGACGGGCTCTTCACTGTCGTTGAAAACAAAAGCAGCCTTCCGGAAACAGTTCTTGATGACATGTGCCTCCACTTGTTCCCACACAGCTGAGACAACCTTCACTGCAAACTTGAGGTCAAATATCTCGGTTTCACGGAGTACACGATACCCTGGTCAATGGGTTGTAGCTTCGATGTTGTGCACGGTGGGAAGTACACCACCTTTGTGGACTGGAGCTCTGGAACCTGCATGTGGCTGGAGCAGTTATCAAGGAAAAGTAGCACCTTCCTCTTCTCTCTTCATCTTGCCATCGAAAGCCAGCAACCACTCATTAAAAATATCCCGCGTCGTCCACACACTTTTGTTGCATGCCCAATCTACCGGAACGTGCACCTTGCGCAAGCACATGGGTCGCTTGGCCTTGCCAATCAATAGCAGGTTTGTCTTTTCGGTTCCGTTCATGCTGCAGCAGAAGAGAACGCTCACGCGCTCCTTAGATCTCTTCCCTCCGTGGCACGGTTCCCCAGAGAGACTGTAAGTCTTTTCTGGCCTCATTTTGTAGTAGAGTCCACTTTCGTCGGCGTTGAAGATGTTAGGCGGTTCGTAGCCCGCGAGCTGACCCGGAAGAGACTGGTTTTTCCAGTTTGCCACAACACCATCATCAACGTTGTTCGACTCTCCGGAAATGCACTTTAAAGTTGCCCCAAGCTTCAATTTAAGGCGGCTTAGCCAACCATCGCTGCGCAAGAAGTCATCGTGGCCCAAAATGACTGCCAATTGCTCCGCACGCTTCCGCAGAAGCAAATCATTCGCAGGGATGTCTCGTGAACGAGCGTCACGGAGCCATATCGGTGAGGCATCCTCGACTTCTGAAAAAGTAGCCTCGCGGAGTCGGAACTTCTTTGGTTGCAGGTCACCCGTTAATTTTTTTCAAGGATGGCCTCTTTGTTCTTCACGATAGTATTTACGGTTTGCTTTGAGAGTCCGAAGGTGTCTGCAACGGCCGATTGTTTTTTCCCCCGGTTAACTGCTTAGATAGTCTCAAGCTTCTCCTTCAGTGAGATTTGCTCCCGCTTTGCCGTCATTGAAGCTGCAGAATGCAGCTTAAATGCATCTGCAATAAACGAAGTTGAATCAATGGGGACAGATAGGAAAACCAACCGAACTTCACAAATCGGTATGTTATGTCCGAAAGTCTGTTGCAACCAGATCCGTTGTAACGAGCGTAGACATGTGTGTGGTCTTTCTGATTACATTTTTAATACTTAAGAGTACTTGTGCTTTTAAAATGCCTACTAACCTGCTTTGGCCTCACCGCTAGCTATACAACGAAAAATAAAATAATAAAAAAATGACCAAAATCCAGAACCTTAATATAGCCCTTATTTTCTAAAGGGGCAATGAAGCGATTTCTTAGATCGTCCATTGTATAATCATATCTCAATCTAAGGGATCTGAATATTCTAAAATACCCAAGATTACGCTGATTCACAGATAACTTCGTCAAGTAACAGAATCAAAGATCTCGACACTCCTCTTTTTCTGCTTTTCAGCGCAAATGCCAGAGGGTGCTGTAGAAGGTGCTACAGCGAATATTGAGCGATCGCTTATTTCCAAATGTTTGCGAATCGCTCGGGCCTGGCGACGCCCTTTGGTGTCTGCGCCGAAAAGCAGAAAGAATGTGTCGCGACCTTGGATCGCATTTCAAAGCGCTAGCTTTATAGGCCTAGCCACGCCCAAGGTCGTGTTGTTAAGGGCACGTACCGCCCGTGGCTGAAGTGCGAAGTCGCGTAATCAAGTTCACGTAAACGCCGGTCGCATAAGCGCTGGTCGCGTAAGCTCGTAAGCACTGTTAGCTGAAGCTGACATGACCTGTCGTCCTAAAGGTCGTTCTCGATGCTGTCCTTGACGTCGTCCTAGACGCTGTCCTCGATGTCCTCGATGTGTGAACTGCATATTCCAACCAATTTCATCACCGTACAACTTCCTTCCCTAATTGTTTTCACTAACAATTTTCCCGTGAAGCTACCGCAGTTCATCGCATTTAGTCAAATGGTCGTGCATGTAATTTTTAATAGGGAAATTCTCCGCATACCAATCTAATCTTGAGATTTTACAGCGGAGCTGTTAAGGGCTAGTTTCCCGAGGATTGTGTCCCCCGCAAAGAAATGTCGACACAAAACTTTGGACAGCTACCGCCACCTATGAGCGACGACGGCAACCAGACAACCGGCTTGCCGGCCTCGCTGATAGATGGTGGCAACCTTTCCAGCCTTTCCACTCTGGTTCTCACCAGAGTGGAAAGGCTGAATTCCTCTAGGCGTCGTTCTAGATGTCGTCCTCGAGGTTGTCCTAGAAGCCGTCCTTGAGGTCGTCCTAGACGTCGTCCTTGAGGTCGTCCTAGACGTCGTCCTTGAGGTCGTCCTAGACTTCGTCCCTGAGGTCGTCCTAGACATTGTCCTCGAGGTCGTCCTAGAAGTCGTCCTCGAGGTCGTCCTTAAGGTCCTCCTAAATGTCGTCCTTGAGGTCGTCCAAGAAGTCATGCTTGAGGTCGTCCCATCATAGTACAGCTTCGCTGGTCTTCCTTCTTCACCAGAGTGGAAAGACTGGAAGTTTTTTTAGAATTTGGAAATGGCTTTAATGCCCTTCAAGCCGTCGGTGAAGCCGACCAAGGTTCATTAACAAAGTTTGCCTTGCTGTTGTTTCCGTTTTGGGTGCTCAGCCGACGCGAGACAGTTCGGGAGCGGCCATCACCATGTTCACGGCGAGCAAGCACTGGCCTCTGGAGAGCTCGCACCGCGTCACTCTTCAAGGGGTCGTGTACCAGCTGGACGTCGCCCTGGAAAGGTGAAGTCTCCGGCCCCTTCTCCTCGCTTTCTGTCTCCTTATTAAACCCCTCTTTAACCCAGAGTGGCACTGTGCGGGGCATGGCATTGTACAAGTGGAGGGGGGGTGTGTTGACCAAATAGCGCAGTTCCGCGAAACACTTTTGCACTTCTGGTAAGCAGCATTCTACCGTGTTCGTGAACAGCGTCTGCCGCTTCACCCTTATTTAAAAAGAAAAAAAAGATTACAGAGGCTCGATCGTGGTGACAAAGACTAGGTAAACGTGTCCCATACAAATCGCGCTCCGTGGTTTGCTAGATTTCTCATTTTTTTAATAATCTATTCTTCATTTATTTTAGTTTCATTTACCGTAAACGACTGAATCTTCGCCGCCTCGAATTTTCGCGAATCGGAGTGGTATGTTATACATTCGCTACCGTAAGGAAGCTTATTCGCGGGATCTCTTTTTCGCTAATCGTAGGCGATTTGCGAAATTTGCAAAAAATTGGGTCCTTGCAAAAATTAAGTTGTTTACAATATTTTTATCATTTAATTTTTGTCATTTATTTATTTTTATTAATTTTTTAACTTTTTGTTTGCCTTTATTTTATTTTTATTATAATTTTATTTTATTTTTATTTATTTGACTTAATATTGCCACTCGCGTCGCGGAGGAAGTTTTTTTAATTTATTCTTTCAATTTATCGTTTTTCGTAACTTCGAGAACCCTGTCGCCCGATCGAGTTACGAACGTTCTACGCACCGAACGTTCTACGCCGAATGTTCCAGAAACTTGCAAAGATACATAAGGGACTCCGCCTGGCGAGCCGGGGTCAGTCTCGCCCCGGTACTCGATCCTGACGTAACGCCGCCGTCGAGGCCCGCAACGCTAGCCTTCTCCTCCTCTTGTTTTGGGCGCAAGTTCGCCCCATTAAACGTTTAGTTTCCCTCAGTCGTTCGTCACCTAGTCAGTAGTCATTTGTAAATTTTATTTCCATCGAAAACCTGCCGCCCTCGCCGACAAGTTTGCATTCAAATACCCAGCGCGTCACTCCTTCGTGACGCTCATTATGACGCTCGTTCAGGGCAATTTTCTCGTTGAAAACAAGTCGTAAAACACATCTTTCGATAAAAGGAAACCTTCCAGCCAAGCCCTAATAGGGAATCTGACGTTTCAAACCCTACTTGGCCTCTCTTTCGGGGGTGACTGTGGCAATGGCCGTCGAGGAGCAGTGTTTTCGTTTTCGTCTTCTCGGGGCATGCGTTTCTTTTCGAGTTGGCGACATCTCAAAGCCCCTGTGGACGTAGGCGGATGATGAAGTGGCGAAGGACCTATTTATGTCTTCCGGCGTAGTTCGATTCCAAGAGAAGAATTGCCACGTTTGCGTGCGTCTCGGCCGCCTTGGAACGACAGGGCATGGGGGCAGGCGTCGGTGGACCCAGAAGGCCCAGATCGCCAGCGCCTCTTTAGTAGGCACAGAGAAGCATCATAATGTCACTGGCAAGGGCGGTGTCTCGTCTGTCTAGCTTTATTTTGCGAGAGGCATTGTATGAAAGAAAACAGGAATGGTGAGCAATTTCACAAGTTTGGAGCCTCAAGGTTGCGTTGCGAGATGGGTAACGCAATAACACCTACTTCGGAGGACAATCTGCTCGAAAAGGTGGTAAATTGAGAAGAAAGAACGAAATTCTAAACGCACCCCAATGGGGATTCGAACTCGCAACCTCATGATTGCGAGCTCGACATTCTACCGCTGCCTGCGCCAAGGGGGACACTCGCAATGTGATGAAAACGGATCAACGCCGAAAGCGGGTACGTGGAGTCGCGGGTTTTAGTCGAGCTAGTTGGTACATACTGTTGCGTGAGCACCTCGTTGATTGCGGTTCATGAAAAAGAACAACGATTTTTGGAGTTTGCCACACCCCGTTGAGTGGTGGGCCGCAAGTTTTTTTTAATCGCGTTTCATGTGCCATAGGAGGGAGAAGAAATTGCCTAGGCTGGGAAGAGGACGAAGTAAAAGTTGTTAATGAGCGGTGTGTCTGTCCAGTCCTTTTCTGTGTGTTCTGGGTTTTACCCGATTGCCTACTTTAGACATCTGGAGGGAGGGACTGCAATCAGTATGGACAGAAGCTGAGCGGGGGGAGGAGACGGGAGCAGACGGGGATACGCCGAGCTCCGACTGCAATGATCAGTGCGTAGACGCAAGCTAGCTGCCCTCGTCTCTGCTAACTCTGAACGCGAATGCCGGACTCCGGTGCTCCGACGTCCCTGTGCGCCCTCGTCTTTTCCTCTCCCTCGGTTTCTGCCCGTACGAGAACAAACGAGAAATTCGAGACCATCCCACAAAAATGCAGAGTTCAGAATAAAATACTGCGTCGAATCTGAAGAAAAAAGAAAACAAAAAAAAAATCGGCGAGCCAGCGCAATTGAAATAGGGTCAGCTGAACAGTTACAAATTAGAAAAAACCGAGAGAGAAAAGACATACACACCGTTGACTATCAACTTGCTTGCTTTAATATATAGTTGAACGTGAGCGCGTTGGTTTTGATGACTTGTTACAGAAAGAATAAACAAAAAGGACGGACAAAGACGGACATCTTTCCAACAACAAGTAGCGTTTTTATTAGATGTTGGCGCCGAGATCGGCGGACCATGAGGGAAAGGGGGAAGGAAAGGAAAGGTGAAAGAAAGAAAGGGAAAGGAGGAAAGGGGGGAAAGGGGGAAGGAAAGAAAAAGTGAAAGCCGTTTACAACTCCCTGTAACGCCGAATTGGAGCGCAGCTCTTGAGGAGGAGGAAGGAAGGGTAATCAGGGAAGCATATACCCCTCCTCCTCCTCCTCCCCTCATTCTTCAATCTCCTCCGGGGGGGGGGGGGGGGGTCACGTGACCTCGGGGGGAGGAGGGCGAGGGGGGTCACGTGATCTGGGGGGGCCACGTGACCCCCCCTCCCCCTCCTCCCCCAGGTCACGTGACCTGAGGGGAGGAGGGGAGGGGGTCACGTGATCTGGGGGGCCACGTGACCCCCCTCCCCCTCCTCCCCCAGGTCACGTGACCTGAGGGGAGGAGGGGAGGGGGTCACGTGATCTGGGGGGCCACGTGACCCCCCTCCCCCTCCTCCCCCAGGTCACGTGACCCCCCTCCCCTCCCCCTCCTCCCCCGAGGTCACGCTGCTGCTTCGAGCATTCGTGCCACTTTCGCCAGCGGTGGCACTTGACATGAGGAAAATGAATGACAGCATCAGATGGACATGGACGCGCTGTTGTTACGAGCGGTTAGTACGCCGCCGCCGGAGTTGCAATCGCTCGGAATCCTTTGTTATTATTTCATGGGAACGATTCTTTGACGAATCGAATAATGAGCTAAGGCAGTAAAACCGTGCTGTGTGTTCTGTAAACGACTTTGAGCACCCGGACGGCCCTCGGAAGTTGCGGAGCGGCGGCATTATCAGCGGGCACTGCCAGACCGTTCCGCACGCGCGCGCCGTGAGGCGATCGGCGCTTGTTCTTCGAGACCGGATGTTCGGAGCTCCGTTGATTGCCAAAAAAAACGTATAATCCGATCGACATTTGGCAGAATGTTGAGCGTATTTTCCAGGAAATCGTGTTATCCGGGAACGTATGAACCGGAAAAAAAAACAGTGCAGCTCTATGGGACGTTTCCCGTGCCCTCACTCGCGAACGTATGAACCGGGAACGTATCAACGAGGTTCTACTGTATTTATGTCTTCCGGCGTAGTTCGATTCCAAGAGAAGAATTGCCACGTTTGCGTGCGTCTCGGCCGCCTTGGAACGACAGGGCATATAGGGGCAGGCGTCGGTGGACCCAGAAGGCCCAGATCGCCAACGCCGCTTTAGTAGGCACAGAGAAGCATCATAATGTCACTGGCAAGGGCGGTGTCTCGTCTGTCTAGCTTTATTTTGCGAGAGGCATTGTATAAAAGAACACAGGAATGGCGAGCAATTTCACAAGTTTGGAGCCTCAAGGTTGCATTGCGAGATGGGTAACGCAATCACACCTACTTCGGAGGACAATCTGCTCGAAAAGGTGGTAAATTGAGAAGAAAGAACGAAATTCTAATCGAACTCGCAACCTCATGATTGCGAGCTCGACATTCTACCGCTGCGCCAAGGGGGACACTCACAATGTGATGAAAACTGATCAACGCCGAAAGCGGGTACGTCGAGTCGCGGGTTTTAGTCGAGCTAGTTGGTACATACTGTTGCGTGAGCACCTCGTTGATTACGGTTCATGAAAAAGAACAAGGATATTTGGAGTTTGCCGCACCCCGTTGAGTGGTGGGCCGCAAGTTTTTTTTAATCGCGTTTCATGTGCCTTAGGAGGGAGAAGAAATTGCCTAGGCTGGGAAGAGGACGAAGTAAAAGTTGTTAATGAGCGGTGTGTCTGTCCAGTCCTTTTCTGTGTGTTCTGGGTTTTACCCGATTGCCTACTTTAGACATCTGGAGGGAGGGACTGCAATCAGTATGGACAGAAGCTGAGCGGGGGGAGGAAACGGGAGCAGACGGGGATACGCCGAGCTCCGACTGCAATGATCAGTGCGTAGACGCAAGCTAGCTGCCCTCGTCTCTGCTTACTCTGAACGCGAATGCCGGACTCCGGTGCTCCGACGTCCCTGTGCGCCCTCGTCTTTTCCTCTCCCTCGGTTTCTGCCCGTACGAGAACAAACGAGAAATCCGAGACCATTCCACAAAAATGCAGAGTTCGGAATAAAATACTGCGTCGAATCTGAAGAAAAAAGAAAACAAAAAAAAAACTGCAGCGTTCGTTATAAATTTTGAAGAATGCCGTGGAAACGCATCTTGTGTGTACCAAACTCGATCCGTGAGTCGTCCCTCCCGACGCTCCGCCGCCTTTGTCTCCGCAGCGTTACGGCGCACGGAGCGCGTCTTCGTCCGCCGCGTTTAGCGTCCCGTCCCTCCCACGCGTCAAATCCGGTCCCGAAGTGGCAACAAACGACAACCAAGAATTCACTTTCTTTTGGTTGCGGCAAGCGCACCGGTCGGAGACGTGTTCCAGGGCACTGTACTGCCGAAATTGGATGTCGTTGGTTTTTGTTACCCGTAGCGAGGAACCCTCATGCTTACGCGCTACATGTGTATAACGTCGTGGTTGTGTTCTCTCGTTGTCGTTGCAGTCTTGAAAGTCAAAGGTGTGGGATTGTCTTCATCTACAACATGACGGGATCGAGGTACCAGAATTTCGACTACGAACTCAGCCAGAAGATCCTCAATCTTCTCAAGGTAAGGGAGGGGCTCATGGGCGGAGTCCCGTGTCGGAGAGGCGGACAATCCTCTCCTACTCCGTCTCATTTCGAGTCCGACCGCGGCCGACGCTACGACTCGACGGAGCCGGTCGATCGGACAGCGCCAAAAATGCATCGTTACGGTGCTCGTGGCGCTCGTGCGTCTGCTATCGTCAGTTGAGCCAATCGCGCGCAGTGAATGCACTGTTCTGCGTTCCCACGTCCTAAAACTCTGGAATTCGGGGCCAGTTGGTTATTCATTGTGGAACTAAAAACAGCACAAAGACTGAGAAAGGGGGAGACGAAGCACTGGTTCTATACTTTTTCTCATTCTTCGTCTGTCTTCGTGCCGTTTATAGTTAGTTCTAAATCAACAGTATTTGATAAAAACACTCTTGTGCCAAGTTTTAGAGGTGTTGTTTACAAACCCTGATGGCCGACAGCGATTCAAGTGTAGGAATTGCTGCTACGCATTGCGATTGGACGTTCAGATGAAGGACTTTGGCGTTTTCTGCTCTCGTTGTTACGTCTTGAATTATGGTTGGTGGCGTAGAAGGTCGTAGCTGTACCCTCTTTTTGCTTCGCCCTTACAGGCGTATTAATGTCGTCCACCCACACCGAGTTGCTTTCGCACGAGGGCAAAAGTTGGCCGACCTTACATTGTGCACCAGAAAAGAGTACAAATTCAGAAGCAAATCCAGTGAAACTTCCCGAATGAATTAGGACTCAGTTCTACAATTGTAAATGGGTTCGCACAATGCGAGCGTCCGCACGTTTCTTTGCTTCACTGATTTTTGTAGGTGTAGTCGAAGGCTGCGTGCAAAGTAACAAATAAAAAGTTGCCAGGCAATTGCGTTGTATACGTTAAATATTCTAGCATCGCAAACGTTTAGCGACGCTCCGATTTTTTCAGATGCCTACTTTCACGGCGATTTTCATCAGATAGTCTCCCTCGATAGTTGTTCCTAGTATGAAGCGATACTAGTGCTAACCGGGCCGGTAAACCTGGCATTCTTCGAGAGCCTTCCATACATGCAAGCTCTTCTCCCTCAGTGCGCACAGGTGGTGGAGCTCCTCTTCGCCTACCTCGCTCTCCCTCTCCCACCCACCAACCAATCAGTGTCGAGCCTCGTGGCCACGCTTTTATCCAGGCTTCACTTCTGGGCTTCGCGAAATGCCGAACCCGTAGCCAAAGGACGTTTCACGTCAAAAGAGAAAGCAGTCTCGACAATGGAGCACGTTGTATCAGACGCGTTTTGAGCCGTCTCTTAATATCGCGTATTATTTGTTGGCGGTGCTTCGACCCCTGCCCCATACCCTTTGCATCAACACGGAACTCTGATCTCGCCAACAACTGCAGCCCTCCTCAAAGTGCTCTAAAACAATCGCGCGTTATACGGCATACCGCACGCTTTTTTGAACGCTCTCGCAACGCACTTGGGCAGTGTCTGTATGATCGGCGCGGCGGG
The DNA here is from genome assembly GCA_013358835.2 of Ixodes persulcatus. Lineage (NCBI taxonomy): Eukaryota > Metazoa > Arthropoda > Arachnida > Ixodida > Ixodidae > Ixodes > Ixodes persulcatus. The sequence continues at coordinate 44,021 of JABSTQ010010471.1, forward strand.
GCCGTCGTACGAGCAAGAGACACCTGGGACAACGTCCGTACGCCGTCTTTTGTGCGGCGTGTCAGCAGTGCGACAGCGGCGGCACTCCCCGAACCTGAGACCCAGCGTCTGCCCCCGCAGGGAGCCTACCCCGCCAGGCTGAAGAAGGTGCTGATTGTCAGTGCTCCCCTGTGGTTCAAGGCTCCCTTCCGCATCCTGCGGCTCTTCGTCAGGGAGAAGCTGCGGGACCGGGTGAGTCGCTTCTTCCCCGAGCCACTCCCGTGGCTCGGGCCATCCTCGAGCGACAAGGTGCTTCCGGGTGCTCTTCAGGCACGAAATAATTTGCGTAAGTAAATCGACGAACCGAGTGCATCGAAAGTTTTCATAAAAGTGTCTTTACGTGATGCATTTTGTCATCGTTAAAATAGTACACGAGTGCGGGTTTCGGGAAGAAAATATTGAAGCCCCTCGAAAATCCCGTTTTTTTTTTTTCCTATGTACAGTTTGGCACGCAGTTAAAACCGTCTGGCCAACGCTGCTACTCGCAGGCGAATCGAAGAAAGCTTTCGCGTTTTTGATTTATTTTGCAATGTCTGCGAGTAGCGGGGTCAGCCGGACGGTTTCTACCATTTTCCTCTCCCCGCCTAAAGAAAGCGGTATTTTTTAGGCTGATATACGTTTTTCTAGAACCTACACTTAGGAAATTTGGCTATGATATATGGTAAACCTATAGACACCTTTATGAAAAGTTTGATTGCACTCGGTCCAAATGTCCAACTAGTGCTCCGCTAGAGAAGAGCGCAGTGGCTGCTTTCAGGGGTCCTGTTTAGGTATAGGCCAAGGTGCAAACAGACCCACGCGAGGTATGGACAAATGTGCGGTTCCCTCGTGAGCTGTGGGCACCGCACGTGCAGGGGAACCAGGCTTGCGTGAAGCGAAGCGTTTGCGCAGGCGCCCTGCAAATAGCTGCGCCGCTCCAGCGGTGACGTAAGGCCCAAGTGTCAGTGCATAAACAATTTTGTAAAAAAAAGTGTGTAAATAAACGCGTTGCAAAAGCGCGCCGCGCCATCCGCGGTGCCGAAAGGAACGCAGGGAACGTTCTGTACGGAAACAGTCCTGGCAGACGACGGAAGGAATGCAGGCGAGCGACCGTACTACCCAGAGCCCTTTATGTCGTGGGAGTCTGGTCAACGAGCGAAATTTATTGTCCGCTAGGACGGGCGGACTTCGCGATTTTTGCGGCAGCACGAGTATTTACACGGGAGTTGCGAATGGGGCTCAAGCAAGCTACTCTGGTGTTGCGAAGCGTCAAATCGTAGAACGGGAAATCCAGGGTTGGATTCCTGGTTTGGGACAGACGGTGTGCGTTTTATGATGCTGAAGGAGACAAGGCTACATCATTATGTTTTCCTGACAACTTCTCGCGACACTCTAGGCTTTGATGGCGGCTCCTTAAATGCAGTCTGCGTTAGAACATTTTAACCCAGAATGGTTTATGGCTTTAATCAACGAGGAAAGTGTGATCAAATGATGCGAAAAATACCATCACGAAATGTGTGACGCAGGTTTCGGGGGAAAATCTATTGAAAAGAGCCCATAATGGAGAAGAAATTGCAATAAATTGAAGAGGAAGAACAAAACTATGAACAAACCCCGACGAGAATTGATTCTGCCACCCCGAGATGCTTTACCACTGTTCGAGGGAAGGACTTGTAAAGCAATAGTTACAATGTTATGCCAATGGAGGGAGGCACTTGCATGTATACAGTGACATACCACTTGAACAAGTTCTGAGGGACCTCAAGAAAAGTGAAGGCTCACTCGAGGGAATGCGCTGGACACAGTTGATGCGTTCGATTTACCTGCCTGTGCAGCATTACAACCGTAAGTACATTGCCTTGAACTCTTGGGCACCACGGTACACTTTTCTACACTGGTGCAGGCTGGTGTAGGTAAATTAATTGAGCCAAGGGGGGTTTTGCTGGGGGATTTTACGAAAGCTTCTTCTTCTTAAAGGGGCTATGCAACAATTTTTTTACTTTGCGCAAATACCGCTTAGAACGGATCCCTGACGTTAATGACCTATGAAACACGCCTTCGTTTTTCACCCGACGCATTAGAAGTCCCAGAAAAAAATTAAAAAACAACGAGCAGCGTTCACGCCCTCAACTCGCAGCCAGAACAAGCGGCCACGTGATCTGGAGCCGATTATATGCCGCCAATGTTGATCATAGCCACGCGCTGGGGTTGGCAAAGCACAGGACACGCGCTGAGTTCCAGACATTGTTATGGCTCGGCTATTGTCGTCGTTGCAGCGATTGGACACGGGCCACTACTCGAATGCTTCTCGAGCTATCAATTATCACGAGCCTAAATCGAGTGCCCACGCAATGCTCGGGTCCAATCTATGAACCGCATTCAAATATCGTCATACGGGTGTACTGCGATCCCCGCGTTACGTCATCGAATTTTGCAAGGGAGAGATTGAATGAAAATGATCGCTTTTGTCCTTGCAATTACACCGCAACAAAGGAGTTTCTTGGCCAGTGGCATTGCATGCGAGTATCCTTGAGTCCCACTAGTGCCAGTAAGCTCGTGTAAAGTGAAAAACATTCCAATTGAATATCGTTGCACAGCTCCTTTAAAGGGGCACTGACACCCCAAAGGTCATATTTCTTTTTTTTATTGTCTAAAACAATGCACGTTGTAGTCATTGACACGCAAAAAAAGAATGTGTCGCGAAAAAAAAATTTTCTACGTGCGCACGCGCCTTTCTATTTTTGTTGCTTTCCTTTCCCGCTTTTCGCCTCCTCGCTTCTTTTGATTCGTGACGTCAAAAATCATGAAATTTAGAAGCTTTGTAGGCGACAATTCTATAACATTTAATAACGGCAATCGTAAAACATGTTTTTTAACGCAATTGCGAACGCGCTACGGCCCTTCTTTTGTAGCGTAAGCTACACTGGCCGAGGTTGAGCAGTTTCGCGTGGCTGAGCCGTGCTGCGCAGGCGCGAGGAGCAGTGACGGAACGGGCAGGACTGGTATGGCGCCTAGGTCAGTCCCCGATGCACGCGCTCGAGATCATGGCTCGCTCTGTCCGGTTGTTCTGGGCGGCAGCTTGGTTGCTCGATACATAACAACACGGCGCGCAGCTGGCAAAACCAACGACGGGCGTCTGGCACGCCCCAGCGGAGGACTGAGGATTAATTTGGACCACCCGGGGATCCTTTGACGTGCACCCGAAAGCCCGGTTACACGGCGGCGCCTCCTCCGCAATAAGAAGAGTGGAGAAGCTTAACTCGTCGGATCCCGAAGTAGTCACATAATGCGTATACAGTCGACTCTCATTAATTCAAACTCGAGGGGGGCCGAAAATTTGTTTGAATAAAGCAAAGTTTGAATTATCAGAAAATTTGAATTAAGAGATTTTGAATTAACGAGAGTCGACTGTATCGTGTGTTTGTCATTGAAGCAGCAGTAAGCATGATAATCAAGCTAATCCTAGACAACCAGGAAAGCTAAGAATAACCAGCTGAACCTAAGCTTATGCTACGTATATCCCGGCATAGCCGAGCTAAGCCACTGCTATTTTTTGAAATACCAAAAATCGGAGTCCGTTGTGATGTCGCCTTCTGGATTTTTTTCCTCCCTCGGGAAACATGGCGGCGCTCGACGCATGTAGCAGAGGGTGATCGGTGAGTCGGGGAATCGGACAAAGTGGTCTTTTTTAGGATCCCGACGACCTCTCAGACTTCGAAGAGGAAATCGTCAAACGGTCAAAACAACTGGGTTTGGTGTCTGCGTATCGTAGTTTCGGTTGTGACACCGCCCGGGCACCGTCGTCTGCTCGAAGCGATAGGCAGCACGGCCCTCACGCAGGAAACTGGTTTCCCGCTCGGTGGTTGCCGCGACGCCGGCGCACTTCTCCCGCTCTCACCTCCTCGTTTCGGGGTCGCGGAGACACATTTCGGTGCGGAGGTGCGAAAGAAACTCGACTCTCGGGAGCCCTCAAAATTCGACGTCACTACGCTGGCGCGGATCGCGCGGGAACTTCAAATTCGGCATTTGGAGATTGTTTTTTTACTTCACAAATACTAAATTCCCAAGTTCCGAATTTGGAGGGTAATGCATACCTGCCAACTCTCCCGAATTGCCCGGGAGCCTCCCGAATTTTGATCACATCTCCCGATTGTATGGATGCGACCTCTAATCTCCCGAAAAGTATCCGCTGTAGGTTCCTTTTTTTTTTTTTTTTTTATGACGTCTTATTGCTATAATCATCACGCGTGTGTCATTGCGAGTTACTCGAGAGTAGGTTTAGTAGGTTACTCGGGCGGGTTACCACGTGACAACTCAGAGCAGTAGCGTAAAACGAGGGTTAGATTTTCAAACGCCAACGTACGAAACCTCTACTCCTGAAGTTAGAGCGCATTTTGGAACACGCCTTATATCACCATGGGTGCGCTAGGCTTCAGTTGGCTTTGTCAGGTCGTCGAGTGAGGTGCGGAACGCCGAACTACTCTTCGTGTTTCCCCGAGTTTAGTTGGAACCACTGATCTGTTGGAACGATTGATGGCACTTTCAAAAGCCAAAAAGAAGTACTTGCAAGTATTTCTGAGATCATACGCGACTGAGTTTCCGTGCTTTGTCGCTTCGCAGAAAGCTGACAAGTATGGATTCTGTACCATGTGTGCCTGTGATGTGTGAGCGTTTCGCACGGTGGCAAGCTTGACATCAAGATACACATCGCTTCACGAAAGCATCAGAACCATGTTCGTGCCGTAGAAGGACAGGGCACCACAGGCAGTTTACTCCAAAACAACTGCGAAGACAGTGTGATTCGTGCAGAGCGCCTCTTCACAAGGTTTCTTGTCAAACTAAAAAAAAAAAAAAAATAAGAATAATGTTTTAACTTTTACCCCCCCCCCCCCCCCCCCCCCCCCCGCGGCGGTCTCCTGAATTTTTATGTTGCTAGGTTGGCAGGTATGGTAATGTCCAGGCATCGTTTTCAATCCTTTCAAACAAAAAAAATATGATTTTGATGTGTCAGTGCCCCTTTAATAGTCTGTTCAACTGAAGTTTGTTCAAGTGGAACTTCATTGTACGACCATGTCGCACGATATGACATTGCAGAAAAGACTTGAAAACGCCGTGTGAAAGTGGGAAAGCTAGCGAAACCAACACATTCTGTGCATACTGACTCTCTCTGTAGGGTGAAGGTAAATCGAGAGTACAAGAGCAGACATCCAACATCATCCATCTATATTAAATCTGAGAATGCAGCGTCGCGTTAAATAGCTACCATATTTTCCGTCCGCACCCGATTACAGTCTGCAGGGGCAATTGGTGGCTGAAAGAAAAAAAAGTATTTGCTTAGGTAGGTCCACACACCATGAACACTCTGCACCTGGTACTTAATCCACGAGCGAAATTTCCCCTACACAGTACAACTTGTATCGTATAGAAATCATTATCCACATAATTTGTCGACAAAATCCGGCAGGTCGTTGACAGAATCCGCGGTAATGGCGGCGGTTTCGGGGCCCCGCAGGTGACGACGGTAAGCCTGGACCAGCTGAGCCTGCACGTGCCGTACAACGCCCTGCCCAGGGAGCTGGGTGGGAACCTGTCGCTCAACCACAAGGCCTGGCTGCTCCACTGCCTCAAGTCCATGGCCAACAGGTGGGGCGGTCCCTCCCGCATTCCCCGGGCGACGCGCCGGAGAAACGACCGGCACGGCTCGAGTTTGACGATCCCAGGACTTTGCTCCGTGGCCTTAGATAGTGCCGAGTACTTTTTGGCTTGTGGCTTTGCTCCGGTTTGCCGCGTAATTGCCAAAGTGCCAGACACGAGACAGGGGTGCCACGGATTAGCCGAAGAACCGGGGGGCTCCAGTCTCGTCATACACGAGGTTGCGGACGAAGTTTGGCAGTTCAGAATACCCAGACTCCGGCCAAGGAATATCGGGCTTGCTTATGCCTCGGCTTCCTTGGACTTTCTGGGCACCCTAATTGCGGGACAAAAAACTAATTTTGGCTTAAATTAACGGCGCTACTTGGCTTTGCTTTGCTTATCGTTCGTGAAACTTCCCCCCAGACACTGTACGGCGAAGAGCGTTCGAAACCGTGTCCGATTTTAGAGCGACAGCCTCACGTGGGAATTCTCCACGCAGCTTGCTCGCTCGCGTCGATAGCACTGTACCGAGCGAGCCCATGGAAGAGAGTGTCAGCAGTGGAGCGCAACTATTGGTTTGGCGTCGCAGTGCATGCAACCAATGGCGTGGCGTCGTGCAGATTTGGGTCAGGTTTAGCGGGTCAGTGCACTACCCTCTCTCCCTGCCGGATTTTGTCAGCGGGGACTGCGCAACAGGGTGGGAACTGCGTGTTAGTTTAATAATTGATCGTGCCCACATTAAAAAATTATAATATTCGCACAACCCTATTCTGCCGTAAGTAAGGATATGTATGGTCTCCGGGCCTTTGCATCTATCAGCAGTGAGGCAAGAAAGATGTGAGTACAGCGAAAATGTATGCTGCCAAAAATGCAGCAAAAACAAATTGTAAAAAAGAAATGGAAATGATAAAAGGAAGGCAAATAAATGGATCAGGGGACTGGAGTCAGTAGATTAATGAGCATGCCACAGATGCTGTGTGCTTGAATGATGATAGCCATCAAAGTGGCCGGAGTGAATTTCGCAAAGGTCGTGTCAGGTTACTTGCAGTGCAAAAGCAGAAGCTGTATGCCATGCAACGTGTATGCTACACAAGCTGTATAAGCTGTGTGCAAACTGTATGCAATGCAAACTATGCAATACAACATAAGTATATCCAACGCATACTGTGTGCAACACGGGCCTTATGCAAACTGCGTGCAACACGAGCTGTATGTAACTTAACCTGCGACAAACTGACCGGGAGGAAAAATGAGTGCTTAGAAGTGTTATTATCTAGACAGTATTGCCCTTAAATGGTTCGGGTCTTCTGTGGCGATCCAGTCCAGCCAAAGACCTCGGTAAAAATAAGGGTTTTAGCGTAATTGACGAAGGGCCGGAACGTTTCCTGGTTCTAGCATTGCCACAGAAGACCCGAACCATCTAAGGGCAATACCTATCTGATACGTAATGCAACCAGTACACGGCGTTTGTAAGGCAGCCCATACTCAATGCGGACTGGCGCGCAGGTACAGCGCGTCGAGCGGCGAGGCCCCGCCGCCCCTGCCGGCGCTGGTGCAGCCCCCGCTGGGGGAGGAGGACCTGACGGAGGGCGAGGAGGACGCCTCCTCGGCGGCCCTGCCTACTCCCGCCGACCTGCTCGTCGGGGTCCATGAGAAGCACAACTGCGAGGAGCGGGAGAAGGAGGTGGAGGTCATCAAGCACCAGGGGGACGGGCAGGTACGCTGGGGGGGCCGCCAGGGGGCGGCTCGTGCCCGCCCCCCCAAAAAAATTAATACAGTCTCGATCATGCTCCAACCTGAATCTAGCACTAACCTCACAAAGTGTGGTCGCGATAGAGATGTATATAAAAGAAAAATGGGCTCGCAGCTCAGTGGACGTTGTATCCGACTGCCATTGCACCGACCCAGGATGGAGCCCCGCTGGGGCGTCTTTTTTACGTTTATTTTACGGGGGCATTTGTGAGCTTTATATGAAACCTTGACGTCGTGTAACACTCCCAGTCGTGTAACACTCCCAGCGTGTCGGTCGTCCACGACGCTCGTTCTTGACATTCATTTCCGACGCTCGTTCGTGACAATTTTCTCGTCGTGAACGAGAAAAATATTGAATTTTAAAGGGGTGGTGCAATGATTTTAACGTTGGAAGAATTTGCAGCTCGTATTCTTTGTATCATTTATCCCGATATGAGCGATAGAAAACGTGCCACCCTCTGCCAAAAGGCTGGGATTCCGTCGCGTAATCGCTAGGGAGAGAATGGATTTTTTCCGCGCGGCTGTTCGTCGGGGATCTACAGTCAAACCCGTGTATAACGAACAGCAGGAAACGCTACGATCAGTTCGATATAGCAAGTAGTTTGATATAGCAAAAGACATTTACAACGAACTTCCACGATGAGTACTTCCGCTGTGTAACAATGCGCTAAAACATTGTTTTCTTTTCTTGCACGCGTGCCGAGTTTATTTTTTAGCTTATCTCCCCTTCTGAATCACTTCTCTTCGTGGGCAAATGCTTTGGAGTGAAAAGTTTTTTTTTTTCTGTGTGTGCGTGCAGAGTGTATTTTTTAGTTTTCTCCCCCCTGAATCGCTTCTCTTTGTTCAATTTTCTTCGCAATTAGAGCTTTTGGAATTTTCTTTCTTTCCTACTTTTTTTTGGGGGAAGGGACAGGCTGGAAGACGATTGTTTGCACGTTTTTGGAAGCCTTCCCGGGAGGAAAAAGTTTGATATAGCCAATGTGTTGTTCGTTATAAAAACATACTTTTTACATGCATTTTGATTTAAATTTTTCGCGAGTTCGATATCAGCAATAATTCGCTGTATGTGGGTTTGTTCTAAACGGGTTTCACTGTACGGCCGCACGCGGTGGCCGTCAGAACTACGGTGCGACATCGTTAGGAGTACGCAAGTTTTCTGGTTTTAAATGCGTGTCATTTATGAGGCCAGCCGTAGCGCTTCCCTGTCTGCGGACGTAACCTGTAAGGAGTGTGAAGCTTGCGGCGCAGAGCGTGCAGTCGCCCATTCCTGCAGTCGCAAAGTACTCTTGGGGCAGGAACTTTCCTCGGTGAAGGGTCAAACCTAAACTAGAGCTCTAAAAGTCCTACGAGTCGTTTCACTTTAAGGTAGTGCGGAATCGCTGAACAGTGAAACCCGTTTAGAACGAACCCACGTACAGCGAATTATTGTCGATATCAAACTCCCGAAAAATTTAAATCAAAATGCATGTAAAAAGTATGTTTTATAACGAACAACATATTGGCTATATCTAACTTTTTCCTCCCGGGAAGGCTTCCAAAAACGCGCAAACAATCGTCTTCTAGCCTGTCCCTTCCCCCAAAAAAGTAGTAGGAAAGAAAGAAAATTCCAAAAGCTCAACTTGCTAACAGAATTGAACGAAGAGAAGCGATTCAGAAGGGGAGGTAAGCTAAAAAAAACTAACTCTGCACGCATGCAAGAAAAAAAAACTTTTTAGCGCATTGTTACACGGCGGAAGTGAAGAGATGAGAAAGAAAGAGTAGCTCTCGCCTTACAACGAACTCATCGTGGAAGTTCGTTGTAAATATCTTTTGGTATATCGAACTACTTGCTATATCGAACTGATTGTAGCGTTTCCTGCTGTTCGTTATAAACGGGTTTGACTGTAATAGCCTTGGCGCCACTGCTTTCTAAAGCAATGAATATCTTGCATTCACTCGCGATCATTCACTCGCCACATTCGCAGCATCGACTGGAGGGTCCCAACGAAATGACGAAGCTCAGATTACGACTCGATCTGAAAAATGCCTAATGTTCTGGGACGTTTCAATCGCTGACTGTCCCTGTGACAGTCAGCAGGTGCTCATATCTACCTAATTGCATTCTGAGCTTCATCTCGTAACTCGGGGAATCTTCTGTTGTTTCCCGTGATTGTCTCGCAGACCGTGTTTACGTTTAGTGACCGACTCGCAACTCGCAGACTTCGTTTGGAGTGCACAGTGCGGTAGACCCGGTTAGGTTTCGCACGTGTGATTTTTCGCGCTAAATTATTGGAATAAAGAGACTCGCACAACGAACATTTGTGTCGGTCCCGGGGAGGTCGTCATAAAGGTGTGTGATTGGATGTTCGTCATAAAATAAGAACCGAGAGATAGCAACGTGGCAAAGTTGGCAGCTGTATGCCGGTCTGTCTACCAAACCGTCATGTGCGCAATTACGGTGCGCAAGAAGTGTTAGGTTTTTTGTGACATTCTTTTTTATTGTCACGCTCCGATGAACCGCGGCGTCAACTCGTAGCGTCACGTGACGTCACGTGGCCTTCACGTGACGTGCCACTCACAAACATAAAATTTTAGTTTCCTTTTTTTCGAATGCAATTTTTCGTTAATATCAGACGTGACAGGGCAAAACAACGCTGTACGTGCCCGGAGGTGCTGCATTACTTCGAGTCAGTGTCTTCGGATAGCGGTTCAAACATGTGCACCCTGAATACGACCGACCGTCACGTGACCGCTCGCGACCGGTTGCGAAGACGCGCCACCACTGGTTGCAGTTGCAACGTTACTCTTGCCATGTCAACTGAGGTCCACACAGTGTGTTGCAGTGGGATGTTACACAGCCAAAGCAAGTGTCTGGACTAGTCTATATTCCCCTTGTTCAGAGTCTAGATTTGCACTCAAACGTGCACTCAAATCACTAGATTTGAGTGCATATACACCAGGTTATTTTCGCAAGTTTGCCTTTGGGTCTGTTATGAAGCTAAGTGCACACTCTTTCAAGTTAAGACCAGATCTGTTCTCAGTATTTTAAAAAAGAGTGTCTCAAAATTTTGGAAAGCTTTTTGTTTGTTCTTTGTTGCTCGGTAAAAAAAAATCCGAAGGTGCTCGATCTTTACAACAAAAGTTGAGGTGCGTGGAATGTGAAATGCAATCAAAATGAACCAAGACTGGTGCATCCTTGTATTATTTTGTTATACACAAGCCAAAAATTAGGCAGGAACCGTTTTCCAGCTAAACACAGTGGCAAAACCTGAATTAATCTGTAATTCTTTTCATTATTTTACATCAAAGACCCCAGACCAGGGGGTCTTTTAGACACCAATTTGCCCGCTAAATGTAGCGAGAAAATTGCGCGTGGCACATTTGCATTACGCTTGTATACATGGGGACATTGTTTTTGTGAAACCTCTGCCCTAGACAATCTATGTAGAATAAAAGCTCTTACAAATTTTTGTTTTGCTCATTTCAGATATTTATTAGTTTATCTATTTATACCTCTAGCCCTCTTAGGGCTTTTGCAGGAACGTAAAGGTACACGTAAACACAAAACAAAATCAAGAAAATTTCTGACGGGTCGCATAATCGGCAAAGAACTAATTGCGCATGAATATATATATTAAAAAATAACGACGCTTTTCAATGTGCCGCATAATCTATAGGTATGATGCGTAAAAAAAAAATGTAAAACCCGAGCAACCTTCATTTTTCTGTAATGGCAGCCTCTGAACATTTCCCGTTTCTGGATTGGATGCAGCATATTTGTGTAGAAGCTCGCAGACATTGTAAGCCAGAGTATAGATGATAGGAAGTGTCTTGCCCGTGTAGGTATGCTCCGACGAGTGGCTCAGATCTGCTAGAACATCACTTACACTGGCTTTACCTAGAGGACGGTTCGAGGGAATTGGGGAGCTCGGGGGGGGGGGAAGTTACGGGGATAGTCTAGGGAACCTCCTGTTCCTAGGGAGAAGCCGTGCTCTAAATTGCAGTTTCTGTAACTGGGTCCCTTGGAACACGGGTTCCCCAGGCTACCCTTACAAAATCCCCGGGCTCCCCAATTTCCCTAACTGTCCTGGCCCCTAGGTGAAGTTTTTTTCACCTGTTTTAAGGGCCGACCTACAGAACCGTCTTCTGATGGGCAGAAAACCGGTTTCCGGTTCCCTTGCCTCCATTCCCTCTCGCACTCTTCTCTCCTTCTCTTCCCGCGGGAGCGGGTCTGTGAGCTACTCCCCGCAGACAAAGGGGGGAAGGTGTCTCTATGTCTCGAGTGGAAAGAAGGAACAGAGTGAGAGTTTCTTCCTTTCTGGCTGCTTGTTGGCCCTTTAAGCACCATTTCAGTATATCCAAGCCACCCGTCGATGCGTAACAATGAGCCAGGCACTTCCTAGTACGTGCACTATTAAGGCGAAAGCTTTGCATGTCTCATCGTTCTTAAGCGAAAACATGTCGGCGACACGAAAGGTAAAAAGGTACCAAAACATTTACGTGACTACTCGGGCGAATTGGAGGCAATGAAATAAAGAAGGATGACAAAGCGAATTAAAGGGACAATGAAGGCAATTTCGGACACCTTTTTGGCGATTGAACTGGGTTCCAGGCACGTCTCAGGCCACGTTGCCCAAATTTCAGCCGAAACCGGCGCTTGTGTGCCGCGCAAATCAATTAAACAGACGCGGTAATAATCGCACCGGGATCGACTGGGGCGACGCCCCGAGAGTTGCGGGAGAAGCCAGGAGAAGCGGAGCTCACGTGACCGATGCGGGGCCAAGAAGCGCGACGTCACAAAAGACGCGTCAGCGATTGGGCGAAACGAGAAACGTGCCCTCGGTCACGTTTTGGTTCGCGATTTTGAGGAATACTGTTCTAATTTCCGCTTGAATAACCACGAAAAGTATAAATCGGACCGGAAATGATTACTAAACCATAAATAAAGCAGCATAATTGTTTTTTTCTTTGCTACGCTGGACGCGAAACGGGCAACGAGCAACTATGGGCAACCAAAATAAAATTTAAAAAAAACAACACGGTACTCGAAGGAATCTGCAAAATGGTAGCTGTAGATGGCTGTTCTAACGGTCGACTAAAGACCAGTATTCGTTCGGGCGACGCTAGTTTTCACGTGTGGGTTGCTGTTCGTGTTCTTTGACGACGAAAAGAGGACGTCCGCGGAGGAACTGGATCCCGGAACGGCCGGATCGCTACCGCTTTCCCCTCGGCATGTCCCTCGCGTCCGTCCTTCGGCGTGCGGGCCGCTCATTGCCGGCTGGGCGGTCTCCGTCGGGTCCGCCACACACGTACTCCCGTTCCGTTGGTGTCCGGTCAGTGAACGGAAGCTCGAACTCGCTCGCGAGAGCGGCATTGCCGTCCATGTTGACAGATTCGGCGAAACGACCGCGTAACCGCGCTGCTATAACCCACCGCGGTTAAGAGTCTCGATCTCCTAAATACTACCGATACCGACTATTCACACTTGACGTCGCTCCCCACGTCACCTCCGTTTTCGGAGGCCCAGAAACGAGAATGGAGATTGTTCAGTTTCGGTTTCTTTACTTCTTTCGTAGGCACAGAAATACGCGTCACAAATGTCTACAAAAAATTGGGCACCATGCTATGTTCCCAAGAAGCATAAAAACACCATTCAAAAAAATTAAATAAAATCGTCTTCATTGTCCCTTTAAGAGGAATCAAAGTGAATTAAGAGTAGTTAAAGAGAAGAGTAATCAGTGGAAAGTAAAGAGGACTTATAAGGCGAATTGAGAGGAATCAAAGTGAATTAAGAGGAATTAAAGGGAAGTTAGAGTAATCAAAGCTTATCAAGAAGGATGACAAAGCTAATTAAGAGGAATTCGAGTGAATCGGAAGGAATTAAAGAGAATTAAGTGGATGACTAAGCGGATTAAGTGGATGACTAAGCAAATTAAGATGACTCAGCACATTCAGAAGGATGACTCAGAACATTCAGAGAGGTGTCGGTCTTTAATGCTTCGGCGCTTGGGCTTTCGTCTTCAAGTCGTCTTAGGGATAACATAAGAGACCCTGTGAATTTTGTTTACAAGCTCCGTAGGCTCCCGAACTGCTTTACCGCCTCAATACCGAGGCCGGGAGGGGTTCTGCCGAGAGCCAGGGCTTGTTGCGAAGGAATTGCGTCCCTTCCAGGACCCGGCGGCCGAGCCCCCATCGGAGGCCCCTCCCCCCGTGGCCGAGGAGGAGGAGGAGTGCCCTTCCTCGGCCTCCTCCTCCTCGCAGTGGGAGGGGCAGGGGGGCGTGACCCTGGAGGAGTTCATCGGGCAGCTCCAGGTCAAGGGCCGCAAGGGCCTCTACCAGGAGTACAGCCAGCTCAAGGCCAGGGGGCCCCAGGGCACCTTCCTCACGGCCAGGTGGGCCCTTCTCTCTCTTCCGCCCTTGTCGCTCTCCCGGAACTGACCTTTTTAATACGGTGCCCACAACACGCCTCCGACCGGCGCGTTCGGCAGCCCGTTCCGCCCGGGCGTCGAAAGCGGTCCCGAAGCGGCGACCAACGACCTCGCGCTGGACGTAGAAGTTCCGGAAGAAAGAGCGAGGGTATGCGAGCGTCGCCATCGTCGCGGCGTCTCAACTCCCGCTATTGAAGCTTTCGTAGACTGTCGAGCTGGACAGCGACCCGCCGCAGAACGGGCAAGGTCGCGGCTGGCGACAACGCAGGTACTTACGACGTCGCGAGACCGCTTTTTGGGATGCGGTAAACCTGCGGTCGGAGCCGCGCTGGGGGGGCACCACCACCCGCGCCTCGCGCGTAGTCAGCCGGCGCCGTCACGTCTCCCACGTTTTCCTTTGTCGGCAGGCTGAAGGCGAACCAGTGCAAGAACCGGTACACGGACGTGCTCTGCTACGACCACAGCAGGGTGGCCCTGGCCCGGCGGGGGGACGACGAGGACTCGACGTACATCAACGCCAACTTTGTCGACGGCTACCGCCACAAGAACGCCTTCATATCCACCCAGGGTGGGTCCGGGGGGTGCCGCGAAGGGGCGCTTGCTCGCCCTCCCGCTGCCCCGACTGAAGTGCACCTGTGACTTCTCCCGGGTCATAACTGCTTTGTCACTGGACGTAAAATAATGGTGCAAATGCCCAGTGTTGCTCACAATCAACATTTCTAAAGCATAATTACGAAAAAAGTTTTTTTTTTTTTTTCTGGGACTAGATTTATGTCATTTTTGTGTGTTGTAAAACCAGGTAAAGGACGAGCATGTTGTTAATGGTACTAAATACGAGGAAGGGACAAAGGGACGGACAACAACAACAGGCGACAACTTCCAAATAGCAACAAACAGGGAGGGGGGAGAGGAGGAACTAAACCAGAGAGGGAAACAGAAGGTTGGATCACCTCCTTTCCGTTTCCCTCTCTTGTTTAGCTCCTCCCCCCCCCCCCTCCCCCCTGTTCTCTACCCCTATATAAAGAGACTTTGGGTTAATAAATTTTTGTTGCTATTTCGAAGTTCTCACCTGTCGTTGTTGTCCGTCCCTTTGTCCCTTCCTCGTATTTAGTAAAACCACGTCAGGATTTCTAGGTCTCCAGTATTTCAAGTAAAGTTTTGGCCATCAAAGGGTTAAGAGAAAGTTAGGGGAGAAAATTGGCTTAGAAGGGCGGGAGGAATCAAATGTCTTTTTAGGGGCGAAGCTCCTTAGGGGCTAGCCATGTCCGTATGTCCGTCCGCCGTAGGCCCGGCGTCGGGTGCTCGTGCTTCTGCTCGTGGGATCACATGCTCACGAGCACGTGAGCACATGCTCACGTGCTCGTGTAGGGCAAAAAGAAAATTGGAAAAAGAAAGATGAAAAAAATTATGAAAAAAGAAAAAGAAGAAAAAAAAAGAGTAGGGGGTTCTGAGATGCCATCCCATCTGTCTGCTTAAAAAAGAAAAAGAAGAAAACCACACATTCTCCTACTGACATGAATGAAAAGGCTCAAAGAAAAAGAAGAAAAAAAAGAGTAGGGGGTTCTGAGATACCATCCCATCTGTCTGCTTAAAAAAGAAAAAGAAGAAAACCACACATTCTCCTACTGACATGAATGAAAAGGCTCAAAGAAAAAGAAGAAAAAAAAGAGTAGGGGGTTCTGAGATGCCATCCCATCTGTCTGCTTAAAAAAGAAAAAGAAGAAAACCACACATTCTCCTACTGACATGAATGAAAAGGCTCAAAGAAAAAGAAGAAAAAAAAGAGTAGGGGGTTCTGAGATACCATCCCATCTGTCTGCTTAAAAAAAGAAAAAGAAGAAAACCACACATTCTCCTACTGACATGAATGAAAAGGCTCAAAGAGAAAGAAGAAAAAAAAGAGTAGGGGGTTCTGAGATGCCATCCCATCTGTCTGCTTAAAAAAGAAAAAGAAGAAAACCACACATTCTCCTACTGACATGAATGAAAAGGCTCAAAGAAAAAGAAGAAAAAAAAGAGTAGGGGGTTCTGAGATGCCATCCTATCTGTCTGCTTAAAAAAAGAAAAAGAAGAAAACCACACATTCTCCTACTGACATGAATGAAAAGGCTCAAAGAAAAAGAAGAAAAAAAAGAGTAGGGGGTTCTGAGATGCCATCCCATCTGTCTGCTTAAAAAAAGAAAAAGAAGAAAACCACACATTCTCCTACTGACATGAATGAAAAGGCTCAAAGAAAAAGAAGAAAAAAAAGAGTAGGGGGTTCTGAGATGCCATCCCATCTGTCTGCTTAAAAAAGAAAAAGAAGAAAACCACACATTCTCCTACTGACATGAATGAAAAGGCTCAAAGAAAAAGAAGAAAAAAAAGAGTAGGGGGTTCTGAGATGCCATCCCATCTGTCTGCTTAAAAAAAGAAAAAGAAGAAAACCACACATTCTCCTACTGACATGAATGAAAAGGCTCAAAGAAAAAGAAGAAAAAAAAAGTAGGGGGTTCTGAGATGCCATCCTATCTGTCTGCTTAAAAAAAGAAAAAGAAGAAACCACACATTCTCCTACTGACATGAATGAAAAGGCTCAAAGAAAAGAAGAAAAAAAAGAGTAGGGGGTTCTGAGATGCCATCCCATCTGTCTGCTTAAAAAAGAAAAAGAAGAAAACCACACATTCTCCTACTGACATGAATGAAAAGGCTCAAAGAAAAAGAAGAAAAAAAAGAGTAGGGGGTTCTGAGATGCCATCCCATCTGTCTGCTTAAAAAAAGAAAAAGAAGAAAACCACACATTCTCCTACTGACATGAATGAAAAGGCTCAAAGAAAAAGAAGAAAAAAAAGTAGGGGGTTCTGAGATGCCATCCTATCTGTCTGCTTAAAAAAAGAAAAAGAAGAAAACCACACATTCTCCTACTGACATGAATGAAAAGGCTCGGCATGCTGCGGCTCGGCGTCTACGCAGACAAGCACCACCAGAGCTTCGCCCCAAGCAACATCATTCACCACGTGGAGATGCGGTCAATTTTTTTAGGCTTGGGCTAAGTGGCGCAAGCTACCGCTTGCTACAAAGGGTATAGTCCATTAACATCCATCCATCCATCCATCCACGAGCCCCTCCTGCAAAGCCCTCCGCTGTTTTTTCCCCTCGGTGGAGAAAAACGCCGGGGAAAGCGCTCGCTCCGCTACAGCGGTGGCTTTTCTTTACCCATCGCTACAAATAAGCCCCCACGAGGTGTGGGCAAGCGCGCAGTTTCCACACGAGGTGCTGGCACTGCGCGTGCGCAGGAACCAGATTTGCGTAAAGTGCGGCGTCTGCGCGTGCGTCCCCGCCAATAGCGGCGCCACCGCAGCGGCGTGACGTTGGCACCGCGTCTTGGTCTGTAGCTGCTCTCTTAGAGCCGTCGTAAATAGAAAATTGAACTGTTTGTTTTGAAATGCCAGACGTTTAACCACTTCGAAATAGTGGAGGAGGCATCTAGACCAGGGGCTCTCAAACTTGTTTGTCTCAAGAAATGCCCATCTCTCTGGACCAGGGGTGTCCAAACTCCTTGGCAAAGGGATCCGGATCAGGGATTCGTCGCTGTCTAGGGGGCCGGAGGAAAGAAAAGTAAATAAATCAATCAATGGTTTCTAGATAAGCGTTCAATTAAAAAGTAAACGTTGGCGTAAAAATAGAAGATAAGAATCTAAGGCGGATGAATATGTATACTTTATTTTTAAATTCAATATTTAGCTAATTACGACATGTCACGGTAGTAATTGGAACCCAGAAAATTCACCAGGCATAAATCGAGGCACGTGGGAACTTTGGCATATTCACGCAGGGCAGAATGCTAATGAGAATGATGGAACCGATGCCGACAATATGCAATAGATACATCACAGGGACACCAAGCACAGTACACATTGGAACGCGAAGGAATTTTAACGTGCGTAGGTACACATATATAAAACGGGCTAAGAACAGTAATGTTGGTGATGACATGTTTGATGAATGTGACGAAAGGGCACGCCTTACAATAGACATTTTTCTTTTGTTTTTACTGCGTGTCTTAGTCTATGCGGTTAGTGCACGTTGCGGCATTGTTTCTTTACGTGCACTTAATTTTGCTCTGGTACCAGCGGGCCTGTTGGGGGCGGATTATCGGCTGGGCTCGATTAAAAGGGCCGCAGTCGGCCACGGACTGGTCAGAATGCCTCCGCGAGCCGGATCTTGCCTGCAAGACGGGGTTCGGAGACCCCTCCTTTAAACTGTCAGCCAAGGACGCTTTCCCGGTGTCGGGATTGAAGGAATAAAGCGGCAAAGGGAGTCTAGAGACCTGGTAAACAATAATGCGCGTACTGGAAGTGCTTAGCGCATAACGACGCTACATGCAAGTGGCTCAGATCTTCTAAGAGAGTTTTAAAACGGCAGATAGTTCACTTACGAGCAGCAGCAGCCGACAAAATCTGGAAGTTCGATGAACTCTCGAGGGTATTCTGGGGAGTCACCGGGCTTCTTGAGACCCGTTCGGAGAACCCACGACCTAGGCAATCGTAGCAGCGATACCATAGGAAGAGACACGTTTTAAGAGCTGTGAAGGTTCGGGCGGGTCGCGGGGTGGGAAGGAAGCCCGTGTTTTTACGAGCACAGCCGTTAGTGATGTCGATGTCGGTGCGGCTTCCGCTACGTCTCCCGCGAGCGATTGCTCGAAGCGTTCTGATTTTTGTTTCTTTACTCCAAAGAGGAAGCCAGGAGTGTTATATCACGTCAAATGCCTATCAGCTGTAGGAAGGGCGATGCCGTTCAGATGCGTGGCGGCTGCTACGAAGCAGAGGGTCGCAGAATGCGCGCGAGCTTACCCGTAAGGTAAGAAGCGGGTGCAGCAGCGGGAGGAGCCTTTACCAGGGGCCCTGCACACAAATGCCGATAAATAGACGGCCTATCGCACGATCTGTGCTTGCCAGTCTTTTTCAGCGCGATCGATCTTGTATAAATTATTTTTTTTCTTCCTCCCAAGTTGCGCAAAAGCGGATGTTACGTGGACATTGTTTGATGTCGTCCCAGCAGCCTCTAATCCCGCTGCTGGATCAAGCTTTGCTCTTCGTGGCTTCGCCTTTTCCCGCGTGCTTGGTTCATTTTAGATTTTTTCTTTAGAAAAGTTACTGCTGCACATGTCGGCGCATGTAACCGCACTCGGGGGATGCTCTTTTGTGCTTGGGTACCACATTTTCCAGACTATACTCCGCAGACTAAACGTGTCTGAAAGTTGAAATTTTACGCAGTGCGGACTGTCTACAGGTGCGGACTACGCGGGAATTTTTTCTTTCGAGATCGCTCATTATGACAAGACGGTACGAATTGTCTGAATGAAAGAATATGTTAATGATGATTTATGTGTCATACAAGCTTCCTTGGGAGCTAACAAAGCAGACATTTGTCAAGGTGTGCTGTGTACAAGAAGACTTACGTGCCCACTAAGCACCAGGGGCAAATCGACCGAAATTTGCCCCTGCGGACCACACACCAAGCACGGAGTAGAGTCCAGAAAATTTGTAATTTAGCGGAAGGTTCGTTGCGGGATCGCTGCATCACATTCCAACCTTCCGCCGTTGCGAGTGTTTTCTGGCGCATGTCGCAGGGCCCCTGCCCAAGACGTACTGCGACTTCTGGCGCATGGTGTGGGAGCAGCGGTGTGCAGTGATCGTCATGACGACGCGCACCTTCGAACGGGGGCGGGGGAAGTGCGGCCAGTACTGGCCCGCGGCCGTGAAGGCGTCGGCGGACTTCGACGGGCTCTTCCGGGTCACCACCCTCTCGGCCGACCCCAAGCCGGACTACATCCAGGCTGAGCTGGAGCTGCACAACTATGAGGCAAGCGAGGGGTTCTGCAGTAAAGTTGGCCCGCAGTGGAAGCTCCGCCTCCGCCACCAGAGTGACATCCGCGTGTGGGCCATGCTTCTACCATGGGCCAACTGTCGAATGTGCAGAAACCGATGGTGTGGAAGCTATGCCGGGGAGCGTAGCTTTCGCAGTGTTTGAAGGATCATGGTCGAGCCGACCATTCATCACTTTTAGAGCGCAGCTCTTAGGCGCCGTTTCCGGATTGAGTGGCGTCGCTGTCAACGTAGCTGCGCGTTGCATTTGGGACGTTTCCCATAAAGACGCCACGTGTGATGTCGCAAGAGTCACGAGTGATGTCACGAAGGTCACTCGTGAAGATCATGTCTTCCACGTGACCTTCGTCGCGACCTTCACGACTGACGTCACGAGGGTCGCTAGGGTCACGAGTGATGCCACGAGAGAGGAGGGAGGGGGACGATGGACCCTCTGTACCCTCCCCTCCTCCTCCTCAAGAGCTGCGCTCTAATTCGGCATTAGAGGGAATTGTGAACGTCTCATTTTTTCAGTTCACTTTTTCCCTTCATTTTCAAAATGAAGAAAACGACTGGCAAACAAAGTTTGGGGTGCCTGAAATTACCAAAAGGCGCTAGTCCTAGTGGGCGAGGCGTGGTATAGCCAACAGCGCGGTGAATGCCACCGTATCAGCGCAGCCCACCTTGCGCTTCCTACATCATAATTGGGGTGCTCGGGGATCTCTGCTTCCTTGTTTTGTACTTTTTTGAGCAAGGCCCGCAGGCGGCGCCAGACGCACGCTCATCATTGGCCACGCGATTCGCGGAACACGTGCGTGCTCCTGTGCGAGCATGCGTTGTCTCCGGCAGCGTCCGTCACGTGCGAGAAAGCCAGTTTTGCGACGTTGAGCACGGCGTACTTCCACAAATCCGTTGCGACATATTTATGTGTGGTTGACTGAACTTCACTTTCTACTGTTTTCAAAACAAGCCTTAGGGAAAACCCGCCATTTTACGCGCTAAGAAGCAAGCTGCAGCTGCTGTGGTGCAGGCCTCGTCGGCATAGGAATACACAGACTTCTTCATCGGAGGGGCCAAACGTCGTGCTTAATATTTTGGCAGTGCTCGTGTTTAGTCTCCGTAAATCAGTGTCAGTCATTAGGGAGTTCTAGAATAACGTACGCAATTTTAGTGCACACTAGCGCTAAATTTAATGTTTGCCAAGAAAGTTTTGAAACACCGCTTCTCCGCCGGGACGCAAAACCCCAAGCATCTCGCACTTGCAACGCCACGTTTTTATTTCACGCTCAAAATGCTCTAACTTGAGAAAAAACAAGTTTTTTGGTCGAGAGTAACATTTTAGATTTGTTTAAATATGAAAATGCGACGGGAGCGGTCGACCGGTCGTGTCCGCTTGCATCGCGTCTGCGAGAGAGGTCTCGTGTACTGACCTTTGCACTCTGTACTTTCGGCGAAAAATGTTCGCGCGTCGCAAGCAGCAAGTTGCCGGCAATCGTCGCCCAGCTTGCTGGTTCTTCCAAACCGTTTACGAAGTGCACCTCCCTTAGGAGCGGAATGTCGTCCTGCATTAAAAATCGCACTCGCGAGGATGCCGTTGCTCACGACAACTGCCCAAGTGGCAAGCCACTGTCATGGGAGCCGCCATTTTCTAACTCTGCTCGTCTTGGCTTTAGCCAACTTCTCGCACGTCACGAATCCTCCTTGGATGAGCACAAAGACTCTTTGCGTACGCACGCAATTTTCGAAAAATGTCGTACGCGAAGCGCAAAAAGAAAAGAATTATGTTCTACATCACCTTATGTTGTAGTATGTAGTAATAGTACTTACAGCAGCATAAAAACGGAAAACACTTAGCAACATCGTGTAGAACTTGCAGGTGCGCAAACTATATAATGGTGATTGAAAACAATTAACAAAAATGATCGCAACATAAAAGCGGCGGAATTTCAAAAAGCGTACTACCACATCCTGCAACACTTCAATATCCTGGTTATGATGACAATCCACTTTTAGTTAAAGGGGCCCTCCAACGCTTTTTAGACTGGTTTGGAATTTGTGCCGAGACATTAAACGTAGAAACACGGAGGAAAATCTTTTTTTCCTGGAAATTTGAATTATTTTGGAAGTTATAAGCAAATTATGATTACAAAAAAAATTACAGGACACTTAAGACTGTTTACGTGTAGACTCAGGCTCACCGAGCGTGGCGAGCCTGAGTTGGCATCACGTGACCCATGGACTCCATGATGTGACTCTTGGAAGCAGGGGTGAAGGCTGGTCGCGTCATATTCTGTCAGGGTTGCCTGATCATTTCTTACAAATGATCAACATCAGGGCCCGTTTGCTCGAAGCGCTAACCGCGGCTAAAGTTAGCCGCAGTACCTAGGAGAGGGATTTTGAAATCACGTGACTGGCTCGGTAGGGATGCGGGGAAACATGGCGGTGCCCCGGTGAGTGAGCGCCGCTCGCTTTAAAACTAATATGTCGTTGTAGCTGCAATATCGGGCGCGTTAGTCAGCAACGGATGGTGCAGGAGGCTTTCGCTTTGCCTTACCTCACTTAAATTGCAAAGCATGAGCAACGACCTCGCCGCATTTTTTAGATAGTCCTTCGATTCTGGCCATTCCTAAGCCTAAATGAACGCGATACTTGTCGGCATGGCAACATCTTTGGAAAGCGGATTGCCTTGACTCAATCGGCCGGGTATTGATAGCACACAAAAGTAGACAGCGTCCCAATAGACCTTTTTCTAAATTACCCAATAAAAACATTTTTTGAAAGAATGGCGACACTTCACGGAGTGGTACACTTTATTTAGCCCGCATAAAAGAAATTTTGACGGCTCTTGCCAACGCTGCCGAGTTGTCCATGAAACGTTTCCAGCTGCGCGTTTTGAACACGCTGGGGTGTCACCAGGCGTTGCACTGTTTTTGTCCTAATCTATGCCGAGTTGTCCACGAAACGTGACCAGCTGCGTGTTTTGAACACGCTGGGGTGCCACCAGACGTTGCGCTGTTTTTGTCCTATCTAACTAAAATATGATGCGCTAATATTTCGTGGCTTCTAGTTGTTCGCCGAGTAGCCCGAACCACTAATGAGGTAATGACAAAAAAACCTCAGAAGCTCAAATGTCATTAGAGGGCCCCTTTAGAAACCATATGCGAAGGAATAAAAAATTTAGTTTAAAAAGCTTGAATGGAAAAAGGATGTCACAAAATAAATTTACGACGAAAAAAACTTTTTTAGGGCTATATTTACACCGTGAAAGGAATTTGTAGTTGGCGCCCGCAGGAGACTTGCGGAAAAGTGGCAACAAGAGTCCTGTGACTGGCCACTTTGTCATGTGGTGCTTGTGCTCTTTCGGAAGCTTGCCATGGGCTCTAAAAGTTGCTTATTAATCTTCGTATTAAGGGGGATTCAACCGCTATTTATTTGTACCCTTTTCCTCATAGATGGCGCAGAATTTGTCCGGAACAAACGAGTTGCATGTTCGCAGCTGCGCATGCAGGTCGGGCGCTCGGGGTGGGCTCGGGCCACGGGCTGTTCGCCGCCGACCTCGAGCTAGATCTTCACTTCGCTCTGCGTCCGCCGTTGCAGGAGGCGGCCAACAGGCGGCGCGAGATACGAGCCATTACATACGTAGATTGCAGTGGCTTACAAAACGTAGAATAAGCTCTGATTTCCGAATGAATTCGAAGATCCATCCACGTTCGAAATTATTGAAAGCACAAGGTGCGGCGTTGCGGCCGTTTGGACCACCACATTTAACATGCAAACGTTGTTTTGCAAAAAAAAAAAAAATTGAGCTTAATTTAAAGCTAGAAAACAAAAAAAAAAAAGAAATAAAGTGGCAGTTTTGCACTTCCTATGTCGTATATCGGCCGGCTCTTCGTCTGAATACTGGTTTGCAAACCCGCTCTCAGGTTGTGTGGAGTAAAGCCCATCTATCCTGGGAAAAGTGGCGCCAATCATTTTTGTGGAAATGCTAGAGACACGTGCCGTGCGCCACTTCTGGGAAGAACTAGAGCCACTAAATGAGCTGCACTTAGAGTATCGACACTCTGTTCCCCAACATTGTTGTGGGCGCCGGCATTTTGGTGCTTGTGCAGAGTAGACGCAACTGCCGATCGTCATGATTCAAAAGTGCGACTTCCTCAGCATTAGATTCGGTGTTAGGAAGCTCATATAAACTTGCTTTGCTCTGTCGCGAACTGTTTAAACATTTGGGGAGGACGGAAAAGCGTTTCCTGCGGTTTCAGTTAATTCTTCAGATAACTGGCAACCATAATTTTAAGCCACAATATGAACAAGTGTAGTTACTCTGAAGCATATACCTTATTTAGTGGCACTATATATAGAAGAACATGCCGTCTGAAATCAAGCTTAGTGCTGCGCTGTTCCGCCATGATCTTCCCTAGTGCCACTAAATAAGCTACGCTTCAGGGTAACGACACTTGTCCATATTGTGGCTTAAAATCATGGCTGCCAGTTATCTGAACATTTATCTGAAATCACAGGAAACGCTTTTACGTCCTCCACAGATGTTTAAACGCTTCGCGACAGAGCAAAGCAATATTACATGAGCTTCCTAACACCGAATCAAATGCCGAGGAAGTTGCACTTTTGAATCATGACGATCGGCAGTTGCGTCTGCTCTGTACAAGCACCAAGATGGCGGCGCCCACAGCAATATTGGGGAACAGAGTGCCGACCCTAAGCATCGCTCTTTTAGTGGCGAGGTCCACACTTCTGCACGTCCAGAGGTGTGGACCTCGTCAAAGAGGTCCACACTTCTGCGCGTCGAGTCAAAAGCAACAAGAAGCAACCGTTTCCCACCCGTAAACTGTACCAAGGAGTTCTCTGTCCAAGCAGGTGGCGCGGCTCTACTACTCGTCCACAATCGCGCGCCAAGTGCACAGCAGCTGACAAGATTGGCAACGGGTATGGCAAGAAAGGACACTTTCCGTCTGTCTGCCTGTCAGCTAAAAAGAACCATCCAAATGCACAAAGCCATGTTGCACTCGAGTTATCCTCGTAAATTCCATAAGTTGTAGGCGCTGCCGGCAAGTGCAGACTAAATTCTTTTGATAAAAATCACGCTTTCAAGTACTGCGAACCATTGTCGTGGAAACGCGCAAGACACGTGCGAGGAGCGGGTGCTCCGCTGCCATTCGCCTCCAAGAGCCGCTCATTTCAGTACTGCGCCGACAACTGCTTCCAAGAGCCGCTCGAGACACGGGCCTCGTGCACTGGCGCATTTGACGCCACTTGCAAGACAAACGCAAACACATCGAAAGGCTTGAGTCCAGACAGATAAAGAGGGATCGGTGGCCAAGTGCAATAAAGAAAAAAAAAAAAAAGGATCGGTGGCCGAGTGGGCTAGAGCACACCAGCTCGGAGCACGTGAAGCGAAAGCTCGCGCTGTATAACCCAGGGATCCTGGGTTCAATCCCCACCCCTGCCCGTTTCGATCTAGATGAGCATCGTACCGGCGTGCGGTCGTGTATTATTACTATTGCGTGATGCACGTTAAAGACCCCAGGCTACCGGTTGTACTGCAGTGGCTAAATTGATCACCTACAGCTGGGAGACAAGTCGCCCGTTGAGGCAGACTATGTTCTAGGCTGTATAAACATACACACACCCCAATTTGTTTCCAGACAGGTAAGGTAGCACCGCTTCGTTCCACCGTGACACAGTAAGATCACTGCTGAAAGAGGTGTTCGTAACAAACAATAGCATAGTGAACTTCCGAGGTTACTTATGAAGACACTAAAGTTATTTAGAGGTTCATTTGATTTTGCCTAAAAAATTAGAAAAGTGAAGAGGAAAAAAAAAAAAATGTATGTCTCACCTTAGGTAGAAACATATTTTCTACCTATTGATGGCCCGTTTGGTTGTCTTAGTAATCCGCAAAACGGGAAGTGTTAAATTTAC
This sequence comes from Ixodes persulcatus, assembly GCA_013358835.2. Classification (NCBI taxonomy): domain Eukaryota; kingdom Metazoa; phylum Arthropoda; class Arachnida; order Ixodida; family Ixodidae; genus Ixodes; species Ixodes persulcatus. The sequence goes on from JABSTQ010010471.1 coordinate 69,615, forward strand.
AAAAAAAAAATTGTTTTGGGCGCCAAAACGCTAACGTCAAAATTCAATTTGCGTCTCAGAGTAAGCACCTGTTTGTTTGTTAAGAAAATATATTGTAATTGTTCAAAATAATATAATTCATGCTTCTAAACAATGTCTACAGAGAATGAAAATATCTGAAATAATGTTTCATAAAATAAATGATGTTCGGAATAAGTATTTTAGCCTTCTTTGCAACTCATTCAACTACTTTTTTTATTTCCAAATACATATTAGTAGGGTGCCTTCATGTGCGCTTTGCTTAGGGTGGAGACATCTGGCCAATTTGTCCCACACTTTTGTTTTTCTTTTTTTGTTCAGAAGCGCGTGAAAGAGCGTGTCCCGGCACGGGTTTGTGGCGCTGACTGTGCTATGGCGACATTTTGTTTTCGTCGATTTCTTTGTATTTTCCCCATGAGCGCGTGCTGTCGGCAACGGGTACTACAAAGGGTGGCATCACCCTAAAAAAATTGACCGCATCTCCACGTGGTGAATGATGTTGCTTGGGGCGAAGCTCTGGTGGTGCTTGTCTGCTTAGACGCCGAGCCGCAGCATGCCAAGCCTTTTCATTCATGTCAGTAGGCGATTTTTTTTTTTTTTATTGAGGGTAGAAAAAAAGAAGTCAGAGAAATTAGCCTGGAGATACTCTTTTTTTTCTTCTTTTTCTTTTTTCATATTTTTTTCATCTTTTTTTTTTAATTTTTTTTTTTTCCCGACACGAGCCACGTGAGAACATGGCTCACGTGCCGTGAGCACATGATCTACCGAGCAGAAGCACGAGCACGCGACGCCGGCCTACGGCGAACGGACATACGGACATGGCTAGCCCCTAAAGAGCTTCGCCCCTAAAAGAAGGACATTGAGGCACCCTAGGATATCTCTGCTCAACCCTGCACGATCTTAGGGTGCTTACCAGCCACGCTTGTAGCGTATGCAAGCGTTTGACCACGCGTGCTAGCATAGCACACACAAAAAGATAGAATCAACTAGAGTGCCTCGATGTCCTTCTGTTTAGAGTGATGCCATCGTTTGTAGTACCCGATGCCGACAGCACGCGCTCAGAGGAAAAATACAAAGAAATCGCAGGAAACAAAATGTCGCTGTAGCACAGTCAGCGCCACGAGCGCGAGCAGGGACACGCTCTTTCACGCGCTTGAGAACAAAAAATAAAAATAAGCGTTCGAAACAAAATGGCCAGATGTCATCACCCCAAGCAAAGCGCACATGAAGGCACCCTAGAATCAACAAAAGTATCGCCTTCACGGCCTTATCAGGCCTTTCGAGGAGTCTGCTGATGACTGAAGAATGTCTAAAGCGGATGCAAAATATAACAAAGCCAGTTCAAATATTTCCCTGTTTCCCCTACGTAGTCTTTGTGACAAGCAAGGTTTCGAGTTGAGAACTGGTCGGGGACATCTCTTCCGCTGATGGATACTACACATGATCCGTTTCAAATCCTGGAGCTGCTGCTCTTTTGTATAACATGCGATTCCATCCACATGTGAATAGTAAAATGAGCGACAATCAAGATCTAGAACCCCCCCCCCCCCCCAAACTGGCGAACGCCCAAATCATTAAACTTCTTTAAACGAATTCTATGCTTGTGTCCGCATTGTGAAGGTGCAACGACCACGAAGAGGGAACCCGTTTTTTCTTCTTCAATACTTGTGAAAATGTGAAATATAGGTTCGAAGTAGTTCATTGTTATGCGAAAAGTAACGGTTACTTCTTCGAGTAATGTCGAATTAGTTTTGCTGTCGAGTAATCAAGTAATCTAATCGAATACTTTTAGCCAAGAGTAATAGTAATTGTAATCGATTACGTTTTTTTAGTAACGTGTACAAGACTGGATACATGACAGCACGCCGGTACGATGCTTATCCAGATTGAAACGGGCAGAGGCGGTGGATTGAATCCGCGATCAGTGAGCTTTACAGCGTGAGCTTTCGCTACACGTGCTACCGATCCACGAGCAACGAGACATCGCGGTCGAGTTCGAGCTCGAGAGAAAAACAACAACAACAACAGCAAGAAAATCTCCGGTTTGAGGCATTTAGTACTAGTGTCGCCATCTCGTTTATCAAGTTGGAAATAAAATTAACAGGGTGATTTTATTTACACAAATACGCAAATGCAACAATATTTTGCTTTCTCGTCATGGTCTTAAAATTAAGATTAGAGGCACCCCTAGTACGTACGGCCAAGCGTTTTGTCACGTTTGTGTTCTAAATAATTGTATTTTCAAAAAAAGCCTCAAAACGCGCTAAAAACAGTCAAAACGGTCATATTTCTGGATTTTATTAAAAATCTCCAGCGCTCTAAAAGAAAAATCCAAGGGCCGCACAACCTTCATTACGTTATCATAAGTAACCCCCAAAGGAATGAATACTATCGTGTATTCCTGAAACTCAGGTTTGTGTAGCGAAATTTTCCCATTGAGTGACGAGCGGTTGAATCCCCCTTAAGTGGAGCAAAAAACAAAGATTAATAAGTCACTTTTAGAGCCCATAGGAAGCTCCACGTGATAGACCTGCGCGCCGGTCAGGAATTGACGACAGCGGCGCACCGGAGTGTTTCCTTCCAACGGCGGCGTGGAGAAGTCGCTAAGTAATGATGATGCTAGTGACTTTTTTTTTCAGAAGTGTTTTTATTTTTTGACTGGATAGGACTCGTGAAGGTTGTTTTTTTTTAATTTGAAACAATCTTTTAAATTACTTTCTGTGTATAAAGAAAAAAAACTCGTTCAGCTCAGCATGCGGCGGCACCGGTGGCATTCTGGGGACTTCAGCGGCAACGCTGAATGTCTCCGGCGTAACTTGCAGCGGCGGCAGTGCACAGGTCTTCCACGTGACTAGTGGCCAGTCACGTGACTGCTATACCCACTTTTCCGCTGGCTCCCACAAGTGCCAACCACAAATTATTTTTGTGCCCTAAATAAAGGTTTAAAAAAGATTTTTTTTTTCGTTGTAAATTAGTTTAATGACATCCTTTTTTCGTCCAGACTGTCTAAAAAAAAATGTTTTTTTCGTTTGCACTTGTTTGTTTGTTTTTTTAATTTTTAAGTTAACCAGTAGGCTTGTCCGCAAACGATAGTGCTTCGGCAACTTGGACAAGTTCCTTGAGGAGTGTCCAGTCTTCAGTGGACCAGACGAAGTACAGTCTACACTCATTACAACAGACCTGGCTACAACAGACATTTGGATATAACATACTTATTTGTGAAGTTCGGTTGGTTTTCCTCTACATACTATTGACTCAACTTCGTATCTGCATACAACATACTCCTCTTACAACAGACCAAAATCTTGGTCAAAATCAAGGTCTGTTATAACGAACTTAGACTGTACGAACAAAGGAATCTATGGTGGCCCTAGTGAAAGACGGCCCGTCACGGCGTCCATTTGCCCGCAGACAAAGGAAACGCGGCTGGTCAGCCACCTGCAGTTCACGAGCTGGCCGGACTACGGCGTACCGGACTCTGCCCTGGCCATGCTGGCCTTCAGGGGAGTGGTGAGGGAGAAGCAGGCACAGGCATTGGCCAGCATGGAGCCCAAGTGGGAGGGGCACCCCCTGGGGCCACCCATTGTGGTGCACTGCAGCGCTGGCATTGGCCGGACGGGTGAGTGGGCGGACCCCCCCTTCCTCGCCCGCACGAGCGGCCCGGCGGTTAGTGTTTCGAGAAATTGCGAGATGGGGGTGTTGAGATGCACTTTAAGTATGTCGTACTTGAAGTGCGGGGAGTTTCCGAGAGTAGAGAATCGTGTTTTTCGGCCGGATAAATGAACTGTGCACCGCGGAAAGCTCGAACTTCGCGAGTTGGGATAGAACGCGAAAGTTTGAGAACCTGACGTTGCCTGCATTAATAAAAGATAAATGAGAAAATTGGAATTCCTCAATGAGCTGACGCCCACCTAAGCCTAATATCGCCGTAACAAGAAATGATATTGCAGACGCTCGTGGGATTTATATTGGTGAAGAAACTCTCGTCGGCAAGAAAGAAAATATTTTTATTCTTTGCTGACAAGTTTGTTTCACTGAAATAGAGGCTACAGGCCCCCACAATGTCATTTTTTTTTTTGTTTTGATGACATTAGGCTTAGGTGAAGGTCACCTCATTAAGAAATTTTGTTTTCCTCAATTACCTTTTGATGCAGGCGACGTCGTGTTCTCAAACTTTAGCGTTCTTTCCCAACTGCTAGCGTCGCGTCCTCACGAGGTTTGAGTTATTGGAATCAATATAAAAATCTGAACAAGCTTACGCTGTTTCATTGGGTTTGGTCACAAAAATAAGGAAGAAAGCTCCAAGACCAGTGTTCCCTTTTTAGATCAAGCCTTGTTACAAACTTCCCGAAGATAATTAACAAAAGTCGGGCAACCTTTAAAAAAAAAAAACGCCAATCTTTAACTTTTTTTTTTTTATTGCGTTGGAGTTTAGTGTACTGATGTATTTCTCAGTGGTGATTTCAAATTCGCAATTAGTTTTCAGGTAACTTTACTAGATCCGGAGTTATCAATACATTTGTAATTTTAATTAGGTCCCCCTTATGGGTCGTTAGCGCAAAAATTCTCCAGAATATATCAGAAATGTTTGTAGGATTGCATTCACCACCAAGACATGGTGGTGACCTTCCCGACTTCCCCATCCAACCCCTGACGAGTTATCCTGGCATCGCTAATCCCGACCTAGACCGAGATTTCACCCATTCGGAAATCCGAGCGGCGATCCTCAAGCTACGCACAGCTTCTGCCCCCGGATTAGATCACGTCACAAATAAAGCCATCCGTAACATGGACACTCGTTCCCTGGAATCCCTTACGGCCTATTTTAACGAGTGCTGGCATAATGGCGCCATCCCAGCTATCTGGAAACAAGCCAAAATCGTCTTGATTCCTAAACCGGGCAAACCATTGGCACTAGAAAACCTTAGGCCAATTTCCCTCACTTCTTGCCTTGGGAAACTTTTCGAGCACACCGTCCACACCCGCCTCACGCGATACTTAGAGGATAGTGATCAATTACCTCCAACGATGGTGGGCTTTAGAGCTGACCTCTCTACACAGGACATCATGCTACAGCTTCACCACGACATAATCACTCCCCCTAGACACTATGATACCCAGGCCATACTAGCCCTAGATTTAACTAAGGCATTTGATCAGGTGTCACATATTACGATCCTACAAGGCCTCGCCAGCACTAATCCGGGAGAGCGCGTCTATAACTATATTAAAGACTTTCTTTCTAACCGCTCCGCCATCCTCCAAATTGGAGACCTCACCTCCTCCGAGATCCAAATAGGCGGAAGAGGCACCCCCCAGGGCGCTGTCCTCTCTCCTTTACTATTTAATCTCGCGCTTCTGAAACTACCACCCGCCTTAGCTGCCATCCCCGGTCTACATCATAGCATGTACGCGGATGACATCACCCTATGGGTCATCAAGGGCAGTGATGCTGAACTGGAGGAAACCCTCAAGCTTGGTGTTCACACGGTATGCACCATTGCCGCCCAAGCTGGGTTAGCATGCTCTCCGACCAAATCTGCACTCCTCCTCTTACCACCTCCCACAGACCGATCCCACACTTCTCCCAATATCAGGGTGTGCGTTAACGAAGAACCGGTCCCTATTGTCACCACCTTGCGAGTGCTTGGACTGCGAATTCAACATAATCGTAAGAACTCTGCTTTTATAGCCAAATTTTCCTCCCAAGTGCAACAAAGCGTTCGGCTCATACTCCGAATCACTATGCTGCACAAAGGACTGCTTGAGAAAGACTTGATTCGCCTGCTACATGCCTTTGTCCTTAGCCGCCTCACTTACACACTTCCTTACCTCCACCTTACGGTTACTGAAACCAACAAGATTGACATACTTATCCGTCAAGCATTTAGGGTCGCCCTCAAACTACCACACAATACTTCTACACAGCGTCTGCTTAGTTTAGGTCTTCATAACACAGCATCCGAGCTAGTTGAGGCACACCGTACAGGCATATACGAACGCCTCTCGCGCTCTTCCACCGGCCGTCAAATCCTATCCCGTTTGAATCTCAATCCCCCCACAGAATGGACCCCTAAACAAGCCATTCCACGAGAGATACACTCCCGCCTGGTAGTAGCTCCCCTCCCGCGAAATATGCACCCCACATTTCACGAGGGTCGTCGGCGCAGTAGAGCCTCCACTCATCATAAGTTATTTACTCATCGGTCGGACGTCCTCTATGTGGACGCGGCCGAATACGGACACCGGCCCGCATTCGCAGCCGTAGCGGTCACCTCCACGGACCAGGTGAAAACTTGTGCCACGGTCTTTACTGCTTCCCCGGAGCAGGCGGAAGAGGCCGCCATTGCACTTGCCCTCACCGCCACGCCATGTCCCAAGGTCATCGTATCTGATTCAAAAGCCGCCATCCTGAATTTCGCTAAAGGTTCCATATCAGCCCCGGCCGAAATTATCCTGAGAGCCAAACCTCTTAATTCGTTTGAATCAAATGTCAGCTTAATCTGGACGCCAGCGCACGCGGGACTCTGCGGAAACGAGTTGGCCCATTCCACAGCCCGAGGATACACCGTCTGGGCGGGATGGACCCAGTCTCGGGACCGCGGGGCTCGTTCGGCGCGCGAACGTCTAGTCGGCTTCTATGACATTACCTCACATTACCGCCTCTCCCGTCGCCTTTACCCTCGTGCGACCCAAGCCCTCTCCCAGGAAGAGAGTGTTATGTGGCGCCAGCTGCAGACACACTCCTTCCCCAGTCCTCTCGTCCTCTCCCACATATACCCATCCCTCTACAATCCCACCTGCATTTTCTGCAGCGCCAGAGCTACTCTCTCCCATATATTATGGGAGTGTCCTTCTTTCCATCTCTCTCCCTTCCCCTCGGAGGAGCGGTGGGACGCTGCGCTACGCAGCTCAGACCCCACCACCCAATTACAGGTGGTCTGTCGGGCTGCCGAGGTCGCCGAGGCCCATGGGCTCCCGGCCACCAGTTGTGGCTAACTGCCGAAGGAGCGCGGAAATAACCGCCTCCACCTCTATATATAAATAAAGTTATTTCCATCCATCCATTAAGTAGTCTCAAAAAGATATAGCCTCCCGTTTTGTGGAACTTGATCGCGAATGTTTTTTTTTACCGATGTAATATCATTAAATCAGGCTTATAATAGCATCACCGCACAAAACACGTCTTGGTGAATGCAATTCTGTAAAACATTTTCTGATATATTCTGAAGAATTTTACGGTAACGACATGTAAGGAGGACCTAACTAAAATTCCAAATGTATTGATAACTCAGGATTTAGTAAAGCTATCTGAAAACTAATTGCATATTTGAAATCACCACTGAGAAATACATCGGTATACTAAATTTCAGCACAATAAATGAAAAAAAAAAAAAAAAATTATAGACCAGCATTTTTTTTAAATTAAGCTGGATTGCACCTTCTCTGAATGTCACCATAATGCTGTCTCACTTTCGCTCACTCGCTCGCTGAAAGTTGCCAGTTGCTCGTGCTGTCGGTATCACTAACACTCCAACTTCATTTCTGAATGCGGCTGTGTGAATTCTGCCAAAGCATGTGGGAGGAAAGTGTGGCTGCTGTGCTGGGAACGATGCTGCATTCGGTTTCTTAACTTGACCGTGCTTATGTCGGGAAATGGGTGGCACTCGAAGGAACTCTGGCGCTTCGGAATGCCCAGGGGAACTACCGAAGGCATCTCGGGGAAACTACCGTATTTTCCGCGCACCTGGCGTCTGGTCTGCACGTCAAATATTCTCGTACGACACGCACCTCGACAAATGCCTGCCTCTAGTGGCTGACAGGGAAGCTTGTATCTTACACAAATCGTCAATAGCATAGACTGTCCTTCACGAAATCCGTAGTGTCGTAACAAACCAAGAACGAAGTGGAAGCTTCTCCCACCCCTTTCCACTTTAGTAGAGCGAACGCTGGAAAGGAGGCGACCTCCTCTCCACCGTTCGCTCCGCTGAAGTGGACAGGGGTTGGAGGAGCTTCCACTTCGTTCTTGACCTGTCAGCGACTATAGAAAACGCGTCCTTTTTGTAGTCCGTACCTGTACATCAGTGGTTCTCAACCACCGATGCCTACAATAACAAAAAAGGGTAAATGAAGAAAATTGAATCCATGAAAAGCAACTTTGAAGCTTTGAAATGGAGAATAATCGACCCTGCTTGCTCACTGCAAATGGTTTGTTCTGTTCACTTCTGCAAAACAGCCAGCATCAATAATATAAAAAAAAAGTGTATAATCTGGTTTGACTGATGTTCTTGAGGGCTTGGGGGACCCTACAAAGGCCTTCGAGGACCCCCATTTTTGAACCAGTGCTGCGAATAGTCCGCACCGTGTAAAATTTAAAGTTTTAATGGACTATAAGTTTGGAAAATACGGTACTGGAAGCACCTTGGAAAGCCACTGGGGACACTTTGGAGCAGTGGTTCTGAATTATCGATGTTTCGCAGACCCCTTATGGATTGGCGGAGATGATGGAGGATCCCATTCATGGCGAGGGAAAGGTAAAGGTATAGGTAAAAAATTAAGGAATTAGACTTCTCTCATTGACATACACACGAGAAAACACTCCCAAACATTGAAACAGCTATTCTCAATCTGAAATAAGACAACTTTATTGTCGGGCTTGACTGATGAGGCAGAGCATCAAGGACCCTAAAGGGTCGGTGGATCCCCATTTAAGAACCACTGCTCTGGAGAATCAGTGGAAGCACTTTAGGGAATCGTAGGAGGACTTTGGTAAACAGGTTTCCCATGTGCCACGGAGACAATATGTGGACGCAGGAGATGACATAGCGGTGTTATGCCCAGATCTAAATGTTTTGCGGTTTGAGTGGACCCCCTGCATGGTTTTGGTCCCGCTCTTGCGCAGGCACGTTCATCACCCTCGACATCTGCATCCTACAGCTGGAAGAGGAAGGCCGCGTGGACGTGCGCTCCACCGTGGAGCGCATCCGCTCTCAACGTGCCTTCAGCATCCAAATGCCGGACCAATACGTGTTCTGCCACCTTGCCCTCCTCGAATTTGCGCTCTTGCGCGGACTACTGCAAGACGTTGCGCTCGACGGCTTTGAGGACGACGACGACCGTGGGGGATCCGACTCGGAGTGATCGGCTTTGGGTGATCGACCCGGTGTGATTGGCCCCAGTGATCGGCTCGGAGGTGATTGGCTCTAGTTGATCAGCTCCGAGTGATATGCTTCGAGTAATCGGCTCGGAGCGATCGGCTTCGAGTGATCGGCGACTGCGGCTAGTGACCACCCCTCGTGGAAGTGCGGTCGTCGGCGCTGGCTCGAAGCCACGTTTTCCATCGATCTGAAGAAAGTGACACCTTTATTTTTTATTACTTCGAGATATTTTTTTTTAATTGTTGAGTCATCATTTCTTGCTTTGTAGCTAACTGGTGCGAGTTATTATTGTTTGTGCTGGTGCAAGGTTCGAGTTTGTTTGCTCTATGGCGTACGACACTAGCATCGTCGACATTGACGAAGTAATCTCGATTTTCATTTCTTCCACTGCGGTTTTCGTGCTGCCTCGTTTACCTCGACACTAATTGCCAAAGTTGGGCCAAAGCAGTCTCCAATTGGGAGCAAGAAGTTACTGTTTTTTTTTTTAAAGTAAGTTGTCCTTGGAAATGATACGTACCGCTTGCCGTGCTGAGTACGAAACAGTCGCAAGGCGCGAAGAGGATCGTTGAAACGGTTCTGAATCGGAGGAGTGCTCCGAATTCATTAGTTTCGATCTAATTCCTACCACGCGACGTGCCCCGCGATGTTGCCGTCGAAGCCATGCACGGTGACTTTCCTAATTTTATTTTATTTCTGGTGCTCGTTGAAGTTGCGCTTGAGGATTCTAGGTGCTCTTCACAGTCGCGTAAACTGGTGACTAGCCTTAACTTGAGTTTTTGTTTCCCTCTTTTTTTAATTTGTGACTTCATTAACATCAGAAACACGGCCAACGGCTATTACGGGTTCTTTGTTTTGAAAAATGTTGCGCGATCGCGGCGCCGGTTTTATTTTACTTTGAAAGGTTCGAATGGTGTTTTTTTTTTCTTTCTCACTTTTGTTATGAACTCCAGATGTCCGTTTTTTTTTTTTTTTTCTTTTGTCATTTTTTTTCGGTTTTGGCATAGGGGTCTGGAGGTTAAGGCAGAGTTTTTGGCCGACTCTATATTTAACTGTGTGTATTTAAGAGACCAGGTTCCGTGCGGTGTTGTAGAGCTGTCCTAGCGCGTGGTGTTGGTGGTGTCAGTAGTGTGTCGTCTGTGGAACGGTCTGTGGTCGGCGAACGGGTCGGTAGCGGAAACATACGGAGGTGCGATCGCCTCCCCCTTTACAAGGTCGTCTTTTGCCAGTGGGAGTCTGGCGTCGGCCAAACAGCTCCGAACGTGCGGTAGCTCTTTTTCGTGGTTCGACGTACCCTCGGTAAAACCGCCAGTCCACATTAGCCTTTACGACGCTGTCATTCCGTAAGGTTGCCATAACGAGAGCGCAAGTGCCGTCTGCCAGTGCGCTGAAGCCATCGTACGTAGGAAGTTCACGTTTGCCAAAAGCAGCCGTCGTTCAGTTACGTCCAGCGTTTTCGCATTTGACCTCAAACGTTTCCACGAAGGTCGCCACGGACATAAAACCTCTATCTAGTCTTTACTTTTTTTTTTTAAATGCTCGCACTTTGATTTGTTGTCAACTCGAAACGGAGCCGTTTCTCGTGCACCTTGCGTAACTATTTATCCATTACTTCTTGTTTTCATTGCGCAGTCTGATGCACTTCAGCGTCTCGAGATGGATTTCCCTCCAGAACAAGTATCCAGCAGTGTCCGAGGCTCTTAAGAATGGTGGCTTCGGCTATGGCTTGCTGTGGGCTTAGAATTTGATGGCTATGGATTCGAAGCGCTTGCAGACGAGCTTCGAGAGGGTCTAGATTCTCATCTTCTACACTGCCTGCTGCTGGTTAGTTTTGGAAGATAGCGCGTACAATTAGCAGCGCAAGAGACAATGTTCGAGCCACTCGCTGCCCGCTTGGGTCGTCTGCTATTTGTGCATCTTCTGTCCAGGAATAGCAGACGACGGTGTCGTCTGCTATATTACCTCTTCGAAAGTAATAAGACTTCTGCGTCGTGTGGCCCCACAAAGCGTTTTGGGCGCACTTCTGCGACAGTTTGTGGTGCGAATCCACTTTCTTGCATTGCATTCCTGCTTTTTTTTGCCCAATTCGTGTTAGTACAAATTGCATATTGCAAGTCATGGTTGCGATTGTACATACGACATAGTAGTTCTCATTTTCTCAAGGGATCTCGTCGATGCTTTCTAGGGTCGTGTTTCCGTGAATTGAGACTGGCGTATTGTAGAAATTTTTTCTTGTCTACTTAAGTATGATTTTGTAGGCTGGTGTGACTTTCATCCAGTGTTGCCACAAACGTTTGTGAGACTTTTTTTTTGTTTGTTTCATGACTCCTGTATTGCACTAGTCATGTTTTTGCGAGTGATTCCGTCGCACCTGTGCGCTGTCCTCATGGAGGTTTGCATCAACTAGATTACGAGCAAGGCAGTTTCTAGCAGTTAGATCATCAGAGCAGTGTGTGCTATCCCTGTGGTGACCATTGAGGCATTTATTATTATAATTGGGTTATGTGTTAACTGGGAAACAATCAATGGTCGATTTCGGTATGTTCTAAGCTGAGTCTGTTGGCTATGGCTGTACAATTTATACTGTAAACGACGTATTTGGAAGTTTAATATTTTTCGAGTTTGTCGGAAGTGCAACTTTTAGGGACATTCTATGAAAATTAAATTTTGTTGCCACTTACTACGATATGCAAGGTAACATTAACTTCTGGATGGATAACTACCAGTTAGGATTATATGCTGTTGCCAACTGCAGGTTTATAGTAAGTGCCATTTTATGCTGAATTTTGCCATAGGAATCGGCACTTTTCGTAACTGGAATTTGTTGTAAATTTTTTATTGTATATAACTCGGTTGCATGTTAAATGAGGCTGGTAAAAAGGCAAATTTTTCTGGATCTCGCATTCTCAGTTAGGTTAAAATCACAAACCAGGGGAAAAAGTCTAAGTAAATCGTTATTGAGAACTGCAGCTAGGAGGGAAGTCACGCGGTTTTTACGAGAAAAAGCAGCAAATTGTTTTTTAAACCTGGCAAACAAAAAGAAAAACTGCAGTCTTTTGGGGGTCTTTTTCTTTTTGCTGCAGAATTGTTGAGACACGAATTGTTTTTGTTTTTTTCGTGCAACTTGCAAAAAAACCTAGCTGAAAAAGGAGAAAAAAAAAAACAACCAAAGTTCCAAGACACGTTGTCTGAAGTTCTCAATGAGGCCGACAATTCATCGACCACCTTCGTTTTAGAAGGAAAAAATCCAGTAGTGGAAACACAAACTACGACTTTCAATTTAACAAACTCCCAGTTTCATTGGTCTTCTTTTATTACAACGGTGACATACACACTTCAGCGATCTTGTTAACGAAGATCAATCATCACAGTTCATGCCTACAAAGTGCAGCGCGTCTCGCCGTTTTGGATTCTCTCTCCTCTGGATTGAAAAAGAAAAAAACGATCTACAGCTCGGAACGGTCAAACAATCAGCAGTCTCCCATCCCAGAATCCACTGGTGTGTATGTAATGCCTCCTCCGTGCAACAGAAATGTTTCTCCTAGTGTCTAACAAACAGCCTAACATACTCCCTCATCACCTGTACCGGAATAAAAGCGTACATATCTAAGGTCCTTCATTTGTTGCCTGCAATTCCTGCTCAATGATGCATTGCAGCTGAGGGGATTAGGAACTAGTCCGCGAGTCCATAATGATTAAAGCCCACGCCGTGCGCTCGCATAATCCAACAGCCCCACCTTCACACCGCAGAATGAAGCCACGGTAAAAGTATCTGGATGAGGAGTAAATGTCGCTTTTACTCCCCACTCTTTTCTGTAAGAGAGTAACTCGGGACATTGATAGAGATTCAAAAGGGCAGAACCAAAGGAATGGTAAGTAAAGAGGAGCAAATGAAAAATGAATGGAATCGAGTAATAAATGCTGATGTACAAAAACATGTCAAAAGTTCAGAACTAAAAAAAAAAACAAAAAACTATACTCCTTTTCACCTCTAGAACCGAAATAAAATGGCAGCATCTACCTATGGCTCGCTCTTCCAGCGGTCCGAAGTTCGAGCATACATCGCAATCGCAATGCATGTGCGCCGTCTTATCGAAGCAGCTTCCCAATGCCCACCGTACGAGGAAGTGCAACTTGTAGGCCAGAAAGTGTGGCACAATGAAAACCTCTCAACTTGGATGCGTAATAACTCGGCACTTCGTTAAAAAAAAATAAGAGAAAAGATCATGGTTCCAGAAGTGTCGTCGCTAGTGACAACAAGGAAATTTTGCATAGGGGAAGAAACGCTGAAAGCTGGAGAGAAATCGTAACTTCAGATTTGCCAACGTGCACTTGGGACTTGCAAAGCGATTCGGAATGATGTCCCAAGACTGCCTTCGATGACAAACGGCTAACAACTGGGGACAGTCGTGCGGTGAAACTCTGCAAATGCAGCACTGCTCGAAATTGGACCGTAATGCAGCGCTTGCAGTGCACCATACAAGAGACGTCTGCGATGCGTTACTTCGTTGTACGACTGTCCTACACATTGGTCGTATAAAACCCATTTGCAGACACGTTCAAAGCACACACATGTGAGAAGCAAACATGCTGGAGGCATGTGCACAGATAATCTTGTCACGTCTGCGGAGAGTGCGACGCTTTACGGGTAAGCTCCCAAGTTGCAAAGATTTGACCGTACACATTGCATCAGTACAGTGCTGTTGGTTCCAAACAAAACCCCATCATAATGCAATCGCGAAACACGCAATCTTCCAATTTCATGCAGGGAAAAGGACAGAAGTGCACGTAGCATACTGTTGCACTAATGTCCCGTCGCTGCAATTCCCCACCAAGAAACTAAGGGAAAGAATTCCGCACGCTCTCAACCGATGCAGAACGAAAGCCTTTTGCTTCACGAGTTGCTCGCTTGTGTGATCTGTCTGAATGGGCTACATACTCGCCTCAATTGCTCAAACTTGCAACTTGTCGGCCGCTTTTCCGAGCCCGCTAAAATTGCCCGACGGTTCAATATTGGGACCAGACGTGTTTTCCCTGAAAATGCCCGTGAACACTATAACAAACTTAACGAGGAAGCTCAAACTTCGTCTTACAAGACGAAACGTAAATATGGAAACCTGCCAAATTTCTGCCTAGGTAGTCCTTTTGCTACTTGTTGCACAATTGACCAAACCTTGTCTCTGCTAAAACGGTGCAAGTATTCCTACTTCTCCATACCTTAGCAGACCCAAATTATCACTTAGCGCCGAAGATACCTAGGACGGGCTCGCGAATTTTGGAACGACCAGTTGCAATGTTCCTACGAGTACTTGCACTGCATCGGAATGCTCTGGCAGCTTTCTTCCTTGAGCTCCGATTCCTTAAGAAAACAATCAAAACCTTTTGCATTTTACCATTTAACATTAACACACTTACTCCTACTTTCAAACAAGATTCTAGCTCTCTTCCTTAGACAAAGAACAGTGGCGTCACTAGGGTCAGCGGCACCCGGGGTGGTGGGCAGCCACGACATTCACCTCGCTGCCCAGCTGCACCCCCGTGAGCGCTGCACCAGGGAACTGCCTCCGTGGTTCCGTTTCGGCCACTAAGGTGCAAAGCTGAGGATTCAAACCCTGGGTAGTCTCTTCCCCAAGTCATGGCCCACGATCTCGGTTGCTACGCCGCCACGTAAAACCCCAAAATTTCCTTTTTTTTTTTTTTGACATAAAGAAAGTGGGAAATTCACAGTGTGATGAACTGAGGTTTAATAACATAAAAAGGCATTAAAATGCCTGCACATGGAATAGTCACCGGCTTTAAAATGGAGCCCAAACAACAGAAGGTCTTGCCACTCCACACAAAAACCACTCGAGGTACATCTTGTACCCAAATTCAACAATCTGCACATTGCATGAAAACAAAGGTAATAAATGAAAATGATAATGGCTGAACAGAGACATCACATGAATAAACCGAGCTGAATTACTAAATGCCAAGCTAGAACACGCATCCGCAACTTGTCGTTTGTGGCGAAAGATCTTCTAAAACAATGAGAATACAGGGCAACCAAACGTGAAATTTCGCATGCTCATTAAGGAAGCTATACAGTAAAGCTTGCCTCCACTCATCTTGAAATGAGATTAATATTAATTTGTGCCCTCTAAGGAAATTACCACCGTGTCTTAACAAGCTACGTGCGTGTCAAGGTAAGCTTCGGATGATTCTGATTCAGTGATCCTTAGTTTTTCTCGTTAAAGATATTCTCGGTCCGAGATTACAAAAGTGAACAAACCAAAAGTGACAATTAAAAGTTAAAAATCGAGGGTACCTTAAATACAACCAAACAAACGCACAAACAATGGAAGACAAAAAATGCTTTGGCCGTCGGACTCCCAAAGACCAGTCCAAACGGGCGTCCAACTAAAACAAATGAGCCGACGGTCGAAACAGACGACGACATCCCTTTCCCCCGCAACCTCCTAAAAGAGAAAACAATGCCATCACAGTCCCCACAATGTCACGAGCTAGACTACAACCGGAGCTGGGCAGCTGGCAAATGCTCCCGCGTCCGTAAGGATCGACGACCTCTCGCGCACGACAACACCCGCGGTCGAGGCTCGGAAGAAAACAAAACGACGGATGGCGGAGATCGTCCCGTCGTCTGGAATGAATCGCTCGATCACGGCGGTTTCCCCTCTTGCTTTGGTTGCCTTGGAGGAGGAGACAGACGGGCACGGAATAAAATGCCGTTACAAGTCAAGTACAAAAAACCTTCGCTAGGAAAAGAAAAATAATGCCCGCAGATATTAACGCAGAACTTACTATAGTCTCTTGCAACTCAAGAAGGTAGGGCGAGGGAAAGGAAGGCCGGGAGAAGGAACCGGACTGAATGCTGGAGAAGAGAGGAGGAAACCTCCTCCTCTCTTTAGCGTTTCGTCTGCTTCCTCCTCCCCGGCCTTCCTTTCCCTTGCCCTACCTTCTTGAGTTGCAACGAACTATACATGGGTCCAGCTAGGTGGTGGAGGCTTGGAGCATAAATTTCGACGGATCAGCTCGCCTCATTCAAAGGGGAAAAAAGATTAACCTGTTTCAGGCAGTCTACGGCGGTGTCTCGCAGACGGTGCCACGACGGCGCTTGGCGACTCGAATGACTCGAATCACAAAGTCAATTGCCATCTGACAGGGTAAATGATTCTACACTGACACAAATGTCAGATCCGTAATGCCTAAAAAAAAATGTACAGAAGATGGAGGACCATCGAAGCCGTTATCGTTACGATGTCTAGGACGATGCCTAGGGGACGACATCTAGGACGACCTCAAGGGCGACTTCTTGGACGACCTCAAGGACGACGGCTAGGACGTCCTTAAGGATGATGTCTAGGACGACCTCAAGGACGACCTTTATGACTTCTAGGACAACGTATAGGACGACTTCTCGGACGACCTCGAGGACGACATCTAGGACAACCTCAAGGACGACTTCTAGGACGACCTCGAGGACGACGTCTAGGAGGGCGCCTTGAGAAATTCAGCCTTTCCACTCTAGTGAAAACCAGAGTGGAAAGGCTTGAAAGGCTGCCGCCACCTATGAGCGACGGCGGCAACCAACGTCGCTTATAGATGGCAGTAGCTGTCTGGAGTTTTGTGTCTACATTTATTTGTCCACAGACTGGGGAAACTATACTCGCGGTCAACTTTCTGTGGCAATGCAGTCAATGCTAGGGGAGAGGGTGCACCAACCGCCGTACACGCGCTTTCCTCCTCTCTTCGGATTGCCACAGAAAGCTGACCGCGAGTATAGCCCTTAACAGCTCAGCTGTAAAAAAGCCTCGTGAATTTCTCTAGCGGTCTTGTTGTGAGGTTTGGCCAATATCTGAACATTATTTAACTGCAGAGTACAGCCACGTCTGTCCCGATGCGGCGCTCCGTAAAGAAAGAGCGCTCACGAGCCCGGGTGTTTACACATTTGCCCGTCTGTGACAATGCCCAAGACTTTGACTGCGATAAAAAAAAAAAAAAGGCCGTGTATAGTTTTCTCTCTTCTTCTTCTTTTGTGTTAATCAATTTTATTCTGAAAGAAAACGAGTCGTTAGTCAGCGCAGTGTTTGTCGGCGTCTCCTACTTGTCCGTGTGTTCATTTTTGCAGTTTTTATTTCTCTGATCACGCACCGACTTGCCCATCTTCGCACCTTTCTTTTTGAACACCTGTTTTTGCATTTGGTACATTCTAAAAAAGATTATCACACTTTGGAAATTCTACCTTAGAGAAAGCACGCCGTGCTGAACGAGGCGTAGTCAAAGCTTTCATAAGATGGTCCACTAAGGTCGGCGCCGGCACACTATGGCGCACTCTCTACGCTTCCGCCTGTCTGCAGGAAGCATTTTGCAGACGGCCCGCACCGTCCGTAAAACGCCGCCATAGACTGTAGGAAACAGTTTTGTTTTTTTAATCTTCCGAACGAGGTAAGTTCATTCGTCAATATTTTCACTCCAAGCTTCCACCACCTAGTCGCACGTCCGTAGTAAATCGCGGTGCGATACGCCAAACAACCGACTTTTGCGGACCGTCTAAGCTGGGTCCAAAGTATCTATGCACATGCTGTAAAGGAGCACTCAACTAGCTAAATCAATTATCAGCCTAAAACCTGTTTTAGGCTGAACAGACGAGTTGGTTTAGGTCACGCATAAAGACGCCTTGTCTCACGCGTGTCCCACGTGACGTCGTCGGAATAACCCGGTCGTGCGACAGCCACCACGCGACGCGGTGACGTGGTCGGCATCGCACGATCACGTGGCGTAACACCTGGCGCAGCTCAAAACATGTAGCACATTCCGCCGGTGCGCACATTTGCATTTGACTGTGCTCGAGTGCATTGCTTTCTCTGGCATCTGCTCACGACATAGGAAGCGGCTGGCGCCATTTCCATCGGCGTATAAATTTTTATAATTTCTTTCGTCATTGGCTCGAAGTAGTTTTGACATTTGTCACGAGCGACTGTTTCTCATAGATGGTGCGTACATTTGGCCTCACAAATACGGCAAATCCTTCGTTGTAGTTATACACAGTTCCAGGGCAACCCGGTAGAAAGCCCCGGTGCGTTAATCTGTTCTCCGGTTCTAGGCGGTTAGAAGAGAACGCTACGCACTTGAGCGCAGTCAAATGCAAATGTACGAACGGGCCTTTAATCCGTAGGATCGAAATACGTTTATGATTGTAAAGTCGGGGCGCAAACGAGGCGGCCAAGATTAGACGTTACGCAACCCCGAGACGGTAGGCAAGCAGAGGACGACACATACACGAGAACTCTCAAATGCAGCCGCATCGTAAGCTGCGCACGAGTCTTTTGCACTAGGTGTCGTTCGTTGCTCACCTGCTATCTCGGCGTTTTGCGTTACGCGCATACGTTTACGACGCTTGCCTTACCAAATTCCCTTTTCAGTCCAACGAGCCGTGCCGGAGCTAGAAGTTTGGCTTGGGATGCGTGTCCGGGTCCAGGGCCTGGCAAAAGAGAATGTGCGAACCGCGGTCCTCGTAAAAATGGCAACGGAAACGTTTCTGTAGTCTCCAAACGTTTCTGCTCCTGGGCACCAATGCTGGAGAGCAGAGACAGATATCGGAATGGATAGTGGAACAGATATGGGATTTGAATGGAACCAAATACTTGTCGGCATTGTGCCGGGCAGAAAACTCCGTTTCACGTGCACCGCCTCTTGACGTCGGGCGAAGCGGATGCACTTGGTTCATGGGAGGCGGCAGTGTCTTCTGAAATTGGCAAGGCTACACATTCCTCGCTGTAGAACTCGATTTACGCCTACTGTCGGACGTAAAGGAACCCACCGCTCGTAATGGTACCTGTCTCAATCTAGTCTTGGGCAGGAACTCGTGCGTGCAATGTGCCCTATTCCAACATATTTCAGTGACCACAAAGGTGTGTTGTCTGGGGTTGAGTAAATCAAGAGTGGATACGTATAAAAGTGGGAGATGCTGTGTGCACTAACAGCTGTCGGTGTCACGTCGCACACTGTGTGGCAAAAACCTTTGCTTTTTTTAAAAACGGATTTGAGTAATTTGAGTCGTCTGCAAACCCACGGATGAAGCGCCGCTTAAAGCTAACGTATATATGAGAAAGTAGCGACATCTCCCTCCCACCGTCCGCCACGTGCAACGAGCAGAGGCGTTGCCGCCATGGGCGTGCATCTTCCGCTACAGTAATGCTCCAATTGTGGATGAAAGAGATGAAATGTAAGCAACGATTTTCGCTTTTCCGTCCGCGATTAAAAGTTGTCACGTGGCAGTCTGCTTGCTACTTTGTCGCTACTTTCCCGTACAGAGGGACCCACTTACTATGGGCGTGGCTTAGCTGCATCCTTCCCAGTCGGCAATGTTCGCTTGTCTCTCGTCGTTACTAAGTAAAACCATTTCTGCTGAGGTCGCCATTGGCCAAGGCCCTACAAATACTAGAAATGGGCTACCTTTCGGCGTTTTTGAAATGGCAAATCGTGCAAAAAATAGGGGGCAGGTTATCTCTTGGGGGTGGGGCATCTTTCGGGACATCAAAGTAAGTAATAAATTTACTGCAAATTACACTTGAAACCCGTCCACAATAAAAACAATTTTTTTTTTGTTTTGCAGTTATAGGTTAAGGCGCTTTTCTTTTAGCAACAGCAGACTGGATTCACATTCGAAGTAAGAAATAAATGCAGGATTACCCCCTGAATCGATGCCATAGTCGTTGACAGGATGAGAACACTAGGGCATTTATTTTGAATGCCTGGCCCCCCAGCACGAACTAGTTGCCTTCCACCATGCTTTGACTGCGGATGCAAACTTGAGGCCCACGAGATGCCGAAGCGTGCTCTACATTATGAATTCCTAATGATAAGCACATTTTATGAAACAACCAAACCTGCAGAAACCGTAGGTGCAGACGATATTGTACCTCGATCCAATTTGATTCGTCTTTTCCGTGCTTGGAGCGCGAGACCGATGCAATCTACAAACTAATTTTCCAACGTTCATCGTATCCCGTTAATCTTTTTGGGCGTGTTTAGTTCTCTTCCTGCGATGATGCGGCTGTAAACGTATGGCGCTAAGGGTTTGTCAAGCCTCCAAGGAAGTCTTATTAATGCGAGAGCATTAACTGTCTCACGCAGCGAGCCGACGTCATCGGCTTTGAAACCATGCAAAACAGCACCTTAATGGAACCATGCGCAAAGCTAGCCAACGGAACCTTTTACACTTCGGTCCCATTGGCTGGCGCGCGTCAGTTTGTGTGGTGCCATCCTGACTGTGTTATCACGGTGTAGTGTCATCACTGATCACCGATCACTGATCACTCTCATCGGATGTACGACGCGTGGCAATACATACGGCACATAGAATAAACCAAGGGGTTCAATCTGCTGCGAACTACGTTGCTGTCTGTTCCTTCCTCGCGCCGCAAGGCACACGACAGTTTGAACGATCGCTCACCCGATGGCGCTTCGTGTCCGCAAGCGGCGGCTCCACCGTTCAACGCCCAAGGTCGGCGCATTGTACGCCGCAGATTTAAGGAAAGGAGCGAAGAGCGGCGTGCATGCTTTCGCATTCACAACTCCTAAGAAGTACTTGGGTGTACCTCGAGCCTTTTTTTCCTAAAGCTTCTTCATTCTTTGGAAATAAATACCATTATTATTACCACAATTATAGGTTGGCTCCTAATTCTAAAAAGCAATGCCAAAAAAACAAAAAAAAACACAATTTGTTTGTGTGTGAAATGAGCTCCAGGTTTATTGCAATATCCATACTCAATTAACATTAAATGTCAAATATTCATATTTAAAAAACATATTCCTTCGCAGAAATGTTTTTTACATTCATATTACCTACACAGTGTGAAACGTGACATGGAGAGGAACGGTGGACAAGAAGGAGGTGAAAGAGCGTGGGGACGTCGGAGCGCCAAGCTCCGGCTGGAATGATCCGTCGGTAGACGCACCGCTAGCTGCCTTTGCATCCGCCCACAAATCATTCCGGTCAGAACTCTACGTTTCGACGGCCCCACGTGCTTTCACCTCCTTCTTTCCCCCGGTTTCTATCAGTATGTTTGCATGCCTGTATTTAAGGGTCTTCGAAAGGCTCGCGCAATACCTGGAAGCTTCCGAGGCTCCCAAAGACCCGCCGGCACGCCGACGACGGAAAGGAAAATTCTATCACTTACCGTAGTGTCCTGTGCGCTTCCGGCATTGACGCCATCTTCTTTCTTGGGAGCGTTATCCTGTTTGGCCGCCCCCCCCGCGGGTGAACTCGATGGCTGTATTGCATTTCTGCAGACCAAAAAAGCAGCAAGTCAACCGTCTCGTGTATGGACGCACAAATAGCTGTCGTGATGGCAGCGAGGAATCGACCGTTCTCCACTAACAAGCGCCGTCTGCGAAACTGTCTTTGAACTACAAGTCAAGGGCAGCCCAACTTGCCTGCGGCCGTCAGAATACATTGGCATTGTGCTGTTGCATTGATCATTGTTGCCTTTTATGACCCATACTGGCGTACACTCAAACAAGAGTGGCCAAGAAAGGCGAAATGTGCGCAAAGATAGGCGCTGAATATGTTGGTTGACCGGAACTTTGCCCCGCAAAATTGGCGACAGGGAGGAGCGACACAAGGAGATGGGGTGTACGCATGAGTGTAAGCTTACTGGAAAAAGTTCTGTTAGAGTAAGTTACAGAGGCAAAGAAGACTGTTACAGAAACGGTGGGATGCAGACGACGGCAAAGGTCGCAAGTGTGGGTGGCCATGACGGAGCTTACACCGCAAAACGAGCTGGAAAAATTGGCGCCTGCACGTAGAAAGCTCGAACTTTCACCAAACGTGCATTCAGGCAGGGCATTTGAGCTGATGAAATTTTCATGCATAGCTACCTTTCTGAGAGAAATAGGACCAACCAACTCGCCCGGGTCATTGGCCGACAAGTTTGCAGATGACCGAGTTAGCGACGCTCGTTACGCGTGCGGCATTTCACGACAGACACAACAAGCAGACGCCAGAGTGCGTCGTCTGTTCGCTGCACCTATCGGGAGATGGCGCCACACGTTACAAGCACCACTTACTCGGTCTTCTGCGAAGCCATCCATCATTGACCCTGGCAGGTTTG
This sequence comes from Ixodes persulcatus, assembly GCA_013358835.2. Classification (NCBI taxonomy): domain Eukaryota; kingdom Metazoa; phylum Arthropoda; class Arachnida; order Ixodida; family Ixodidae; genus Ixodes; species Ixodes persulcatus. The sequence continues at coordinate 91,903 of JABSTQ010010471.1, forward strand.
TTGGTTCCGTTTTTCCCGGAAAGAGAGCTATGCCTTAAAATTTCATCAGCTAAAATGCACTACCTCGATGTACACATCGCGACACTGTTAGCGCGAACACGACATCGGCGCATTTTCGCATTTTACTTCTAAATAGCATTAGCAAGCACGAAATTTTATTGCTTACATCATAAAACTAAATGAGCTCTTTCCCTAGCAATGACAACTTGGATGACATCCCTTGGTTTCAAAGAGAAAAACTGGAAAAACTGGCGATCGCTTGTTCGCACTAACAGTGTCGCGCTCTGTACATTCAGTGAAAGTTTGAGCTTTCTATGTATAGGCACCGATACTTCCGACTCCAATTTACTGCACCAGATCCGCCGTAGCTACCCTATATTACGGGAGCAGACACCGAAATGGGTATTACTGACACAATCGGAGAAAAAGGTATAGTAGAAACAGTAAAAACAAGGGAGGGTATTACGAAAACACTCGCACAGACAAGTACGACAAACAATTTTTTGTTTCCTTCGCAGACTGAATATTTTTTTTTAATGTTGTGGAATGTAAGTTTCGGGAATATTTCCCGGGCACAAAGCAGAAACTTTTGTGATCAGGAGCAATATGCTGTGGATTTGTTACCATTGGCTGACATACTAGCATGATTGATGTCAAAATTAACACAAATTAAGTTGTTTAGAGTATAACGGGAAAATAAAAAAAGACACGTATTGCATAAACAATCACAGAAACAAGTATTAAGAGAACAGTAACGTAAAAAAATGGCTACGGAAAAAGTAAAAAAAAAAAGTATGAGGGAAGCGGGTGCAGAAACAAGTATTTGCAGAAAATAGTCACAGAAACTAGCATTGTAGAAACAATAACGGACAAAAACGTAAAAGAAAATAGAGCTGTAGACGGGCTCGTGGTTTCTGAAAATGCCCCGCACCTCAGTCAGAGCAACACCGGCTATTTTTCCACAATATGCATCGTCACTTTACAATGCGAAGGAGGCGCTAAGGTCTACTTTGGCGGGACCCATATGTAGAGAGTGCACACCATTCACCGCCATCACCAGCATGCAAACCAGGTGATGGCCCAGCATGGGTCGAATGCAAGGCAAAAAGCCCCGCATTTTTTTTCCAACGGAAAGACCTGGTAAGAAATACGTTGTGCACTGCACGAATGTTATTTTACAGTAGCAGTTGTTAGCGCTTCTTTTCAGCAAAATTCGGAGGGCGAAAGGTCGTACTGCGGTACCAGTCTCTCCCGGCTGCCGTTGCCTCTCGCACAATCGTGTCGTCCGTGGCAAGATGCACAACAGTTATCTCTCTCTCTCTCTCTCTCTCTTCACCCCCTCCCCCTTGCCCCCACCGCTCCACAGTTCTGGAAGGTTCTCCCGTGCAGATCTACATTGCTCTCCGTCCTAGGAGGTAGGAACAGCAAGCGTGCCGCGATGAGCAGAGTAGGCGGAGGGGTGCAGCAGCATATGAGAACAGCAAAGGGAAGAAGACCCCAACAATCATGCACGAGAGGCAGCAGTGCCTTTCCCACCTCTAAAGAACAACTCCTTCAACTAATCCTAGTTAACTCGGGGACAACTTTCGGCGGCAATGAAGAGAAAGCTAGGGAGGGTGGCGGAGCTAACGGCTCTGTAGAAGTGTGCCGAGTAGTTCCGAACTTCTGTGGTTTCAGTTTTGGCGTGCGACGGACGCACGTTTGCCGCAGTTCGTCTCCTTGCATGAGGATCGCGGTTGGAGGCGCTGAACTGCGATCACCGAGCATGCGGGCGTATCCGCACGTTTATTTCACTACGTTTCACCCGTTTCTGTACACGAGTAAACGCTTCGACTGAAGCATTCGAACCGACTTACGAGGTAAATTAAGAGGTAACCACGGTCAATCTTATCGAATTCTGTTTGTCTCGTGACAGATTTCGATATGCGGCGGAGATTTAAGAAATGTCGTGAAATTCACCGGTGCTGCAGTACTTGAGGTCATTGATACGTAAACTCTACTGGTGCCGAAAAATCGTAGCGCGCAGGCGCGATACGTCGAAATGAGAGTGCGCACATGCTGCGGCACAAAGTCAAATCCAATTTGAATCGCATTCAGTTATCACTGGCCCTACGGGGGGGGGGGGGGGGGTCGGTGGCCACACCGCGGCTCGGAACACGTCTGGCGAAAGCTCGCGCTGCGGGATCCTGGGATCAATTCCGACACCTGCTCGCTTACGCGCTTACCAATGTACGGACAAAATGGAGAGTCCCCGTTCCCTCTCTCTCACTTGTGCGTACACATTGCACACCCCATGCTTGGTTCATTTGAACAACTTTCGGTTGCCAAACTCTGCCACAGAAAGATGTCCCTGAGTATAAAGGCAAAGCTCCCAAAGCACATCTTTCAATCGCGCAACAGCTACCGCTGTCGATCGCGGCACGCTTTGTGCAATCATTTGCACTTTTTTTTTTTTTTTCCGCAGTGTTGTTGAAGGCAGGAAGCTTATGCTAGAGGAGGGACAACTCCCTGCCACCTTCATGATGCAAAACAGCGCTCAAAGGGACAGGACAAAGGAACAAACACACGACAAACACGCGCTGACTCATAACTGAAATATTCTTTCTCTTCCGTGTATTTAGCTGCCAGGTTCCTCTTCTTTCTTCAACACATTTCAGTTGTGAGTTACTGCGCGAGTCTCCCGTGTTTGTTCCCTTGTCCCGTCCCTTCGAGGGCTGTCTTTCATCTCGTACAACAATCGCCAACTAGACCAACTTACCATCTTGCTGCCATTCTCATTGTGTCAGCGACTACGTATAGAAGTGGTACCGCATTTGACCTGATATCATCGCGACAAGCTTCTAACTTTTGGAACATATTTCTCTGAAATGTGGCAGAACTTAGTGGGGTTTAGCGCAGATCGTTGGACAGTTTTGCGGGAGATGAAATGCACCATACTCACGGAAGTTGGGCAGCTGCATTTTCTTTGGCTTCCCTTAGAGACTTCATTTCTTCCGTGAGCTTCTTTAAAAGAGCTGACGGTAAAAGAGAAGCAAATAAAGCATCAATAACATCCTTTGTTTTTGGCACAAACTTGGCACCGACAGAAAGCGAGCCCTGATCAGGGGATGCACAAGCACAATGTTTACACCGATTTACCTAACTGGAGGGAATTTATGCGCTCGAGACCAATTGGAGAAGTTTAGCAATTCAAACCATTGAGCACCTTGCCAATTCAAAATCAAAGGTACCATAAAACAGTAATGAATAGTAAAAATCAGACGACTATCCTTTCGCCGTGCAGTTTACATCATTTCAATTGCTCCTTCTAAGCCAAGCATCTGTATTTGGTAACTTCTATTAGCTGTAAAAGGTTTGTTGTTCCCTTTTGCTACTTCCGAGAATTGGTTCCACTGCTTTCCACCTCCTGAAATATTGATTAATGGGATAGTCTAGTTATCAAGAGATAATTAGAGATTTGTTGGTTTCGGAAAGAAGACTCAGCAAGCTGCACACAGCAACGAAAAAAAAACAGAAAAAAGCATGGTTAAAAGACTCAAGAGCAAAAACTAGTGGGTGTGAACAAAACTTGATTCCTGTCCTAATCCCATTGTTTATAAATGTGAATGATTTATTCTTTTGATATGTGAGTTGCAGGAATTGTTTCATAATCCATTAATTATATGTAGGTTTTTCAATAATTTAATTTACGCTTCTCATTCCAGCCTTTATTAAATAAAAAAAACAAAAAGGTCTATAGATTCTCTTAATGTTTTTTTGAAGACAACATTGTTTCAATGGAGCCCAAAGCATCAACAAGAGGACATTACCAAGCTAGTGAGTCGCAAAACACTCCCTGCTGGTACAACAAGGAGTACTGAAATATTTGCACGTTTGTGCCTTTCAAATCTTGCAACGCAGACTGAAAGTAGAGAAATTGTTGCATCGCCCCTTCAACCTTGGGATCATCACCAGTGCCACCAATGACAAAAAATATTTTTTGAAGCGCACAGCAACACTGGGGCTGTAATGCTCTCGAGATCCCTCGCTTGGTTTGCAGTTTCAAGCGTAATCACATTTGCTACGACATCCCATATTTGGAACCGGATATTGTCGCATCAAGAGTTCCTACGGCATAGCCATATATTTTATTTAAAGAAACATGGTTCAAACGACGGCAACACACACAGGAAGGCTAGCCAGTTTGCTTAACTCACCTTCGGTTTTGGACAGGTTTGAGGTCGTCTCATTCATGCTTAACAGGCAGCCCGTCTGGAAAGCGAGTTTCAATAGTACAACTTAATAAACTCTCTTCTACGCCATTCGTAGAACAGTGTATAATAAACTTTCTCGATGCAGATGAAAGCAAAGCAAAGAAAGATTGCCTCCAGATATCCGCCATTAAGTATGAGAAAACAATCAACTGCAGTGCCCCCTCAATCCTCACAGCTATGAGCATTGTTTCGTGGTCATTTGAGAATCATTACAGGTTATTATAATTATCGGCAAGAACGCATGATTTTGATTACTTGTCACACTAGGGGACCTCTGACAGACCAAGAAACCAATTTATTCTTTGATGCCAAATGCCGGAATAAGGCATCAAGACACTGGAATCAGGTGCTGCAGCAGAGTCGTGTATCTGCTAGAAAAGCAAACGAAATTCAAACCGAAATGGGAGCATCAGCCTGAAAAAACTTTGGAAGTCCCTTCAACTGCTTCATTTTCAGCGACAACAACACATAAGGGGTAGGTACACCGCTCTTTAAAATAAATAAATGAAAAAAAAATTACACTTCTGAAATTGTGTTTTTGAAGATCTGCATGCATTTTTCATCTTGTCCTCGAGCATTTTCGTGAAATGACTATTTATTTTCAGATATTTCTATGAAAGTGGAGTAAAGTGAATTAAAACTTTGGATTGGGCTAGTTGGTTCATTGTGATCTGGAGGACTTAAAAGCGCAAAAAAACACGGAAGAGGAAGAGACACATACAACACAGACTGGCGCCAGTGCATGTTGTTTGTGCCCCTGCCTAGTCCGTGTTTTTCACACTTTAAGTCCTCGAGGGTAAAGTGGGTCTGTAAATGTTTCTTTTCCTGTTCTGTCACAATTAGCTTTTGACACACTGCTATTTTATGAAAGCTATTTCCACCTGTATACAACCAATCTGTCATTTCTCCTTTTCCTGGTACAAGTATAACTGAGATATCTAATAGGGGTTTAAATATGTTAAATATGGCTTAAGTATTATTGCTTTATATGCCTCGGACATTTCCCATGGCAATTACACTCAAAACTAAAACAATTCAGTGTAAAAAAAACAACTTTTAAATAACCCTAGACTTCATTTATACCTTATTGAATTCCTTAGACCTTCTATTGTAGAAAACTAGGTTAATCTAAACAGGGGCGCTTGTCCCGTCAAATCGGCTGCTTAACATATAATCTGCAGAATTTCCAAGTTCCGGAAATGCTAATAGCAGGCGCACGAACAACGTGGGGCGCTTCCGCGGTCTTTTACGGTAGTTGACTAAAATATGTTTATTTTCTAATTTCAAAATTTGAATTTGTCTTAATACCGCCCATACCGTAACGTCCCGAGAGAAGCTCCACCCCCAGAAGATAACCGACACCTAGTTTTGGATTAAATTTGCTTTTTTTTTTTTTTTTAAACATTGAAGGACAGCTTATTTTTAGTAATCGTAGTGTTTGAATCGATGATGTCCTTGGCGTAAATGTGGCCATTTAGCTACGGCGGAATATAAGCGAACATTGCTGACTGTGGTAAGTACAGTTATTTTTGCCTCACTGCTCCTCGCCGCGATAACAAGTTTGGCATGAACGCATAATCTAAAAAATGTCACTTTCTCAACTTTTCTCGACTGCCTTCCGAAAGTTAGCCCACTCCTTTTTTCTCACCCGATTTTCTCTCGATTTTAGGTGGGCTATCTCTGGGGCATTGTGGTGATCATTGCAGATGAAATGTTTAGTCATATCCAAACTAATTAATCTATACCGAAACCGAGCACACATTTCTAATTGGAATGTAAAGGCAAATATGCTAGGAAACTTCCATTCCAATCGAATCACAAATTAAAAAAAGCCCTAAAAGCAGTGTTTTACCCTAAATCAATGTGTTTTCGGTGTTTCGGGAGTAATAAAACTTCTTAATATATGTGTGACCTAATATTTTGAATAATGAATGTAATGCTTCAGAGGGCTCATAACTTCTCGTATATTCCGAGCTGTAGGCGTAACCGCTCGTGGCCGAAGGAGAAAGATGAAAGAGAGAATTGGGAGAAGCCGTCGTCGGTCTTCGTGCGTGAACGAGCCGCAGGTTGAGCCACAACTAGGTAGCTCTTCCTCGATTGTCGTAAAAATCTGGGCACGAATGATTGCCGTGTAGAGGTCCTCCGACGGGAGGAGAGGCGCTTACGTTATCCTTCGGGACGTTAAATGTCAAATGTCGTTCTACCGCATGCCTGGTATTACCAGCAAATACATCTTTTCCTTCATCTTTTTTTTTATGTTTTCGTTTGTAGTGATGCTAGCATTTACTCTGTTCACCCCTAAGCCAACGGAACACTGGGAGCTATGCACTCGCCCGACCAATCGGCCGCCTCCCTTTCAACACCTGACCCCGCTTTCTGTGCGTGGGTGCAGATGGGAGCACGATCAGGTGGTGGAAGACAGCCGCGCAACTGGTCCAACGAGAATGTTGCTTTCACAGCACTGTCGGCTTAGGAGTGAACGGAGTATAATATCTAAATGGGTGTGGTTTCGCAGCTGTACCAACCGTTTCGAAAGGAACAAGAAATAAAAGACCGACTGACTCGCAAAAAGAATGGACTGATTGCCAAATAAAAAACAATGCCGTCAATTTTTTTCTTCCGCTCGATCCCGCGTTGCAGCTAAAACGAGAGGACGAAAGATGTCTTGGCTTTGTGCTTGCCGGTTTTCCGCGCGGCGTTAGTGCCTCTCATCTAAGCGCTCCGAGACTTGGGCAATCGGTGAGAAACGAGACTGCGCCGCAGAACCCGGGGATCCTGGGTTCAATCCCCGCCCCTGCCCGTTTCGATCTGGATGGGCGTCGTGCCGGCGTGTATCACTACTGCGTGGTGCGCGTCAGAGAGCCCAGGTTAGCGGCTGTACTGCGCTGGCTAAATTGCTCATCTACAGCTGGGACACCGTATGCCCGTTGAGGCAGACTACCAACTTCAGGCCGTATAAACATACACACAAACACAACACGGGAAGCAAGAGCACCGTCACCGACAGTTTCACAAATTCAACGTTCCTGCTTGCAACTTCGGAACAGAATCCCTCACCAAACAAGATTCTGACAGAAACCAAAGCCGCTAAATTTCAAGAAAGGCTCTCTCTCTTTATTGCTCCTAGTAATGAAACTTAAGATTGTAACAGGAACTGCAATTCTGCTAGTATTGTCTCAATTGCACGCCTGTACATGCTTTGTTCCTACTGTCTTAGTTACATTATTTACAGACTTTTGGGATTTCATGCAAACCCTCGCTCGACTAATACATAGACATGGGTCCTCGAGGTATATAAATAAATTCCGGTTTCTCAGCCCTTCCTGAAGGAAGGATTATTGTCCTAATGAAACGGACACCGTCGTACTGCATATCATACGTCAGTGTGAGTGTACTATGTCGCCTGAAAATAGGTTAGCCTCCATCTGGCATGAGAGTTAGCAGCCTTATGCATTACAAGTAATGAGCTTACTATAGACTGATTGCTTTTATGAAGAAACCTGCGATTGTTGTATAAATTAATTAGTAACTACTGCCAATATTCAGTGATCATTACTTTTTAGGGGGCGCCTCGAGTGCTCTTCCACTTTTGCACTTATATTTGATTTATATTTCTTTTCTGCTAGGTTTGAAGTTGGGTTTAACTGCCACTGCCACCTGGCTTTTCGCTTGTTTCAGGACAATTATTGTTATTATGTATCCTATGTATGCGTCATTTCTTGCTGTATTGTTTTTCTCAAGCACCAATATGTTATTGTCCCTTCCACACCAACTGCTATAGGGTCTTCCTACCAAAACAGGAGTCAAAAATAAACAAACAAAACAGAACCACCTGCATTTCTAGGCAACATTGAACACAGGTGCCGCAGGAGACCTAGCATATAGCTGTCGTATACCAATCTATAAAAAACACTAGACAAAATGCACACACTCCATACAACAAATCTGGCTTTGGCTCTTCACGTGTCTGCCATGCACCACAACTCTTCACTAGCGGAAGGCCACTCCGAAAGTCCATTGCCCATAGAAGCACAGGGAATGATAGCAAGATCCTGATTGATGAAGGGCAGTACGAACTGCTACGCATGGTTATTTTAGGTATAAAATTTAATATAAACTAAATAGAACATTCCACTGAACTAAAGTTAGAAAAAGATGTCGTCAGAGTATCGCAGTCTATCATACATACTAGCCGCAGCTTTATTCAAAAACCGTGCGTAACGTCCCGCTTCAGGACGGGCTCTCCCCTTATCACGTGGGTACACTGAGGCAAAGCAAGATAGGCGAAATTGCGACGCCTACTACTACGCGGCAGTCACTTCACTGCGGTACTCCGCATGCACGGTGACAAGCACACTCAACGATCGCTATTGCTATGCAGCCAAAACAGACAGCGAGCATGATAAACATAGCAAAACTTCCAACTGCTATCAATGTTCAATACAGATATCAAATGGAATATGATGGTATTTGAGGTGATAATCGAAAGTTTCGGAAATGTGCACGAGCCTACCGTAACGATCCGCCCCAGTAGCGGGGCCAAATGTATTGCGTTTTTAGTATGAATAATGTGAAAATATAAGTTTTGGCACAATGTTAGCACAAGTTCCTCACGCTTGGTAAAATGTAGCGGAATGTAGCAATCGAAGTAAGTGCCGTGGCACAAATGGTGGAGCAATCAGATTGCACCATCTGTTCTATCGAAGAAACTATAAAATAAAAGGATGTGGATGTTTTGCCGGCAGCCGGCACAACAATTGGGGAAAACCACTGCCGGTAGTTCTTCCCTATTGGCTGACTATACAATCCCACGATCGCCGCCGGAATCTTTTGCGGGTGATATTGTGCCGATAGCCGCGGCATAGACCTGGGAAAGGGAATGCCGGCTGCTTGAAACAAAGATCTATAACGGTCTAGACTCTCAAGTTTGCACTTGCTCAGCTTCTTGTTTTTTTTTTTTGGAGAGTAAGTTTGTAGTTTTTGAAATGCCCGTGAAAGAGGAACCAAATCCGTGGGCCAAAAAGTCGGTCTAAGTGACACTTGCTGGCGCGCCGTAAAAGCCAAGTGGGTATAAACCCCGTAATATTCGACACTGGGGCAACATTACCCAAGCCCCGCACCCTCCTCCTCCTGCCCCGCAAACCAGACGAGGCAGCGTCGTTTCTGGGGCAATCCGATGCAAGGTACGGTGGCATGTGCGCTCGCCGTTGAGTAAAGATGTGGACACACTCCCCCTCTCTTCGGAAATGCCACAGTGAGCGTCCAAAACGTTTTGGAAGAGCTGCACGTCCCTTGACGGGAGCCAGCCAATGAGAAAACACTGCCGGCAATACCTTTCCCCGGCACTTACGCCGGCTGCCGGCAAAATATCCACTTCCTAAAAAAAAAATCTTTCTGCGCGAGCTGCAGTGTTCCTTTTGGGAATAAATCCTTTAACAAAACTGATCTACTTCCCGTACATCTTAGCGAAGGAGGTGTAATTGCAACGCGTTTCGAACCCAAACACCAAATGCGAGTATCACATTACGCTCGCGTCGTGCAACGAAGCGCGGCAGGGGGCTACGAACCCCGGAAGCCTGGGACGAGCAAGCGAGCAGCTGGCGGGAGGCAGCAGTAAAACAAGGCGCTCCTCCTGCCACTCACCAAAGCCTTGGCAGCCGTGTCCGCCTCGCGTATTTTGCCCATCAGCTCATCGTCCTTCGTGCGCAGCGCTTTCTCCACCGCCGACTTCTCGCGGTCGCGCTGCGCCAGCTGCTTTTCGGACTCCTCCAAGTTCTTCAAGTTCTGCACACAGACAAACATGCGGGGAGTTCCTTCGGCGGACATTCCACGATCGCGCGTGCTCACCAGGGAAGCTGGAAGTCCGGAGCTTGCTCTTTTAGGCGACCTTTCACCATGATCGGTCGTGCCTTTAAAATCGCTAAATGCAACTTTTTTCATTTTTTTTTTATTTACACGCTGTGTTCTGTACTCTGTGCGCGAGCACGAGCGCGTGTTTTTTAAAAGCACGAATGCTCGTGAGCGTGCTCTTTTAATGTTTCCGTTTTTCTGCGAGCACCTTTTGGCAGATCAGTCGGAGGACGCTTATTTTGTTTGTCTCAACTTCTAAATAAACTGCAAACTACAAATGTGAGAAAGAAAAAAAAAAAAACTAATCTGCTGCAGATCTTCAGAGAAAGCCAGTCGGACGTAACGTTCTTTCGCGGAGTTTACTTTTTGATTATTTCAAACAAGACTTACTTTTCCTTTTTTTAAGAGCGTAGAAGTGTTTCTGTCGGTCCCAACCCCGATATTTACAAAAACAAAAGCGGTACCAAACTTCGCCCATAAAGAGGTACCAAAGTGAGTCATACCTCCTCGAACTTCGTCTTGAGCTGGTCGTGCATGTTCTTGATTTCGTCTTTCTTCTCGAGGAGGGCGTCGAGCCGGTGCTGCAGCTCCCGGTACTGAGATTCCAGGGCGCTGTACTGCGACGACAGGTTGTAGTAGCAGAAGCCGATGAGTGCAAGGCCGATCAACAGCGCTGCCAAGAGGAACGGGGGAGCCCGACCGCCGTAATGGGGCCGCAGAGACCCTCGGCTGCTCCCGTTCGCCTTCATCGTCGGGTTGGGCCTTGTCTGGATGATTTGTGGACGCTTGAGTGATGGCTCGGGTCGAGAACCGAGTAATACTATTTTTTAAAAAGAAAGTGATAAAGGAGGCGACGCGTTAAAGGGAGCGTATCATCGCCACCGTGCGTTGGACGGATGGGCAGCAGATTCCTCGACGCGGCAGCGGACGTAAATATTACAGCGTGGCCAACTGCGACGCACTTCTTGTCTGAAGGCGGCGGGTTTGGGTGTTTGTACTTTTTAAAGAATTTCGTATATTTCTTGTTAGGAGTTTGTTGATATGCTAGAAAAATTGTTTCAAAATAATTCGAAATAAGTTTAACATATAAAATCATAAAAGATTTCTATCCTATAATAATCACACTGCTGGCGTTCGTTCTAGTTTCACTTTTAACTGTCGCGGTTTGAAGAGGCGGTTAGTAAAATTCGAAACAAGGCGTGGCTCTTGCTGAGACTGTCGTAGTTCAAACGTATTTTTTTTAACGTCGGCTCGCTCCTGCATCTCCGAGGCTGCGAAAAACACCGCGGCAATTTGTTTCCCTCTACGTCGCTTTGCAAATGACTGACATGGGCCACCTTTTACCAACAATGACAGTTGGGCTGGAGTCTTTAACGCAACATATCTCATTGAATTTCGCTCAGCTGCGATGTGTCCATGCCTATCGCGGCGATGAGAGACGCCGATTCCGAAAATACGTCGGTGACATCAGCACCATCAGCGCAGTAAAACCTACCGGCACACCGCCAACTCGCCGCCACTAACGCTCCCATCTCCTACAGCCGAGAGAGCTTCCGGTTCCGGAAACAGGGTACGTCACGACCGTCAAAATTACGCCGCAGCTTGTTTTGCGGTCAGTTGGAGAAAAAGTCGATATTTTATTAATTTTTTGTGTAGAAGTTAACGAACAGAGACAAAAACGGATGCCTGTTCGGCATTCAGTGAACATTGACGGTTTCATGTAAAAGTTATCTGGCAAAAGTAAAAAGGTCATTTCATGGTCCCTTTAATCGGCATCAAACTTCGAGAAGCATTTACGTATTTATTAACACCTCGAAGGCCTTACCATAGGACATTACACAAGGGAAACCAATAAGCACTCTGTAAATCTAGAACACAACGTTTTTGCCATTTTGGGGGGACCATGTACTTGGCAAACAAATGTATAACTGCAACTAAAAAATGTGGGGAAAAAAAAATCCTTGGGACGAGAGAGCAAGAGAAACTATTCACTGAAAAAGAAATGTTACTGTGAGCAGACATGACTATCATACTGGGAATTCCGGACTGGAATGAACGATTTTTCAATGGGATTTTACTAATTGCATATCGTTTAGTGGGATAAAAAAAAAAAAAAAAAGTAGTACACAAGGCAGAGCGCCGAAAGGGTGCTTTTCGGTAGGAAATTTTGAAAATATAACAAACTATTTCTTACCTCTTTTCCTTCGAAAGCTCTCCGCTGTGATACATCCGTGGCACCCAAGCACATCTTACATATTGGGCATGAGCACTGCATCATTTGGACGTTTGATTAATTAATTTGGATAATCGAAAGTTCGAGAAGCATGCGGGTAGTGCCCAGTGTTGAATCGCTGCAATGAAGACAATAGCCGAACCATAACAACGTCTGTAACTCAGCGCATGTCCTGTGCTTTGCCAACCCCAGCGCGTGGCTCCGATCAACATTGGCGGCATATAATCGGCTCCAGATCACGTGGCCGTTTGTTCTGGCTGCGAGTTGAGGGGGTGAACGCTGCTCATTTTTCTTTAATTTTTTTCTGCGACTTCGATTGCGTGTGGTGAAAAACAAACGGGTGTTTCACAGGTCATGAACGTCAGGGATTCGTTGTATGCGGTATTTGCACAAAGTACGAAAATCGTTGCATTGCCTCTTTAAAGGGGAACTCCGGCGATTTTTTGAGCAACCCCAACTAACTATATTTTCGAAATCGCCGTCCTTTACTCTTTCCGGTATGCTATTTAGTATCGCGAAATTCAGAATAGTTATTGTGAAATCGGCAAATGAAAATGACGCCAAAACGAAGATTCGAATATACCCGCGCTTTGCATTGCCTTGACGTCACGGGTGGGCTGGCTTGCTGTTCGAGCGGGCAGTCTAAAATTGAACTATGCCGATCATTTGTATCGTGCTGCTGCGCGGGAGCTGGAGCGACTTTCCAAAGCATTCATTTGACACCATAAAACTGTTTGTAATCAGTTGGGAACCAAGTCTACAGCCCAAAGAGTGAACCACTGCCCACCCATGACGTCACTTTTTCAATGTTGCCAGTAGAGCTTTTCACTTTGAAAAACACGATGAGGACCAAAATTGTAAATTTTGTAACTTCGCGAAAAAACGTTATTTTGTCCAAATATTTGGGTTACTATTTCAGCAATGTTTGTTGGTGTTTTTAGCAATTTTTTAGGCAAATCGGAGACTATGAAGAAAACGGCGGAGTACCCCTTTAAGCTTGACCACAGCCAACGCTACGACCTGACGGAGCAAATCAAGCAGTGCCAAAAATGCATCGTCATGGTGTCCATCACCTTCGTGCATCCGCTATCACCGACACAACCAATCATGCACAAAGTTGGTGCTGGGACCCTGCGCTTTTTTTCTGGTGCCAGTGATGGCAAACCCCCAAAGGAATGAGCGCCGTAAAACAAAGTGTAGTCCTGCTTTTCGTCAGATGAGCCATGCCGATCGAATCTCGAGGCGAATAGCACTGCCTGCAGTTCTACAAGCTGCAACCATAGACAATTCCATTATTCTCAGAAGTCACAGTACACGTGTGAGATCAGTGGTGACCACTGGTCACTTTGGTGACCCAGAAAATGTGTGCACAAACTAATCAAACATTAAGCTGCAACCATAGACAATTCCATTATTCTCAGAAGTCACAGTACACGTGCGAGATCAGTTGTGACCACTGGTCACTTTGGTGACCCAGAAAATGTGTGCACGAAATAATCAAACAGTGCATGAATGTGCCCCGAGATGGTCTTCTTGAAAACTTAACGAACAAACGCAACATTTACAAAAAGGCCTGGTTCAGTATGGCTTCCCTCTTCCAGCTCACCGAGGAACACGCACCAAATGTCGAGCCGAAATCCATTTATGAATGGCTAGTGTTGACGTGCATACAGAAAAGTATGCCTACACTTCTCGGCGCAAGAAAGCAGTCACTGTTTCACACAGAGTACAAATGTTCACGCAAGAACTTTCACAAAGACTGTATGCAACGAGACAGGACAGCTCAAGCATGTGCCTTCACAACGAGCAGCCTCCTATGTAGTCCTTTCCTTGTTTTCCTTGTTACTTTCGGCCACCTTCGCAGGGTCACCATCCAACATTGACCTCTCACCGCCATCATGACACAGTCCAGGGCTGTGGGACTTCGCACTGTCTTCCTCGAGGACGGCTCCAATCCCCACATCGTAATCCACGAATGCTTGCTGAACGAGCGAACGCTGGACGGAGAGCCAAGCCAGGGCGATCCAATCCGCAATGTGCGACAGAGTTGCTGTCTTCCGGATCCTCCAGAGGCCCTCACCTACGATCCAGTCCGTGTAAATGGCGCTCAAGACGGACAAGAAGTTGGAGCAGACGCCATCGAGGAGAGTCGGTGCTTCCCTGAGTGTCGTCTGCCGGTCTACCTAGGACACGGTGTACCTTAGAGTCCAGGAACTCGGCCGTCTTGGAGTCTATGATGAGGATGGAATGCTGTGTTGCGAGTGGATCTCCTTGCTTCAGCCAGACCTTCTGGGCCCAGTTGTGGAGGACATCCTTGTCACGGCAGACGTAGCCAACCTTCAAGGAAGAGGATACGGTTGTGCAGGTTGGGGTATGGCCTCTGATAGATAGTGGTTACCAGAGTAATAATGAAGCACCTCTACGATGGGCATGTAAACGACAAACATAGATTGCCCTGCTCCAGGTGCCCAAATGCACAGATGTTTAAACTTACGTAATATTTTGAACCCACAACAAAAGTGAGCTGCATATACCTGTACCATATGCCTGCACGTAACAAATGTAAGTGCATAGACTATGTACCACTGAGAGCTTCAATTGTGCAAGTGCATCTTAGAACAGTTGCAAAGACTCGCCAGTCTCGCTGTGCATCGATCTGGCTCATGGGTTCGTCGTTTCATTTACACTTTCTTTCTGTTTGTGTATGACGAGTCTTTGGTGGCTACTAGAGGGTCAGGACGTGAAATAAAGTCTTGCTAAATGCAAACATTGCTTCCTGGATGTTTCTTGACCAGTGTAAACAAATAACAAAGCTTCTGACACACCGAGCAAGTCTGCATTGCAGGATCAACATGTATTTTCCGACACCAAATGTCATGCAATTAACTGCAATTTATACGAGGATATTTTTTTTTAAGAGATTCATAACTCCATTTGTTAATTATAAATAACGTAAAATAAATCATGCATTCGGTGACATTTAGCACGGTCCTACCATGAGTGTTACACGTGGCCCGATAGCCGAGTTGCATTTTGGGCTCAGGAAGTTCAGGAAAGACTGTTTTGCACTGTCACAAACTATTTTAACATTTCTGAAAAACAGAAAAGCATTCTGCAATTTCCGATAAAGTGATAACTGGCCACAAAGATCTTAAGCAACAAGATGTCTAAAGTTTAGTCACTGTGAAGGATGTGTGTGTAGGCGTTGTAGATTGAAATTTGGGGGGGGGGGGGGTGAGTGCCAATTGTGTACGCGCACAGGGCGCATTTGTCACTGTGAGAGTTTCAGTGCCTCTAGGTACACCCATGTTGATTGGATGGCAGTGCATGTGACGCCATGCCTCGTGCGCTGCCATCCAATCAGCGTACGCGTGAGATTTTGTCCTTGGCCGCTTGTTGTCCGGGGAGTGAACAGAACGCTGACCCACCTGGACATCGCTGCGGAACAGAGACACATCGGACACATCTCTCGATTTCCGGTTGAAGGCGATGTAGAGCGGGAGCTTCTGTCCGTCAGCCGTACACGAAAGCACCACGTTCACGACGTCAGAGTTCCTGTAGCCGCAGGCTTCGTCCATGTCCAGAAACTCGGCCGGCTCGTCGAAATACAGGGGCATCTGACACACAATTCCAACCTGAGACGGCGAGTACCGCTTCTTATCCCGGACGCTGGGAAAAAACGGGTACCGTGTGGGCAGCGGATTAGGTCCCCTGCTGGACAATCCTTGCCTGGCCATGAAGCGGTTCATCCATCCTCTGGATGCGCGGAACTTGTCGTGGGACACACCATAGGCAGTCGCGAGGACGCGGGCTTTCGTGGCGATCATGCTCCAGTTCACCTTGATTCCTTTCCTGCGGTTGAAAATCACGTATTCAGCGAGTTCGGTTTCGATGAACGACAGTTTTCCGGCCTTAGGCCCGCGAAAGGAGCGCTGTGTAGCGGGGCAGTGCTGGAGACGATGCTTGTCAAGACGCCATCGACGAACGTTGCGCTCGGACACTTGGAATTTCCGGCCTGCGCTGCGGTTTCCGTTGCCTTCCGCGTAGGAGATCACTCGGAGTTTGTACTTGGCGGGATACTGCTCGCGTTTCGCGACCGCTTCTTCGTTTTCTGAACTACTCATCGTCGCTAACGCGTGTATAAGCCGCGCAGAGCGAGCGCGGGTGAGACAAACAAAAGCGACAAAAGATGGCGGTTGTTGGGCGATGCTTTCAATCGCGATTGTGGCGATGCATCGAGCAGGAGGCGCGGAGGAAACACCGGTTTCGGTTTCAGTTTTGTGCGGCTTTCTGACTTATCCTCGAAACTTCCGAAACGCCGTTTAATGGTATCAACTAATTGGCACGAGAGATAAGGTAAATGTTATGATACATCCTGATGAAACCCTGGAGCCACTCCACAATACTGAGGGTGTGCATTTGTTGTCAGATTTGTTGTAGACGGCGGAAAATTAGTCTGCCTGGCGTCTGCTTTTTGTTTGTTTTGTAGATTGATGCTGTCGTGACTCCATTACGAATGCTACCCTAGGGTTTGTTACGTACATCAATCAATGGCCATTAAAAAACCGCACGCCGGTAAAATGCCCATTCATCGACACTTCAACCTGAATAGACGGGTAGAGCCACTAAGTGGCTCTACCCGTCTAGCGCAGGGATTAGATTAGAAATAGGATTGCCAGGCTCTGCAAAGCGGGAGAGTTCCATTCAACCGAGCACTACATGGTCGTAGAATTTCAGACGCCGTCTGACCACTTCTGATCGTTGAGCCTGTTTTTGCATGGTCGTTGAACTAAGTTTGAGACCCACTTTCTTCTGTCCCTTCTACTTTGTCTTCGAAAATTCCTTCTCAGACTCGGGCTTGAACATCACGATTAATACGTCACAGCTTGCCCGCACTTAATTTTTTTTTGCTAATGGTTGTTATTTCAGTTTCTTTCTTGTGAGCAGTGGGCGTTTTGTGTACACGGTTTGCACGTGGCGTCATCAAGCCGTCCTCGGGTCGTTCCCAGTTGTTCTTACAGAGGAAGGCAAGTTCGGTGGTTTCGAAATATATTCTTCGGAGACTATGCGCGTAGCGGAATTCGGACAAAATGGTCCCGAACAAAATGATCCAAGACAAGATGGCCCCGGACAAAAGGGTCACAGGCAAAATTTGAGGCATAATATCTTGGTTCTTCGGAGGTTAGCAAGTATTTAGCAAAATATGTTTTGCTAAATACTTAAGTTATGAAACGCTAACAACGTTAAAGTTTACATGTTCAATTAAAGACTCATTGAATGTCAGTACCTGAGACAAGAAGGGAAAAGTTTACTATTTCAATAATATGCAAGTCCATATATCAAATAATATGTATAATATTTGACATAATCAGCACGAGAAGAAAAACTTTGTTCCATAACACACCTTCACAAAATGAAAATCGGTCGGCCTTTGAGGAGAGCGACAGGCTGTAAATGAGAAATTTTGCCAGTGCGGTACCCTTCCTAGCCTCAGGTCTTTTGCGTGCATCACGCAGTAGCAATGCACGACCGCATGTACGCCATCAGAAATATGTAGTATGTGTATGCTAATGTCAGAATCATCATGCGCATATGTGTTCTTGCAGCGCCATTGCGCTAGTTCGAAATTATAGAAAATGTCGGATTTTCTTAAATTTTCTTCGCGTACCTACGTTCTATTAAAGTCACAGTGCAGCCGACGCTACGAGCTGCGAGGACCAATCAAAAGTGTTAAAAACAAAACGGCGTCCGTCTACATTTTTGTGCCATGTCGTTACCAGCTAGTCCAATCAAACGCTTAGTACATTGCGACTGTGCGCTTTTGGTGTGCGTGTGTGTATTTGTGTAGCGACTTCCAAGCTCCATGCTTTGTGCAGTGCTCTTACTTGTGCGAATAGAATCCACAGAGCCGAGTGAGCGATATAGAACCCAAATCAACGTTAGGGCGTTTTTAGTTGTTTCTTCAAATACCGTAATTTCCGAACTACAGTCCGCGGACAATACATGTTTGAAAGCTCAAATTTTACCCGGTGCGTACTATCTGCAGGTGGGGACTATACAAGGTTTTGTATTTTTCTAAATATTGTTCACTCTGACAAGACGCGAAGGACTTTATGAGTAACAAATAAGTATATTAATAGTGATTTATGTATGACACAAGCTTCTTTGTGAGCTAATACAGCAGGCATTTGTCAAGGTGTGCTGTGTATGATAATTTTTATGTTCGGATTAGGCACTAAGTGCGGACTATGCGCCGCGTGCGGACTATGCAGCGGGTGCGGACTATCTAAGCAAACACTTTTATTTTTGACCCCGAATTCGCCCCTGCGGACTATACACCGGGTGCGGACTATAGTCCGGAAAATACGGTATATCGCAAAAAACCTTAAATGCATTAAAATTTACATTACACGTATGTTGAATGAAGTTTCAAAGTTGCAGTTCACTCAAAGCTTCAAAGAGCGCCCAAAGTTTCAACAAACCACTTGGAACCATTTTGTCCGGGATTGCGCTAATTAAGACCATTTTGACCTGGACCATTTTGACCGAGACCATTTTGTCCTACACCTGCGCGTACCAGCAGGGCACTTCAATGGGGCCGCTGATTTGACGTCAGTGCAAGCCATGTAGAATTGTGGCCAATTTACAACTAATGGTATTGTCACGGAGTTCATGCAACAGTCATATATGTATTAACGGGTGGCAATCTGAAGACGCAGTGATTGGGCCTAAAATTTCAAATTTCAGTGGGAAGACGTTCTTGGTAACTGGCGCCGCTCATGCTCCACGCATTCGAAGCAGGGCGGCTGCAGGTGTTTCCAAAGAAGGGGGGGGGGGGGGGGGGGAGGAGGATCAACGTGTATTTTACATATGCGAATTATTAAAAGCACTCCCCCCCCCCCCCCCTCCCACCGGCCCCCCTCTAAATACGCCACAGATTTGACCATTTTCTAGGGGAAAATGGTCAGCCCCCATTTTCCCCTAGAAACATTTATGAATTTTTCTTTTCCTGAGAACGTACATCGTTGCTTTAAATAGACATGAGCATCGTTGGGGATGCAGTTCCTTTTAGCTTTCTCACGTGACGAGTTGGTCAAACGAGGATGCCGCTCCATACAAGTTCACCGACTTTTCAAATTTAGTAAACTCTTCGCTATCTAGATGGCGCCACCGTCCTGTAGCTAGGAGTGTTTCCAGATATGGCCAAATTGAGCTTCTCTTTCTTGAAGTTGGCGTCGAAATTCGGTGGTTATGTTGTCTGAGCACGATTAGTGTGTTAGCGCTGCCCATGTTTACTGCAGTGTTTGAACGTGTCAGCAGAAGACAGATCTGGGGAGTAGCAAGAGCACTACGTCTTTGGAACACGAACGCCAAATCTGTCACGAATTTTATTTCAGCGAATATAAGTACTCTAGTGGTGCTTCGCGTGCTAAAGTAGAGCGTCTTGTAATGGAAGAAAGTGCACAAAGCATATTGCGATGGGTGACAGGAATTTCGAATAGAAAGCCTAATCATTTCTGTTTTGGTTTTGGGCTATTTTGACAGTTTCTCTCTAATGCGAAATCATAAACTGTCCCATGGAGCGAAACCGGCGTTGTCTGAAACCGTCTGTAGCAGAAAAACGGCACCCACAAGCGTAATTTCCATTGGCTGCGACGCGCCATATCGGAGCTTCGTCACGGAACCGGCCGAGCGCTCAAGGCCAAAGCGGACGCGCCTCAGAAATAAAACACAAAGAAAAGCACAGCAACGCAGATGCATCGTCACGGAAGCCGTGAAGTCGGAGGAGGTGCCGCGCCTGCGCAGTGGGGGAGCGTGATGTCACCGCCGGCGTGCCGTGTGAAAAAGCTCCCAAGTAGCACAGATTTGGCCAATCATTGACCAATGGCTGGCAATGGTTCTTTGGCCAGTGGCAAGACAGTGGCCAGCTATTGGCCGATGACTGGTACTTCTCTGGCCATTGCCCAATGGCCACTTGCCATCAGCCTTCGGTCAAGCATTGGCCGATGAATGGCCACTTTGGCCATTGGCCAAAAGACCATCGCCAGCAATTGGCCAATGCTTGGCCAAAATCCGTGCTGCTTGGGAGGAAGACGAGGCGCGCTGCTTGTAGAAATGCGCTGCGTGTAGGAATGCTTTCACGTAAGAAGTGTCTTCGTAAGAAGTAAGAAGTGTCTCCGCCGAATTTTATATAACTGCTGCCCCTGTCGGAAGCCTGGATCGGGATGCATTGGTATGAAAATTTGAGGGCCACGGGGAAGGAACAGTGCGCAGAAGCATCTTTGTACGAACTTCAGGGCGAATGATTGTTAAGCTCCCCTTCTCGGGAGTCAGTGGCTTATTTTATGGCTTTGACTACATTTGGGCTTTTTGTAGCAGCCATTTGTCGGTTTGATAGCTCCAATGTCTTGCAATACTGGGACACGGCCGCCTGCTTCCTCTCCGCGCGCTAGGAGTCAGGCGGCCGTGATGTGGAAGAACGAGACGATGGAAAGACCAACGCCTCTTTGTTGGAAAGACGGAAAGGTCTGTCTGGACCAGTTGCCCTAGCGGTCTACTCCGTATGATATGAAAGATAATGATATATAAAATATCAGGCAGCCCTGATTTTACCCACTAATAAAATGTTTACTGACTGATATGACTGCATCTTGCCTACCTGTCTAAAAAGAGGGAGCTCGCATTTCTCGTAACAGTTTAGTTTCGCTTTTATACAAAAGTCTACGTGTCCCCATTAAAACATTGATGCAGCTTTGTTCATTCGACAAAACGCGATTAAATGCGGTAGCTTTACAAGAACACCGTTAGTGAAAACAATTAGGAATGGAAATGGTGCGGTGATGGAATGGTTGTAATATGCCGTACACACATCGAGGACGACGTCAAGGACGGTGTCTAGGACAACGTCCTTAAGGACGACGTCAAGTACGACATCTAGGAAGATCTCTAGGACGACATCAAGGACGACGTCGAGAACGACGTCCTAAGGGACGACGTTAAAGACGACGTCTAGGACGACCTTTAGGACGATCTGAAGGACGACATCTAGGACAACGTCGAGGAGGACTTCGAGGGCGTCGGCTTCAGCTACCGGCACTTAAGAGCTTACGCGACCGGCGCTTTTGCGAATGGCGCATACGCAACCGTCGCTTACGAGCTTACGGGACCTGAGCTTACGCTTCACTACAGCCACAGGCGTTAGGTGAACTTAAGCGTGGTTGGGCTCTCTTTCTCTCCTTCTCTCGCGCGCGTGAGAACGGAGTTTACGCAACCGGTACTTACGCGAACGGCACTTACGACCTTACGCGATCGGAGCTTACGCTTCAGCCACCATCGCTTCAGCCACGGGCGTTACTTGACCTTGACAACACGACCTTGAGCTTCAGCCATGGGCATTACGTTACCTTGAGAACACGACCTTGAGCGTGGTTGGGGCTATACTTTGTCTCATCCTACGATGGACTAAAGGCCAAAGCCACCGGCCGCCAGGTCCAATCACGTTCTACGCTATACTATGACGCGCTTAACACTGATTAGGGGTGGACGAATAATGTTCAAATTCAAAAGCGCAGCCTCATTTTTATAGCTTCGACGCTGCAAAGAGCCTATTTGTTGTGGCTTTCTTTGCGATGTAAAATTGTTGAGTCACTCAGTGCTCTTCGACTCGAACCACTGTCCCTCCGTCTCTTCATCAGTGATTCGAGAAGCGGGCACCGATACGGTCATCGAAGCGAAATACCGCACAATTTCTAAGTGGATCGTGATTGGATCTGGCGGTCCGTAGCTTTGGCCTTTAGTCCATCGTAGGGTGAGACGAAGTATAGAAAGCAAGCGTTAAAAAAAAAAAAAACTATATTTTTACAGCAAATAAAAGAAAGAAAAGAAACTTCGCTTATTTGTAGGTTCAGCTCCACCCCAATGTAGAGCTAGAGGCCCGGAACAGATGCCAAAGCTTCGGGACAAACCGTTATCTTATATTCAAAAGTTAAGTGATTTTATAAAGATTTCAATGGCAAATCGAGCCCGATCTCGGTAGCTGACGCCATTCATCTGCATGTTTATCATGGGCTTCGTCGGTCACCATTTTCTCGTTGAAAATTCAAGACTGAGGGGCGCCACCTGACGCTTCCTCCTCGTGACGTAGAAGCCAGGATCACGTGACCGCTTCTGCGCTTCGTTGGTTGCATGTAAGTTGAGAATATCGTTCACAATTTATGTCTAATTCGCTAATTTGAACGTAAGTTTAGGGTTGGTTTTGACCTTATTTTTTTTTTTCTTATACTTCTCAAAACTAAACTCAAGCAGCGCGACAACAGTGACGTCGCGGAATACGGAGCAGGACCTAACTGACCCCTGCTTTGTGTTATCGTACTGATCACGACCAAGTCGGTCGTCGTCATGGCTTCGGAGACTTGTCAAGTGACCAAACTGGTAGATTCTGGGACGATATAATAGACCTATTGCTAAATTACCCAAGCATCAAGGAGAATGATGGGAATGTATGGACACGCGCCACACGCGCTCGCCTTGCCCGTATAGACGCTTTACACACGCGCCAGATTGAGCCGCCATAGCCGCCCTTCTCTTGTCTTACCGAGATGCCGAGCCACTGAAGCGGGCGTTGACGAGTCTCCACAACGGCCTATGCTGGGGGGAAGGACACAGTAACACTTAAAATGGCAATAACTTGTCCTGCTGTGGAAATGATGAAGTCAAGCGAACGGAATAAGAGGGAACAAAAACTGAAGGTCAGTTATGGCGGCGCCCATGCACAGCTGCTGTAAAGCGTCTATAAAAGATTCGAAGTAAAACACCAAAATAAAGCGTTGACAAGCGCGCGTGCAAATGCCATTTGTTTTAGACATTTGCTTTAGAAAAGCTACTACTGCTGACGCCAGCACGTGCAGCGCGTGTAACTACACTCGGAGCATGCTCCCTGGCGCTTGGGAATTTCGCAAAAGGTCTATTCCCGGGGCGAGTTTTCTTAATTTTTTATAGCCTGCCGGAAACAGACAGCAGACGATACAGCACTGTATGAGTTGAAAAACAAAAACCTGCAACAGTACTCCTTAAGAGCAGGAGTGTCTCCTGACATGTGGAGGAAGTCAGTCGTTGTCCAAGTCTACAAGTCTGGAAGTCGTACCACTGTGTCAAACTACAGGCCAGTTTCTCTGATGTGTACATTTTCGAAGCTTTTCAAAATGGTAGTCCACAAAACATTGTCCTTTCGTTTAAAGATGTATTAAGTTCCAACCAACACGGATTTGTATCAGGACGCTCGACAACAACAAATTTGATTTCATTTATGTCCATTGCATCCAGAGCTGTGCGCCACAGAGGCCAGCTTGACGTAGTCTACTTTGATCTGAGTAAGGCCTTTGATGTGGTTCACCATGACATTCTTTCATCAAAACTTTGTGGTATTGGTGTCTGTGGAGGGCTACACGACTGGTTTCAGAATTATTTGTCTAATAGAACATGTGTTGATCGTGCGAACGGCGCGCATTCCTTTACGTACATGGCCACGTCTGGGGTACCTCAGGGATCAGTTCTGGGCCTGCTTCCTATTTTCTATTTTTGTGAGCCACCTGTGTAAGCAGATTGTAAACTCTACTTTTTTTGCAGTATGCTGATGATATTAAGATATTTAAGGAGACTTAAACTATCTCAGATTGCAAGTTTCTACAAGAGGACATGAACTCATTTAGCAAATGGTGTTCACTGAACGGTCTTCTACTAAACAGTTCGAAAAGCAAGGTCATGACCTATAGTCGCAAAACGGAAACAACATGTTTCCCCTACAGTGTTTGCTCAGACGTATTGTGCCGTGCTAGCGAAAAGCGGGACTAGGGAGCGCTTTTCGACTTCTGTTTGAGATTTGATAGCCATATGTGGTTCGTATAAGTACCTGAGCCTTGCGCGCGCTCGTTGTTGTTTGCCGAACGACTATACTTCGTCTCACCTTAGTATGAACTATTGTTAGCCGCGCGTGTTAAAAGCGCGAGCTAGTCGCTTTGAATGAAGCCTCGGCGGCTGCACGAGCGCTCGTGCAGCAAGTGCTCTAGTCAAGGCAGACAAGGCTGGCCGCTCGCGCTAGCACAGCCTTCGCGGTTAGTCCATGCTAGGGTGAGACGAAGTATAAAATATTTAGAAACCACGCAACGTTTGTAACCTTGTACCGCTCTTTGACAAGGTCTCAACTCGAACACGCATCTCCTGTATGGAATAATAGTTGTGAAACTATTTTCCTAAGGCTAGAGCAAGTGTAAAACAAATTTTAGATGCGGAGCATCTCTTGCTCGGGTCTATGTCCCGCGGCGTCGGCGTCGTAGTCCGCACTCACACTACGCATGCGCAACTCTCCTCCTCTAGTCTCCTCTCCTTCAAGTGTGAGCGGTAGCGCGCTGCGCGCGTTCCCCATCACGTGACCGGGGCGGGGTCTGAGGCGAAACCGTGTTTCCCCGGAGGAGGGAAAGGAGGAAAGTTTTCGGCGCGCGGGTCGCAGCGCCAGACCAGGCCTTTCTAGTGGGGTGAGCTTTCCCCGCAACTCCGCGGCTGTCGTCTGCTAGCATTTCCCGACCGCTCGCGTCCGTTGCAGCCTAGATCTCGCCGGCCAGCCCGGTCTCGACGAGGAAACCTGCAAGCGCAGTTAGGGCATTTTGCGCCGCCTTACCGTGCGGTCTGATTAGACTTTCAAAGTTACTCGTGCTACATCAGTTCACCGCTGTTGACTCCACTTCACTCCGTTCTTCCGATGAAGTGTGATGGAAGCAACAGTCCCGTCAGTTAGTGGGTTGGCGCAAGCAAGCGTCAGCACCACCCCGACGCTCCGCATCACCCCATGGTTCCCCTCGGGAAGATGGTGTAAGTTTTTTATATATTTATTGTTATCGATATCTGCGTGATGAAACATCTCTATTAAATAGTAACAGTGTATTGGACGTCCTACATATGAACAGCTTATATCACCGTCGAGAAAAGGCAGATCTGGTTTTCCTTTTCAAAGTCCTTCATGGCATGGCCGACTGTTCAGAACTGCTCTCACAAATATATTTACGAGTTCCTCGGACAGTGACCCGTTTGACAACGTTTTTTTACTCTCCTCGAACGTTAAATATCCTGGGCCCCGTGTTTCGTACGTGTCGGACACATAATACCTTTGCAAGTCATCTTGATATGTTTTGTGTGACTGAATTTGTGATATCTCGCTCGCAGAGTCTTGTACGAGTCTCGCTGAACCTCTCGGGGTTGTGATTTTACTATATATTATTTTTATAAGCTATATTCGTTTTTGTGGCAGTCTTCTACTCTGCGTTTGGACCCTGTGTTCCGTTCTTTGCTTGTTGTGTAAGTCGTATCTTTGTGTCAGCATACGTTAGATGTATCATGTCTTTTACTCAATGCTTTGAGTTTTTTTATTTTTTGTTATGCTTTTTTTTTCTTACTGTTATTGTAGTGTGCAAGTTTCGGTGTGCCAGTACCAAGACCGCAAGGTCGTTCCTGGACACCTAATAAAAATTCTTCTTGATTATTGATTCCTTAATTATTATTCCCGAGGACGACCGAGCAGGCGTCAAAGTTGGCAATTTCGATCGCCTTTTTTTTTTTTCGCAGTTTGTTTTCGCAGTTTTAAAGGCACAGGAAAGATAAAGTGTACGTACTACATGATGCGAGCTCGATCCATACCGCGTTTATTTGATCTCTATATCAAAGAAAGCAGCAAAACAGAATCGACAAGTTTGTCACTGCGACGAGCGCGTCCGGAACCACCGCACAATACTTCGAATATGACAAGGGGACGCTCAAGAGATAAGACTCACCTTTTAACGAAAAGGTTCAAGCCACTCATACAAAAAAAAGTCCGCTAAAAAAAAAAAAAAAAAAGGTTGCGCGAACATTTTTTTATTGGCAACAAGGCAACTTGGGACGGGCGTCTAGCTCCGTAATCCGTGGATCGAGCAGCCTTCGAGTACGCATTTCTTTTCTTTTGCTGCTTGAAGTCGGGAAGCGCGCGAAGAGCACCATAGAAGTGTGTTCGTCGGTCTCCACGGCGAAGTATCCGAGCGGTGTTGGCGGCCACGAAGCTATCGTAGGATTCCATCGTAACCTATACGCACAACTTCCGATCGTTTCGCCTGGCGTATTAAGATTTGTTTTTAGGGTTCGTCCCACGCACGTTTTGCGTCATAACAAAAAACAAAATATACTTAGCGAACAGTTTGTGCTGCTAAGCGCTAAATCACGCAACCGAAGCGAAGCAAAGTGGAGAAAATACCTGGCCCCTTCAGATGCCGTCTGGCATCGTCACCATCGAATGATCGCAGGCATGGGCGTACCAACCGGGGGGCAAGGGTGGTGCTTGCCCCCTCCTGTTCTCAGAGTGGGGGGGGCAAGGCATGTGTTTTGCCCCCCCCCCCCCCCTTCCCCTGAAACAGCCGCCACTGGGCAGGGCAGGCACTGTCCGGCGGCGCACAAGGAATACCAAGGGCACCGCCCCCCTGGCCCTTGGGGGGGGGGGGGGGGGGGGGGTCTGGTTTGCCCTTCCCCCCCCCCCCTCCCTCAAAAACAAGTTGGTACGCCATTCATCGCAGGAATAACGGCAAGCTTTGAAACTTTGGCATGTGGTCCGGACCGCTACAGTTGGGCAGAGACTGAGCACTCGGCGATGTATACTGTAAACGACTAAATAACGCGAAAAATACGTCCCGCAAACAGTTCGGGCAATATGTGAACGCTACGGAAGCTACACTCGATTCGCGAAAATTAGAACCCGCGAATAATTTCAAATTTCCAGCTTTGGCCCGATTCGCGAAAATTTGAGCCCGCGAAAATTATGTCGTTTACAGTAGTTTTTTTTTTTTTTTTTTTGCGGTGTAAAAACACTGTAAATTGTGTTTTCGGGGACACCCTGTACTATTTGGGAGTATATAGAAAAAAGTTGTTACACTTGAAACGGAATTCACCGGTAGCGAAACATTAGCCAAAAGAAGACAGGTAAGCGACACGTCTGGGTTGTTTGTGCGACGGGGAATCTTTGGTACACCACACCCCACTTGCACCGCCCAAGATTCTAGAGCACCAAATGATCCGTCGATTGCCTACGATACATTTGAGGAAGCGTATTTGGACTCCTTGTATTTTAATATTTTTTTTTATTTGGGGTTGTTTTTTTTTTTGGGGGGGGGGGGGGGGGCGGCACGCCGTACAACGTCCAAGTCATCAAAGTAAAAAAAAAGAAATCCTAATTCCCCAGTTTTAATGTGTATTACTGAGCTTAGTACCAGTTATTTTATTTAACTAATTTTCGTTCTAAATAGTGCTTCCTTTGGGAATAAAAATCTTTCTAAACATAAAAAAATTAGTTTTTCGATGTACCCTCGCTACAGAGAACAACAATGTACGAAGAGTTATTCACTGTAAATATTTATGACGCAACGCACAAATTATTAAGAACTCGTTCTGATTGTTTATGTAAAATTACGCGTAATTGTAGCTGACACATGTGTTGTTTGCGAAGAGATTTATTTGTCGCTATACGGCAGCAAAAAGAGTTCGCCTACTTTAGTGCCTTTAAAAAAAAAATACATTTCGTTACAGTCGGAGTTGTTTTCCGTCGCCTGCGAGCACACGGTGCCACTATGACAATTGCCTGCGTACTGCAGGTACCAGTCTATAGACCGAATAGAAAAATGGTTTCTAGGCTACGTCGAAAGCGTAAAGAATAAAAAAGTATGTGTCTGCAACGCAAAGCACCGTATCCTTCGAACTCGAGCGCAGGCTGTGAATCGCAACTATAGGCAGTTCCTTTTTCTCAGTGTTGTACACGTTCCTCAAAAAAAAAAAAAAAGGAACAAAAGCTCGTTCTTTGCTCCTTCTGATTTTTGGAACGCGTTCCCGTTACAAGTTCCAAATGTGAGAAAGGAACTCGTTCCCGTTACCGCAAAAAACAAAAAAAAAAAAAAAAACATGGAACGTATTGTTACATATACGTTCCATTTTGTATTTTGCTGAATACCATACTTCGTTAGATCGAGGAAAGATTTTTTTTTTTTAAATGTCTATTTCATTAAATGGGATAATACGAATTTCAATGCCGTAATGGAAGAGAACCAGGGGAAGGAAGCAAGCGGAAGCAGGGTTTCATTTGTTGATATATTTGCCTTAAAAAATCTCAGATTTTAACCATATTCATGTTTGTGGTGGGCGATTCAGACGAGCCAAATGTGCTGGTACCCCACATTGCACGAGCGTTTTGCAAACAACCTCACACGTTTCAACCTAACAAAGTCCCGCGTTCAAACTTAACAACAGTTGCTTCTCGATGTTGCTGTCCGCAAGACGAGCAAGTGAAGAAGAGGGTAGGGCTTTTGGAAGGTTAGTTTTGAAAACTACAAGTGCTTCTTCGGGAAGGTTGGATTCGTTGTTCAGTTTGAAGGTGGGGGACAAGGGGAGAAGGAATAAAGGTTCATTTTTCTGTATCTTTTAAATGACCAATGTTCGGGATACAAGGATGCGTTCGATGCCTGGTAAACTGTTCTTTTGATGTAACTGTAGGTCTCTTTGTAAAAGTTCAGTGATGGCTGTAGTCGGCGTTAGATTTCTGGATGCAGGATTCGTGGAAGCAAAGAAAGTAGCTAAGCTTGAAACGACTCTCGGTCTCTGTCTTTTGCTTCGACTAAAAGTTTTGCTTTTTGTACCGCAATTTCGCGCACTGAAAAAAGAATCGATGCCCACTAGCTCTCCTGCACCCGACTGTTACAAAGCGAAGACCACACAAAATACGCCCTAAGATAAGTAACCAAAAAAGCTAACAAGATCCTGCTCTCCTTAAAATAGTTTTTTTTTTATACTTTTAAAATTTCCCCTTTAGAAGTCAAAAAAAAAAAAAAATTACCCAACTGGACGAAAAACAGGAACGCCGTTTCTTTTTTCCGTTCCAGTTCAAATGTAACGAGTTCCCATTCCAGTTCCACCGATGCAAAATGGAACGGTGGCGCTCCTTCGTTCCTCCGAAAGGGAACGCGTTCCTGGAACGCCATTCCGTGCAACACTGCTTTTTCTATTCGTCTAGTTGCAAACCAGCGTTACTGAGCCCCTTTAATCTCTTCGTCTTGCTAATAAGCCTTTTTTGTCTTCTTAAAACTTACAAGTCGGCGGTGTGGTGCTATAAAACGCGGCAAGAAGCCTTGCTCCGAACACCGCTCGTTGGCTCAGCTGCTCCGCGACTGGATCGCATCGCAAAAAATATCGGGTCAGGTAACGACCGCTAGAAAAGCGTCGCTTTTCTTCCGTGATGGTCGCCTTTGCGCTGAAAGTTTTATCGCGAGTGCAGCATGCACATCGCCAGTGTGAACGGGCCTTTAATAATAATAATCATAATAGTTTATTTCCCCGGTGCCCCAGAACAACCGTGAGGTTTTAGTATGGTGGCACAAGTGTCCACGATTGGATAAAAGAAAAGAGATTAAGCAGTGTTTCATGGAGACACCTGTCCTATACATGGTACAGTGCGTAGTCAAGATTGCGCTTGAACGTGGTACAATCACTGAAATCACTACGTGCTTCAATCACTAGTCCGTCTGTCACTCTTTCTCTCTCTCTCCGCATATCTCTATCTGCCGGTTCGTGTCTCTAGAAAGCAGACTTGGGAAGTAATTTGTTACAAGTAACGGATTACTTGTAATTCGTTACTTTTTCAAGTAATTTGTTACAAGTGACAGATTACTTGTAATCCGTTACTTTTTCAAGTAATTTTGTAATTGCCACGTTACTTTTTTTTTCGGATGTAAGTCGTAATGTATTTTTGTTACAAAATATTGGTAACGGATAACTTTAATTACTCGTTACTTTTTACAAATATGAGCATAGTATAGTAACTAGAGCAATACGAGCAGAATGCTAAGCAGCAGAAAGAAAGCAAGTTCAACAATATAGGACACGTCAGGAAGGGGAAATAAGCCGAAAAGAAAGCACGCTTTTTTGTATGACCGGTCACTAGAACCACTAGAAAAACGGGAAAGGCAAGTACAAATATACGAAAGACAAATATCAAGTATGCCAACGCCAAGTAGGCTCTCCGTCACCTTCTATCGTGTTTTACTTCTCCCCGGGCAGGAGAAAGCTCTTCGTGTTTATTTGTTTTTATCTTTTACACCCTTTCATCCTTTCCAACTTCTTCGACGTCTCCCGCCACTTGCACAGACATCAAACGCTGGTCCGTACCCCCTCGATTCGCGGGCTGACAAATCGGGTAACAGACGATGTAGCCTCGAGCGAAGGGGTCGAATTCTGTTTGTCCTTGATGTGTGCTACTGATCTCTAGCACGCTCTTGATGCACGACTGAAAAGCGCCCGGCGCGAGGCTAAGAGCATTGTCTTCGATGGTACGGACGATACTTTTTAATGCGAAAGCATCAACTGTCTCATGCAGCAAGCTGACGTCATCACTTTGAAGCGCGAAAACGGCACCTAGTTTCCTTCGGTTCCATTGGCTGGCGCGCGTCGACACGGCTCCCATTGGCCGCTGCGCTCGTCAGTTTTCATGACCGCTCACCCCCTGGCTCTACGTGTGCATCAGCGCGACGTTGCTCCCCTGAGCACGAAGCGTCCAAGGTTACGCGCTGACCGGAGACGAAAAGCACGCAGCAGACGAAAAAGGGAGCGGACGAGCGGCTTGCATGCTTTCGCATTCACAACTCAAAAGAAATGCTTATGTTTACCTCGATCTTCTTTTGGTTTACTTGTCTGGGCATGGTGGTAGAGTCCACTCCTCACTTTACAGTCAAGTGTCAACATAAAGGGGAGAGAGGGAGGGGTTGCAGCAGAGAGAGAACGCGTAAAATGAGTGTGATCCTCGATTCCCTCGCTCTCTATGCCCTTCCCTCCCCTGGCCTCCACGAATATTGGTATGAAAGTGAGAACCGATGAACGATCGATAACCAGTAACCGCCAATTTTTCTCTGACTTTTCGAGTTTTCGGTCGTGGAGTGTCCGTCGTTCAAGATGTTCAAAATTCAGGGCATTAAGGAGAACGGAAACCTAGAGTTTCAGTGCATACTTTGCTTCCCCCCCCCCCCCCCCCCCCCCCAAGAAACACACATTGTCATCAGCCAGAACAACAAACTCTAATCTACGGAAACACATCAAGCTATGCTCGGACACCTGCATTCTGCATTGGCTATACATTGTAACGATAGCACCAAGTATTTTTTTTTCTCGTGAATAACAGGCGAAACGCCCGAGTCAAAAGGGAGCTTTGGTAGATCGCTTCTTTAGTTCCAAATCTCGTAGCGGAGGTAGACGCTGCAACTGAGCATGCGCGCCGCTAGCTTTGTCTGCACAATTCCAGGGATCATTTCCGGTGAACGTAAGCTAGCGGCATGGCGGGTGCGGTTGCAGCTTTCGGTGCCTTGTCAGCTTACAGGTGAACGGAGTGCACCTATACTCTTTCTTTTAAATACAAGATTTGATTTTTACAAGAACTACCATAATACGGGTGTATGAGAAATGGAAAGTAGTGTTGCAGAATATTTTTGAAAAATATCAAAAATTTTCTATTGTTTTCTGGATAAGTGTACGGAAAAAGTAACGTGAAAGTAATTTGTAACGTAACGAGTAAAGTGATCCGTTACTTTTCAGCGAAAGTAATTTGTAACGGTAATCCACTACATTTGAGGCTCGGTAATTTGTATTCGCAATTCCATTACATTTTTCAATTAAGGAGCACAAGTATGCTAGAAAGCCACTTTGGTGTGTCTGTGTGCGTGTTGCCTGTGGCAGGTGGCGGATTCATGGGTTAGGCTTGGAGATGACGTCACGGGCGAAGCGTTGCTCATATCTCTGTAGCTGACCTAACATTTGCCATGTCAAAAACAACTAGGCATTTCTTCGCGCAAAAGGCTGTTGTATGTCGTTGTTTTCCATGAAAAAGAAAATCGTGCTGGAGGTGCCGGATCTCTCGAGACGCATCGTGTTGGTGACGTCAGGTTTTCCTTCACGGCCAAGGCTACGTGGGGGCTGGCGTGGTTGTGAGCTTCGCCGCTTGGTGGCGTCAACGCGTTACAACCTGGCTGTTCGAGTTGTTCCTGCCCGCTCTCCGCGGTAATCGAATAGGCGCGGGGGAGAATAGAAATCCGGTTCGGCCAAGTTCGGCAAGGATCGCGCTTACTCGGCTTCCCGCCGTATAATTCCGAGGAGTGACGCTACTTTTATGTGGAGTGTGACGCTACGTTGTTCGGTTTATTCGTCTTAAACAGAGTTATGGGGCCCTAAACTCGTCAACCACAAAGTTGGGGCCCAAGTTCTCGGAGCGCGTCGATCGGACCCGCGCGACAATGACGCGGCGTTTTTGTCGCCCAAGTCCAGTCGGCGCGCTCCGCGAACTTTCGGCTCCAACTTTGTGTTGGACGAGTTTAGAGCACAT
This sequence comes from Ixodes persulcatus, assembly GCA_013358835.2. NCBI lineage: Eukaryota > Metazoa > Arthropoda > Arachnida > Ixodida > Ixodidae > Ixodes > Ixodes persulcatus. Next base: position 124,661 of record JABSTQ010010471.1, read on the forward strand.
GATGTATTTTTGAGAAAATAATTGGTGTCTTTGGGGTGTGGCTAGAACGTGATTGACATTTAGACAATGAAATATGCGCTATTATTTCGTTGGAGTGTCTCTTTGAATCCGCCCATGTCGTGTGGGCATTTGCGCGCGTGAGTACGCTTTAATCGTGTTTGTTTCTTCCTTTCGAGATTTTTTTTTTTTAGCTTGCAATTTGACACGGAGTGGTTGATGAAGGAAGTGGAAGGTCGAAAAGAAACCTGAACACATAATCAACGTGCAGGTGAGCTGGTGCGTATTAATCATGATGTTTAAACCCTGAGTCTGGGAAGGAAACTTGAAGATATCTTAGAAGAAACAGAGGAAAGGTGATAGACAAGGGTCTCAAACTCAGCTAACAAAATGTTTTTGTTACAAAGCTTTATAACCTTCTTTTAATATCGTTCAGAACGTAAAAAAGAAAACAAAAAACATTGTATTTTTATGTTATTTTATGTTGTGGACGACTCTGGGAGAATGGTATAAAAGTGTTGTATGAAATCAATTTTGTTAGCTGAGTTTGAGACGCTTGTCTGCCACCTTTCGTCTGCTTCTCCTAAGGTATCTTCATTCTTTCTTTATAATTTATTGATATAAGTAAAAACAATTGGCAGCGAGCTTTGTTTTTAAAGTCATATGGCGCATGCAATCCCGCGAATTATAGGGACCATGAAGATAATGTTGAACTCTTTTAGAAAAGAGCTTTTTCCGACTCTCTGAGTACCTGGCAAAATGTCCAATCTTTTTATGGTTATGCGAAGTTTATTTTGTATAAAATAAATCAACGAAAGCTAAACTGACGTTCAGTTTCCCGCCATGCAACCTTACTTAAAACGGAGGAGACGTCAGCAGTGAGCCGTCGGTTTCGGTAGAATTTAGTGGTCATAAACGTACATGGCGCGGTGAGCTGTAGCGGCGTTTTGTGGTTTGAGAGCGTTGTACCCACTAGAGAAATGTGCGTATGTGTGTGTGTGTGTGGGGGGGGGGGGGCATGGCGTCAGTTGCGTAGCTTTCTCAAGCCATCCTCCCGTGTCATTTGCCTCTTTCCCATCCACGTCGCCAATTCCTCTTTCCTATATAAACCACATGTGACCATTGAATTGTAGATGGCGGCGTCTACGAAGTGAGTGGCACAAGGTTCTACCATGGTTCTGCTCATGATCCCGGCAGCTGACTGCGCCTGCTGCTGTTTAACTGGCATTAACAATACATTTAGGAAATTATGTTCTTAAACTTCGTTACCATCGTGCAAGTGGATAATGTCACGAATGCAAGTGACGAGAGGATGAACAGTGAACTGAAAATAAAGTTTTAATCGGTGAACTTGTGCCAAACAAAATAAAGGACGAGCGTCGAGGCAGCAGAAAAACGGGCGGCGATTTGACGGCGTCGCAACAAGCGAGAGCGAGACTGACTCAACAAGGCCACTAGCAACTCCTTATGTAGTATGCGTTGGCATCGCGAAAATTCGGCCCAGAAGGTTCGAGCATCGAGCGTTCGGGGTGAGAATGAACAGGCACTTTCGAGAACAAGAAACTAGGACGAAATGATAAAAGTTACGAACCAAGTAAGAATAAAAGCGAATCTTTTAGAATTCCATGACCTAGCGTTGTTCGTTCGGCCCGCCCTGCGCGCGGAAATATCAACATTCTAACGATGTGGGTATAACGTCGTTCAGCTTGAGAAATGTGTTCTGAATCGATAGAAATTTAAATGCTTACGAATTTTGACAGCGATAATTTTGTGCACGCCCGTTTGAAAGGTTCTGTGGAGCGCTCACACAACTTCACAGTATATTTGGGGGTGTTCTTCTTATACGCATCACAACCAACATTGAACAATGCATTTGAGTTTGACTGTGGTGTTTTATTAATATGTATCGTGACCTACGCTGGACCAACCTAATTAAACTTGGCGCCACTGTCCAAGTCACCAGATCTGAAGCGAACGAAACTCCACTTCGATGAAGTCCACACACTGTTGCAACAAAGGGCCGAAACCCATCGTTCGAGCTGCTCGGTGACTCTCGGAAATCGAAAAGAACAGCTAATAAGTTCACGTTACTGCAAAGTTCGGGACGTAATCCAACATAGGCATGTCGGCCGGTGAATGAAACTTCCCGCGGAAGCTCTATGCTGCCGTTCACACTGCAAAGCCCCCTCTTGGGTCGACAACGCCACGCACTTTTCTTTACTCAAACTGCTCAGCGGTTCGGCTCGCCCTCTCCTCGTGGTCCATCGTCCGCCCATCAGGGGCTCGCACGTCTCGTCAGATATGCTTTCACGTTGCTCTTTTTAGACCTACCGGACGGAGCGAGCGCATGCAGTTCTCCGGCGCGCACTGCTGAGACATCACGCACCGCGTCCGCTCCTCGGTTTTTGTTTGGTAAAACCTTCTTGACGCACGGCGGACCGCGACGAGCTTACCGCGGTCCGTCGTCTGCTCCTCGGGGCTTCGCCGCCTCGGCTCCACACTACCTGGACTGACTGTAGTCGAGCTATGTGTCCGACGTTTTACTTCCTGTAGCGTTCGGCGATGCTAGCTGCTTTGGGGGTGGACTCGTGCGCTTCGTCGAATTTGTTTTCCAGTTTTAGGCGGTTTGTGATTGGACCAAAAATTATCCTTACGTGCTGGTGCGGATCGTTTTGTGTACAAGAAGCAGGCCTCGGCATACCTTCACGAAGATAAGTTGCGGATCAGGACGAATAAGTAACTCCTTCACCTTATTGTCATCGTTAAGCCTCGTTGCGGTTGGTGTTTGACTGGCGCTAGGTTTGTCATTTTCCTCTACTGCTATTTAATTTGCTGTAGTTTTCCGTATCACGATACGTCAACGTGCTGTGATGACTGTTTTCTTGCGTAAACAGCCGTTGAGAATCATTGGAAAAGCTAGTCGAACGACGTGAACTACCTTGTGTCGTGGTAGGCGTCGTGATGATGTTTGCATTCCGTCGGGCACCACTTCCTAGTTGTGCTCCCCGAGGCGACAAAGTGCCTTGTACGGTCCCAAGTGCCGTGCCAAAAGTTTTTCGCTGAGGCCGCGGCGACGAATGGGTGTCCACACCCACACCCTGTCTTCGGGCTGGAAGTGAAGGTGCCGACGACGAAGGTCGCAGCGGCGAGCGTCGACACGCTGCTGGTCTTGAATCCGGAGTCGGGCGAGCTGGCGGACTTCTTCGCCATGTTGAGCAACCACATTGGCGTCGTCACTCCCATCGTCAGGTGGCTCGTGTGGCAGCATCGCGTCCAGCATGGTCGTTAGTTTCCGACCACGTACCAGCTGGAAAGGTGTAACTCCAGTGGTCTCTTCAGCTGCCGTGTTGTAGGCAAACGTGACGTTGGGTGAGACTTCGACCCACGTCTATCGTCGCACCCATTTTTCATCAGAGAGCGTTTTCCATCGTCAGCTGATCAACTTTTCGTCGATTTCCCAACGCCTGTTAGCTCCGATGTTCGTTTAACTTTGCTGCACGACGCGATTTGAAACTCCCGACGAAGATTAGAGTACACATTCATCACGATCTCTCGCGCCTGACGCCCAAGCGTGCCTTTCTTCTTCTTGCGTTGTGGGTGGAAATCAGGAAACGAGACAACGAAACGACGTTCTGAAGTAACTTGGCGAGGAATGCGTCGAATTTAAAGCACACGATCCCGGGAGAAAAAGGAAAAAAGAAAAAGAAAAGTATACTATACCCATCAGTGGTGCCAGAAGGTAATCGTTTTTCGCTGAAGCATATTAATTACTATATTATTAAGAACGTGGAAAGTTATTTTTTTAATAACTAGTTCTTATTAGGACATAATTAGAAAATTGTGCAATGTTGGCACACAAGCAAAATATTTATAAATGGTTTTTTTTTTGCGGCTACCTTGTGACGCGTACGAACGCTCTTTTCGAGGTTGTGAACCGTCCCCCAGCCTTTGGCTGCGCTCCGAACTAAGCTTGAACGAAGTATAGTAACTCCAAGTGATTGAAATAATGATCAAAATACCAGTTGTCCCCAACAGAATCTAATTGTATAAATAATTACTATGTGTTATCAAACTGTGTAAGCGAAACACGACCACTGAAGACACCTGAGTGCATGTATATAATTTTGGATTAAATTGACTGGCCCCAAGGTTAAATTGGGTAGTGCTAGGATTAAATTAGATGACGCTCGAAATAAGTTGGATGACACTCGTATTAAATTTACCGTCGTTCGGATTAAAAGGAGCGTGAAAACCTGTAGATTAGAACGTCCCGGCTGTACGAAGACCGACAGGACTGAAGTAGGGCTCGTGATGTCTGGGAATAGTCGCTACTTTACGCGATATGTGCATTTATTTGATTTTGTAGGCAATTAACTGTAATGCCGAATTACAGCGCAGCTCTTGAGGAGGAGGGGAGGGTACGGGGAGGGGGCTATCCTCTCCTCCTTTTCCGTACCCTCTCCTCCTCCACCCCTCCGTACCCTCTCCTCCTGCTCCCCCTCCTCCTCATCCCTCCTCCTCCACTTCTCCTCCCCCTCCTCCTCTTCCATCCTCCCGTCCCTCCTCCTCCTCTCCTTCTCCCTTCCTCCTCCACCTCCTCCTCCCCATTCATCCCTCCCCCTCTCTCCCTTCTCCCTCGTGACCTTCACGAGTGACCTTCGTGACGTCACTCGTGAAGGCCTCATCAAGGTCACCGCGAATGTCGTGACCTTCGTCGTGACTTTCGTGACGTCATTCGTGACGTTACTACGGAAAACGTCGTATAATGCAACGCGCGGTTACGCCGACGGCAATGCCAATGGCGACGGCGACGCCGCTCAAGCCGGAAACGGGCGCCTAAGAGCTGCGCTCTAAAATATACTGACTGACACGCAGTCCTCTCCGCCCGTTGCGGTTGCATTGCAGTTTCAGGTACTCTCGAGGTACAGAGCGCGACACTGTTAGCGCGAACAAGCGATCGCCGGTTTTTCCAGTTTTTCTCTTTGAAACCAAGGGATGTCATCCAAGTTATTGCTGCTACGGAAAGAGCTCATTTAGTTCTATAATGTAAGCGATAAAATATCGTGCTCGCTAATACTATTTAGAAGTAAAATGCGAAAATTCACCGATGTCGTGTTCGCGCTAACAGTGTCGCGATGTGTACGTTGTGTAGAAATACAATCGACGATCAAATTACAAGGTAGGAACGTACGTGTGTCTGCGGAGCTCGCGAAATCACGCTTTGCTACAAGTATGGGTTCAAGAGAAAGTGAATTTCGTTCTAAATCATAAAAAATATGCGCGAAAAAAAAAGAAAAAGAGGCGAAAAATATGATCGTTTGGTCTTGTGTGCCACTCATCTTCTTTTCCCCTTTTTTATTTTTTAACGTATATTCTTATTATGAATTAGCACCCTTACTCTCTTCCTGCTGGCCGAGTAGAGAGGAAATATGGCTTCTTTCTGTCAACTTCGGTCCAAAGATATTTCGCACTGGTGACAAAAGGCGACGTTTGCGGGAGCCGTATTCCGGTTCACAGCGTTTGGATGAACCATCAGTATGTAGCTGACGTTTTGGGGCACGCATGTACCCGAATAGCTTGTCGAACGGATCGAAGAAGCCTCGCCAGCTCATTGTATTTCCGCCACTCAATCTTGAAACCCAGTCGCGCAACAAGATGGCAGCTTCTATATAGTAAAAAATAAAAAAAAAATTCAGCCTTTCCAGTTCGGTGAAGGAAGACCAGCGAAGCTGTACTATGATGGCACGACCTCAAGCACGACTTCTTGGACGACCTCAAGGACGACGCCTAGAGGACGACGTCTAGGACGACCTTAAGGACGACTTCTAGGACGACCTCGAGGACGACCTCAGGGACGACGTCTAGGACAACCTCAAGGACGATGCCTAGGATGACCTCAAGGACGAAGTCTAGGACGACCTCAAGAACAACCTCTAGGACGACCTCAAGGACGACTTCTAGGACGGCCATGAAGACAACGTTTACGACGACCTCAAGGACGACCTTTAGGACGACTTCAAGGATAACTTCTAGGATGACCTCAAGGACAACCTTTCGGACAACCTCAAGGACGACATCTAGGATGACCTCAAGGACGACCCCTAGGACGACCTCGAGGACGACATCTAGGTCGACGCCTAGAGAAATTTAGCCTTTCCACCCTGGTGAAAACCAGAGCGGAAAGACTGGAATGGTTGCCGCCATCTATCAGCGAGGCCGGCAAGCCGGTTATCTGGTTGCCGCCGTCGCTTATAGATGGCGGTAGCTGTCCAGAGTTTTGTGTCGACATTTCTCTGCGGGGGACACGATCCTCGGGAAACTAGCCCTTAACAGCTCCCCTGTAAAAAAGTGGATTCATAGGACGAAGAATGTATGGACTCACGTAAACATGTGTGTCGAAGTGCTGGAATGAGAGACGACATCCCATAGGACACGAGTGGTGCGTGAACGTTAGTCTGGGACTCGTGTTTAGTCGGAACTCCCCTGATTGGAAAAGGACCCCGTCCCATCGCCCACGCAGGGTTCGGCTGCATCAGAAACACAAACAAATAATTCGCGTTGCTGTTGTCCTCACAGGCACAGTTCTCAACTTGTCCGCTAGGGGCGCGACGGTTCAATCTCCTCCCTAATATCAAGGGAGGTCGTCGCGTATTGGTAACACGCAGAAACTTTCGTCATGGCATGATGATGACATGAGACATCCGAGACATGGGGATATTTAGATGTTTTCAAGTAACTGAAACTTTTTAAAATATTTTTTATATAAAATATTGCGAGAATTACAACACAAATACAAACTCTCGGGGCAAAAAAAAAATGCACTGAAATGCGTAGGCAAGGGAAGCTGAAGCCCGAATAGAAATCGATTTCAATGAACGTCGTTCCCAACACTCGATCAAAAAACCCCAACACGGGAAATATCTCAACTGTCGGCCTTTAATGCAAGAGCGATTTCAAATCGACTCCGCTCTCTTTGGTTCTCCCATCTTTCGTTTTCATTAGTATATAACCGAAAAAAAAAGCTATTTTAATTCTCGTTTTCGCGGGATTTCGCAGAAAACTGGGTGAGGAAATAAAAACGCAAATTCCAAATCGAAGTCAGATAGGCGTGACAAAATCGTCGCTTGGAACTGAAGATGATTCGCAAATGATGTTCTGCTTTTGAATTTTGTTTTTTGCTGGCTCGCGAGTCGTTACGACCCACCCTGAGTGGCTTTGTCTGAACGAAAAGCAATCTTAGCGAATGCTATGACTGAACCATTTTTCGTATTTTCTGATTTGTTTTCGTGCGTTTCCCTAAAAAAAAAAAAAAAAAAAAAATGAAATTCCTGATTTTGGCGTTGAAGCGACGACACATGCAATTTATCGTCACCTCAAAACGAGCCCTGGGGTCTTTTTATTGAAGTGAATGTAAAATTTGCGAATACGGGCGCGAAAAAAGTTCGAACGCGTCAGTAAATCATTAAATCCTATTGCGTTTCCCTGAAAATATATTCCAAGAGCAATTAGGAGTTGAATAAAATAAGGCCCGCATATACTGACCTTCTGTTCATGCTGGTTCTTTATATGCATTAGTTCGTAGCTTGTGTACTTTTTTGAAGTCATCCCAATGTATTTATTTTCGAATATCTTTATGCTGATTACTTTATTTCCTGTATTGGTGACTATTTGTGACTTGGAAAGAAAATGAATCATACAACTCTCACATGCATAAGAAGCCCAGTAACCACCAATCAGCTAGAAAGGTCTAGGATTTTCGAAATATTAGTAGAAGCAATAAAAATAGCATAATTGGACATATGATGATATACATTAGTCCGAGTCTTGAAAACGCTGCCAAAACTTGTTTGCGGAGATTTTGAAAAAAAAAAAAAAGAGTACAAAAAGGCGCGTACAATCCGCCAGTTCTCATTTAGTTACAAATTGAAAGTGCCTGATTATTGCAAAATGAGTAAAACTATGTGAAATTAGCATAAACCTTACAATGTGAAGACAGCGGTGCCAATAATAATCATTTTTACTATGGTTTGTCCGTAATGCTCCGAACTGTTTAATAATGTCCAAAACACCCAAACAGTTTGGTAGAAATATTGCTGGACATTCTGATCACATTTAAAATTAGCGTATACAGTTACATGTCCTACGTTTGCTACATTTTACCCCGTGATTATTTTACGTGCGTCACTATATTATCTGGGATTCTTCAGAAGTGAATGGGTATGCTAGTCAATACAATGTGGTTTATAATTACTAGTTCATTGCTTTAAGTTTTGATCGTAACTATGACTTCATACTTTATTCTATAGATTAATTAGGGAACCGATTTAGTCGTAGCCGGAAAAAAGCGAGATGCGCTCACATTTTAAGCAGATCAGCGTTTGGCCGAAACTTGTATTATACAGCTTAAATTTTGTTTATAGTGCCGACTAGGTTTAAAAGCCAGCCAATTAAAGAGCGCTAGAATTGAGGCTGAAAATATTAAAACTTTTGTTTTTGGGTTATATTCATTTGACAGTGGCGGGATCGAAAAGGTTCAACGTGAATTTGAAATATTTTATTACAGTGTGCCTCTATGCATATCGCCAGATTGAGTACATAAATGTGAGGGAATTTGAAAAATATTTTTTCTTTGCAAATCCCTAGCTAATCTCAGTATTTCTACCTAAAAAAAGGAACATGGCTGGAATAATTTTAAGCTGACACGCGTCGGTGAGCGCAACTGGAACCCTTTTTGAGAATGATTTTCTCATAAATTGGAGATTGCAAAGTCCCTCGGAAGTGGCCTTCGAATCCTCCTTTACGGTCAAGGCTAGTTCCCACATTCGGGTTTCGCGTGTGGCCGAGAACGTTTGTTCGCGAGAGAACACACTGTTCCCATCTCTAAGATGGGCCTAGAACTGGGCGTGGCTAGACTGAAGGTTTTTCACTTCTTCCTAGGCCAAGTCTACGCACTATATATAAGAGATGGTCGCTGAGAATATTGCCAAAATTATTTCAAGCCCCGCATAAAAATTACAGAAAGACACGGGGAAGAGGAGACGCGGCTATGTTTTTTTGTTTTTTCATGACTGGGTTTATTTATTTATTTATTATTTATTTATTTACCCTCAAGATCTGAAGACGAAAAGATTATTCCTGGATAAAAAGCCTCTCAACTTCAAAATAAACATGTTTATATTTGTTTTTGTGAAAAAAAAAATTGTTTTGTTGATCACGTTTTAAATTTCTGGAATTTGCACAAAGCACATGTAGTTATGGAAAACATTGTGAAAAAACGGCTGCTTGCCACAAAAATTTAGGTGGACGCCTAACTACTTAATACACGTCCTACCTTACACAAAAATGCAAACAATGAACGACGCCTTTTTGAGTCTAGGTAGGAGCGGAGCTCCAAAAAGAAGAGACTTTACGAGATTCCTCTATGCTCTTAGTCAACTTGCAGTTGGGTGTTAGCTACAACAGTTTTTTTTTCTTCTTTTAAAACTATTAATTAAATTGCTCGTATTAAATGTTTAAGCATTCGTTTTGTTGCGTTTTAATTAAATGACAAAATCTCCAGTTTATGCAGAAACAGCCATACTGAGAGCCAGAAAAAGCAACCTTCGAAATAGCCCGCAACCTTCGATATAGCCAAAAGTTCAACCAACCTCATCTGTTCAACATATAAAAAAAAAAATAACTTTTTGTTGTTGCTGAGAAGATAGCTTCTTAAAGTCGAGCTTCTCCGGCTTTGCCTCTAGGCGCCCGCCACGTAGGCGACTTTCGCCGACTTTCGCCAGCGAAGCGTAAAAGGTGTGAGACGCCGCCCCAAGGTCTTCACTGCTCTCCTAAAAACCAGTTTTATTCAATAGAAGTGGACGCTATCCTTACTTCCATGCACCCATACAAAAATGGTCTATGGTCGTCTATGAAAAATTCTATGGCAGGCTACCACCCCCTATGGCCTTCTATGGTCGCTTATAGAAATCCATAAATACAACTACAGCCAGGCAGACTTGTACACGTTACTGAAAAATAGTAAGGAATTACATTTACAATTACTCAAGGCTAAATTGTAATTTATTACAATTACAATTACCCTCCTATAAAAGTAACTGACCGTTACCCCAAAAAGTAATCCGTTACTTTCGTGGCGTTACTTTTAACATTATTGTCATCAAGTAAGAAACAAAGGGAAGAGGGTTATTCAAGTTGTTATTGTTGCAACCTGTTCCATTTAATGACCTTGAATATTTTGAGCAACAGCTGACTCTCGAAAGTCTCGTCAGACATTTTGCGTTATTTCTTACTCATTATGTCGACTGCTACGCTGAACACCCTCTGAACTGAGGCACTGGATGGGAGTGCCATATTGTGCCTCACGAATGCTTCATGCTCTGCATTAAACTTTTCCAAAGAAGCAATGGAAGTACTGTTTACCTCGAAGATAGAGCAAAGCTTCCTCGTTGCAGCCGTTGCCTGATATTTGAGAGTTTTGGTGTATCGTTCCGATACCTCCGATACCTCCGATGCCCCCGATAACGATACAATGAATGCGCAAAAACGGCGGCGGGGTATCGGGTATCGTTATCGGAGTCATCAGACCGATCTACTAAAATTCTCCATTGTCTAAATCGCGAAGCTGTGGAAGTCATCATACATCTAGCCAAAACTAGAATAAGTATTGATTTATGTCCATCTTACTATACCGACACATATTGCCAGACAATAGCAAAACATAGTTGTAACAGTAAGGTGATAATTGAATAATAAAAAGGTTTGGCTCAATACAGGGGCGGATCCAGAACTCCGTTTTGGGGGGGGGGGGGGCGGAAAATTTGTAAGGATGCTATTCTCCCATTCTTTTGTGTGCACCGGGGGGTTCACCTATGTCAAATTGCCCTCCGAGAAGGGGGGAGGGGGGGAGGGTCGACTTGGTTTGGAGGGGGGGGGGGGGGCGGCTGCCCCAGTCGCCCCCCCCCCTCCCCCCCCCCCCCCCCCCACTGGCTCGATATTCTTCTTCCTTTGGTTCTGAACAGGTCGAGCCTCGGTTGAGACGTTGGTAAATAAGAAAAAAAGTTTCCAGTATGTAGATATAAGTAATAAAAACAAAATGACACTCATAACAACAATTAATTAGAGCGTCGGTTAAAACAAGGAAACATAAACGCATGTTTGCCGTGTGAACCTTTCTTGATGCCGTTCATAAACGCACGAAGCACGGACCGACTGCAGTTTACTCCGCGGTGTTCTCCAGATAAACGTCCGCTCATGCCACAGGCAGCGAAGGGCAGAGTACTACACTTCGTTTCACCCTACGATGGACTAAAGGCAAAAGCTACGGAACGCCATATTCAATCACGAGCCACTTAGAAATTGTGCGGCATTTCGCTTCGATCCACGTATCGGTGCCCGCGTCTCGGATCACTGATGAGGGGACCGGTGGACAGTGGTTCGAATCGAAGAGCCCTGAGTGACTCAACAATTTTACATCGCAAAGAAAGCCATGACACATAGGCTCTTTTCAGCGTCGAAGCTATAGAAATGACGCGGCGCTTTTGGATTCGAGCATTATTCGTCCACCCCTATCAATGTTAAGCGCGTCAGTATAGCGTGGAACGTGATTGGACCTGGCGGCCCGTGGCTTCGGCCTTTAGTCCATCGTAGGATGAGACAAAGTTATAAGTAAGCCGCGCTATGGCCCCACTCACGAGTTTCACTCTCTCCAAAAGCCCAGAATATCAAGTCTACGTCAACCACCATTATGTTTTATTTTTAAAAAAATATCTGCTTGAGATAAGATGCGTCCTGCTGGAGTAAAAACTGGAAGAAGAAGAAAGGAAGACTATTACCACTTTCCAAGTGCTCGCAAAAAGCTGACTCACAAAAAGGGTGACTGAAATGCAGATACCCTGGCTGGAATTCACAAATAAAGTGGGCCAACCCTAGAAGTTGGACTGCAAAAAAGTAAGTGGCTTTTAAAACAGGTTCCAATAATGTGAAAGAAACAACAACAAAAAAATACATCCTGGTCTATAATAAAAGATAAGTGTGCAGCAACGAACGAGGATGCTTGTGGTAATAACACCTTCACATATTATCACATCACTTTTAGTGGATTTGTGACATTATGAAAATGGTCGTAGTCACTATAACCGAGAAGGACATTGTTAATTCTTATCTGTGCACTTACCACCTCGAGCTTCTCGAAGGCGCACACAATCACTTGGTGTACTCCTCTCCCCGTCTTCGTTAGCAAAGACAAAACAAAGGGACTAAAAAAGCGGATATAACTTGCCCCCCCCCCCCTTTTTTTTTTGTAGAAATGTTTTTTTGGATTTTTTTTCATTGTTGTTAGTGTCTAAAAAAAATTAGATTCAGGGGCTTGGTGTTGCAAAAAAAAAAAAAAAAAAAAGGCTTTGCGGAACTGAAGAGTGACAAGCCTCCCTTTGCGCTGGTAAATTTGCGTAACAGTGTCACTGCGCTCGACTTTACCAAAATAAAAACAACCCTTCCTTTACAAGTGTGTGTGTGTGTGGGGGGGGGGGGGGGAGGGGGGGGGTTGGTCCTGAAAAAAAAATGTAACGGATTACAAGGAATCCGTTACGTAAAAATGGAAGGGAATTACTTTAAAATTACTCTAGAAAATATGTAATTATTTCGTTACTAAATTACTGATAAAAGTAAGGGATTACAAGTAATTTCGTTACTTGTAACGGATTACGTACAAGTCTGCAGCCAGGTATAGAAAAATTTATGGTGCTGTGTCTAAAGACTGGGAACCAATACATTTTCTTTACCCGCTTATAGAAAATTCTATGGCCACGAGTCCAAAGACTGGGGATTAATAAATTGTCTTTACCCGCCTATAGAAAATTCTATGGTCCTGAGTCTAAAGACAGGAAAGCAATAAATCTTCTTTACCCGCCTATAGAAAATTTTATGGCCCCGCGTCTAAAGACTGGGAACCAATAAATGTTCTTTACCCGTCCATTGAAAATTGTATGGCAACGAGTCTAAAAATTCCTCCTCCATGGTCGCGGCGGCAGCGGCGGTCTGCTAAACGATCTACTAAAACTCTCGACACGGGAACTTTCTGACTTGGGCAACTTTATGTTTTCAAGCGGTCGCATTATATCACCGAAGACAGTCTCATTGTAGTCGTCTGCTGTGATACCCAAGTCATGGTTCGTGAGTCTTTATCACTCCCGGCACCTACTTTTTGTAGAAAAAACGCTCCAGGTTAGAAAATTAAAGCAATACTAAATTTCTGTAATACCGGTGACAAAGCATGACCCAAATTATGTTCTCTGCTGTCGCAATGAGTCTTGAAAACCAGTAATATTGTTTGCTTGAAAAATCCATTGAAATACTTGTGCACCAATTAAAATTAATTATTACCCCACCAAAACTGAAAAACGATTACACTGCAATCAAGCAATAGCTTGATTGCAATGTTCACCACCAGTGTACTGCATTTCAACACTTCATTGTCAACACGATTCATCAAACTTATTAAAAAGATAATTAATAAATTTTAGTTGATTAGCCTAATGATCTACATTTGCTTTGATCAGGGTGTTGAATTAAGAGATGGGGGCTATTCCAAGAGACAATTCAAATGATGTATTAAGTACGAGTAATATTTGCTCCGCCTCTCCGTGTTTTTGCGACAAATGATGGGTCCCCGGCAAAGTCGGATTCAAACATTAGACTGCCATATATACAGCTAGTGCGAACATAGCACATAGAGGGGTGGGGTCCGGTGTCGCTGCGTTGTTGCTGTTGTGTGGGGTTGTGTCTGTGTGTTGTATCCGTGTGTTGTCTGTATGTATATCTACCATGTAGCATCTACCATGTAGCGTTCACAAGTCGGGGGAGCTTGAAGTAAATTTTTTTTAGAGTTTGCTGGCTAAAGAGAGCCATGGGGTAAGCCACAAAAAAGTCTTTAGTCAACCATTAGAAAAGCTAAAGAGTGCTATGGCTGGACAGCGATAGGGCCATAGACAAAGCTAAAAAGGCCCATAAAGGCGACCGTAAAATATGCTAAAGACAGCCATAGAAAATTCTTCAGCTAATTGGGCCAAATAGCTAAAGCCGACCATACAAAGAATTTTCTATAGCCGACCATAGGACATTTTTGTATGGGCATCCGTATCCTCTTTACATTACGTAATGATACTGGAGTCTTAAGTATATACTTCTGCCCAGGTAACTGCCGACGAACGCATTCCTGTATCGTCTGCTTCAGTGTTTGGGAATGTACACTGCGAGTCGACCTGGTCCGCATATGTCTTGATAGGAAAGCGATTCAGACCGGATAGCTATTCACCAATGCAAACTGATAAGAGTGATGTCGCTGCCCCATTGAACCTAAATGTATTTTGATAGAATATGTAGTGCTACCAAAAGTAGCTTAATGCTAGGAAGAGCATTCCACTCTTTGCGGCAGCGCCACAGACCCTTGACGTTCCGTACATGTGCAGTAATTTAGACTCTGGAGTATACTGCAGGCTAGCAGAACATGTCTCGAATTCTGTACTCGCGAGCATTTTCAGAGGTAGGGTGCTTGATAAAAGGTGGGAGTTACACGGATGCCGTCTTCGTCATCTGAGTGTCAGGCTAGGCGGACATTAGACCAGGTAGCAACTTTCATCGTAAGTCGCTTTATTAACACGATTGCAGACTGACTTTTAATTAATGGTTTCATGGCTCATGTTTCAATTACAGTGTGGTCTACTAATATCAGAGGTTTGACCAATTAAAAAAAAAAAAAAACTGAGAAAATGTAATATTTTATTTTTAGATATGAATGGATCAGTTTTTGCGTGTTTACTCCCGCTTTTAATATTGCGCTCAAAAGGATTGCCGTAAGCCCATCACCCAATGACGCTTCGAAGAGTGACGTAGTCGTTTCCATGACTTCGTCACCATCTCGCCAGTACGTCCTTGGTGGACACGCCAATGAACTTCAATACATTTTGGATCTATCAAAATACACTTAAGTTCATTGGGGAAGGTACATAACTCTTATCAGTTTGCATTCGTGAATATCTATCCGGTCGGAATAGTTTTTCTATCTGGACATGCGACAGACGAGGCCGAAGCGCTGTGTGCATTCCCAAACTCGGGAAGCAGCCGACGCAGGCAGCATTCGTTGGCAGTTACCTTGGCAGAACCAGAGTAAAATCATGAGCCATTTCACTCTGTGAAGGTGGATAACCAGCGAAGCTGTGTAGCACACGACACTGACGTGACACAGTATTTTGAACAAAGGTACGAACACATTTATTGTCCTCATCGATGATCATCGTGACAAAAGGTACGCACACACATGTCGAGGACTATCGCCGCCCCGAGGAGCCGGAGGAAACTAGACACGCGCGACGGGACCGCCACCCGGCGGAAGGAAATAAAACTAGGCACGCAAGCGCTTGGAACGACGACAAAGAGAGGGCGGTGCGAACCCTTTCTGAGTTTTTGTTGACGCACACGAAAAATCCACGGAACCCTAGCCACAAATAGCTTCGCTGTAAAATTAAGACGCCAGTATCATTACGTAGTGCATAAAGGATACGAATGCATGAAAGTGGGGCTAACATCCACTTCAAGTGAATAAAGCCTGTTTTCAGGAGAGCGCTGAAAACATTCCGGCGGCTTCTCACGCTGTTCACGCCCGTTCGCGAGCGGCGGCGTGAGTCGCCTTGGGCGGGCGCCTGGAGGCAAGGTCGAAGAGGCTCATCTTGGAAAAAAAATAATTTCTCAGCAATAACAAAAAAAGTACGTTTCTAATTTTTTATATGTTGAACAGATGAGGTGGATTGAACTGTTGACTATTTCGAAAGTTGCGGGCACCGTTGCCCACATCGCTTTTTCTGGCTCCCAATAAAGTCGTGTCTGCTGGAGATCTGTCATTTCGGCTGAAGATGTTATTTAATTAAAACAGAACAAAACAAGACTTCGAAAATTTAACAGACGCAATTCAATTATAAGTTCTATGTGAACAAAGGTAAAAAGAGTATTGTATCTAACACCCAAATCCAAGATGACAAAAAAAAAAGAACTCTTATAGTACTTTTTTTTTTTGGACTTGCTATATGGACTCAAAAAGGCGTCCTTCAGTGTTTGTATTTTAATGTACGATAGAGCATATTATAAAGTAATTACGCGCCCACCTATATCTGTGTGGTAAGCCACCGGTTTTTCTCGATGTTTTTTCTTAACTACTTACATGAGTTTTTTGCACATTCCAGAAATGTAAAGCATGATATGAACAAAAATATAAAAAAAACCTTTCTTTTAGTTCAGATGGTTCCTATCCAGAATATTTTTTTTTCGTTGATAACCGAGTTATGTAAAAAATTGCCACCTCTACTTTGGCACGGAATGAGCCACACGCAGATCTAAAGTGTTCTAATGCTACCCGATAGATGCCGCGAGTGTGCCAGTGTGTTTTCTCGTCGTGAGCGATTACGAGGAAACTCAAAGCACTCGAGCACACTTAAACGCAAATGTGTAAACGAACCATTAAAAAAATGTATGCATAATTCTGGTCCGATTATGGAGATATCCCGACTCAACGACTCGACATGAGAGATTATACAATGCCGACAAAACAACCCGAATAGTCGCGCACAGAGTGAGCACTGACTCATAATAAACAACCGGCGCGCGCACTCATAAACTATACTTCTCTGAACTCAACTAGTGACGCACCAACTCCCCGCAAGCAACTCCCGAAATTTGCACTCCCAAAGACACATTGCGCCGCTTTCAGCGCCGGCGATACGAAACTGTCGCGCGAACAACGTGGAATAAACAACAGCGGCGTTCGGAGGAACGAGAGCAACACATTCGCCGGGAGCAGCATTCCTCAGCTTGACTTCGCGGCCGCAAATTGATGACCGGCTAATTCCAGAGTCCACCCCCAGGGGGACACGGGTTTCGAACTGCAACGCCTGGGTTCCCCAAAGGAGCACATTCCGCGAATGCCACGAGCGTGTTGAAGGGTGTCGCTACCCCTGAGCTGCCGGACCCCGGCGGAGCATTCTTTTGCCGTTATACGACGCTGGTGGGGGCGCGCGCGACGCTTTGTACGTGTGTTTTCCGGAGCCTTCACAGGAGGCGCCGCGGTAGGTAGTGCGGTCGGACAAGAATGGCGTCCGGATGCCATTTTTGCGCTTGATGAATCTGCGGGTCTTTCGTTTCGAGCGCCATACGGTACGCGGTCTCGCCAGAGAGGGTATACCGACAAATATGCTGCGGTTTTTGTAGGTTGTTGTCTGGTTTTGTCACCATTTGGGGGCAACAATGTGTGGTGATGCATTCTTGATTCGGAGGTGGTTGGGGGTGGGGGCACCTCTAGAAGATTGGGTTATTGGTGTGGTGTACGCCTGTTTTTTGTGTTTTCTGCACCGACGCTATTATAATTAGTTGGTGCTGCAGCCGACGGGGTGCTTTATTTTGTTTGTTACCTTTATTTCATTTATTAAATCAACAACCTGGAGTCAACTTATAAAAGTTATTTTTATAGTGACCTCTCTGCCAAGCTATAAAATAACTTTATATCGTAAACTGGAAGTTGATGCACCTTTGACGTGTTTCTAATTCACTATTGAATTTGTGGTTTCTGAAAGATTACGAAACTTGCCTTTCCTTTAGTGTGCTTGGATGAAAGCTTTGGTTATCTGGTAACCTTGCAATGTTAAGAATTTAGGTTGGTTGTGGAAACAAGGGTTTCGTGGGTACGACAGGACTGAACCAAAACATCCGAGGGAAACGAAGTAGTGCTGTTAAAAATATAACACATTGAACAGCAGAAATCAAAGAAACAATACCAGTCCTCTGATATGCTAATTATTTGAGCGCTGCCTTAACGTTTCTGCAGTTTGACGGCATTTGCGTGTGTGTACACCATCATAATTTTTGTCTTGACCTAACATTTTAAAGTAGCTGCTTTGACGCGTGGAAAAACCCCATGTGAGAAAATTGCTCTTTACGCGACGTTATCGCATAAAAAATTGCGCGTAGAAACGTCGTGCATATACTTTGACACCCCTCTGTTATCTGAATAAAAAAATGAACAAGATTGGAATGGCTGTCTCTTCGTCATAGCCGTGAAACATATACTTGAATGTTGTATGGTTCTTAATAACTTTTTCTAAATATATTTCCTTTCATTGCCGAGGTGGTCGACACTCATCCACGCCAACGGAACCTCTTGAGCTTTCAACTAAGGTCTCTCGGGCCCTGAATAGATTAGCGGAGTCACACCCCGACTGCCGCCACTCTAGAACCAATTTCGACGTGGTCGCCACACCGCAAATAATTGCCTCAATCGTGACGGCGGCTCAAGTACTTCGTTAGGCGGGAAGCGGGGAGGGCTACGCATAGAGAATTGTACCTAAAAAAAAATCTCAATCCTATCTGAGGGATGAATCATCCACTCATATTAAGAAGGGTCCCTTATAACGAATTCGGACCTCATCATTTCGCTCTGTCGCTTCGGCGGCGAAACTCTCTTACGAAAGATGAAAGTGGAAGCTAGGTTCTTTTGTGAGACGGGGCGAGAGATAAAAAAAAGAGGCGATTCGAGTGCGTGTGTGTTTGCGTGCGTGTGGTTTTTATGAGAACTCAAGTGGGTGGTTAGACATGATTTTGTGGGGCTTATGCTACTTTTTTGTCGTCGACCGTGTTTGCCGATTTTCTACAGTTCTTGCCCGCCTTCAATACCACCTGCGTGCAGTCAAAAAAAAAAAAAAAATGCAGATGAAAGTAGTTTCGAAGGTGCTGTTAAAAACTGCTCGTCTTTACATGTTGTTCTGTATTTGTGTTTTACCGACATAATTTATAATACCGCCAATACAAATAATAAAACATAAATCACCTTTTAAACCTCTATGCCATACCAAAATATAAGCTTCTAAAAGTCATAACCGTTGTATATGTGGCTTGGGCTATGATAATCTGCGATGTTGTTTTCGCAGAGACGGAAACCCAGTTACTTGTCTTAAACTTGAAAGTAATTTCTATGAAAAAATAGTTTGTTGTTGGGCGAGTTGGTGAACGTTTGGATACATCAAAAAAGACGGACACAAGAGAGAGAAACAAACACTAGCGCAACTCACAACTGTATTGAGGGAACCTTTAGAAAACATACAGATATATCGTCAACTTCAATGCGTCCGCGCATGCGTCGTGTCACTATCACACGCTCGTCACAGAAATTTATCAAGGAAGCATTTCTCAGCATTATACAAACTTATCGAGGTATCGCTCACAGCATAGGTCGCCTTTCTTTTTGAGACGGCCTTCTCATTTGTGTAAACCGAGCCGCCACCGCGAGAAACAGGAAGACAAAAAACTGCGCGAGGAATTCCAGAAAACATTCGTTGCTTCGTTTTCAGGGGTCTTTACTTCTCTACATCTCGTGATTTTGTGCTGATACACAGCGGTGTCGCAAACCTACTTGTTCAATCAGGTTTGACGTTTAAACTTAATGCGAAGTTTAACATTTCTACTAAAATTCGACAGTTATGCGCATACGCGGTAATTAGAAACAAACTGATGTAACCTGGCGGAATAGTGCTGAATAATAATAATAATAATAATGCTAATACTACTACTACTACTACTACTACTACTACTACTACTACTACTACTACTACTACTACTACTACTACTACTACTACTACTACTACTACTAATAATAATAATAATAATCTTTATTTTCGTGTGCCCAAAAACAACCCGAAGGTCTTCACTTTGGTACACAAAGAACGACTAAACGCCAAATTAAAACAAAACAAATACAACACACATCACATAGAGGTAGCGATTCCTTGCCATTGCTTGCGGTAAACAGAAAAATCACTGAATATTTCAATACCTGTATTGTCAAAGCCATTGAACAGTGATTGCATGCGTGACAAGGGTGAAGATCTGCATATGGTATTGACTTAAAAAGTAGAGTGATTCCTAGTTAAACGGAAGGGGACATGGATATTAACATTGGATAAAAGCGAATCATTATCTATAATTCCATTTACTATCTTGTGCAAAAAGATCGAGTCACGTTTTGTTGTTCTGTCAGACAATGACCCCAGCAAGAACTTACATAGAAGAAAGGTGTAATCAAAATAAAAGCGGCGCTGAAGATAGCAATCGTAAACGATGCGTATTAAGCGTTTTTGCACGCTTTCAATTTTTTGTTGACTGAGTTTCTGGCAAAGGTTTCCAAGCTGTAGAACCGAATTCAAGCCTTGACCTAACCAGAGAGCAAGGCAAACAAATAATACATGCAGGGTTCTAAATTGATTGGTGATGCGAGATATCAGTCCCAACATCTTTGTCGCGCTGCCAAAAATAGAAGACGCATGCGAAATAAACGTCAGTTCATTATCTATGCTCACGCCAAGGTCTCTTACAACAGAGATGCGTTTGATTAAAGTTCTTTTTAATACATAATCGTTATGTAATACATTGCGACGTCTACACAGGAACAAGACATTTGTTTTGAGAGGGTTCAATGACAAACTATTCACTTCACACCACTGAACTATGCGCGGCACATCATTCTGTAAAGTTTCGCAGTTTACAGAAGTATGAACATTCATAAAAAGCCTAATGTCATGTGCAAACAACAACTACTCGGCATTTTCAAAATATGACGCTAAATCATTTACGAAGATAAGGAACACAAGGGGGCCAAAAATAGACCCCTGCGGCGCACCAGATGTGGGAAAAAAGTTCTGGAGCGACTATTACTTATTCGAACATTGTTGGGGCGACATGGTAGGTAACTTTGAAACCATTTGGAAAGCTCTGCACAACGATCATATAAAGACAATTTATGAAATAACAATTTATGGTTTACTTTGTCCAACGCTTTTGACATATCAAAATATATACAGTCACTTTGACCTCTGTTTATAACAACAGGGGCACAAATGTGCAGTTCGTATTCTTGACAGGATCAGCGATCATAACACGGTTTTAGTTGAAATGTCTCTGCCATTAGTAACTAGAAAGATAAGTCCTAAACTTATCAATGTATACAGCAAGGTTAACGAATGTGCCCTGAACGAGGCTCTTGAGCAGTTTGCTTCAGAATACGAACACCATTTTTATGAAAGATCTGTGGAGTCAAACTGGAAATTACTAAAAGAAGAGTTTGAGCAGTTGAAGTCTCGATTTGTGCCTCAAATTGTGTTAAAAACGAATGCTGATCAACCCTGGTTTACGAATACACTCAGAAAATTAAATAATAAAAAAAAGCGTCTCTTTGCTAAAGCTAAAAAAACGAACCTCGTATCTGATATGTCAAAGTACTTGAACTGTTTTAAGGAATTCAAAAATAGCATTAAAAATGCGAAGAACAAATACTTCAAGCAAGACCTGTTAAATTTATTGTTAACCAACCCTCGCAAATTTTGGAAAACAATATGTCCAAGGAAAGATGACTCTCTCCCTAAGCTGAGCAACGATCTCAACGAAGTATTAACAAACCTTGAATCAGCTACCGTCTTTAACAACTATTTTTCGTCCGTGTTTACCGTAGAAGACTTACCGGTACCCTGTGATCCGATCTGTAGACTACTTAACATTTCTTGCGAACCTATTTTTTTTTGACCGAAATGGTATCCTGAATGCAATCGAAAAACTCTCCCGCAGCTCAGCCCCTGGCGACGACAATATTTTCTCTAAACTTCTAAAAATAACAAAGCACATATCATCTTACCTTTTTTGTAAACTATTTCAACAATCACTTGACTCGGCTACCCTCCCGGAGGACTGGAGATTCGGGAGAGTTCTACCTATTTTTAAATCCGGAAACAAGCAGGACTACTCGAATTATAGACCTATATCGCTGACAAGTGTGCCATGCAAAATTTTTGAACATGTCGTCTACTCCCACATCATGAACTCTTTGTCGGAAAATAAATTAATATGTAACAACCAACGTGGTTTCAGGTCGGGATATTCATGCGAAACCCAGCTTTTTGAGTTTGTAACCGATTTGCATACAAACTTTCATTCCTCTAAACCCACTGATGCCATCTTCATCGATTTCTCTAAAGCAATTGACACGGTTCCTCACCAGCGACTTCTATACAAACTTTCTGAACTTAACATCCATCCATCTATTATACTCTGGATAGCTGAATTTTTAACTAACCGTAAGCAAGCTGTTCACCTTGGGCATGCCAGATCACCAAGCCTGCCTGTACTGTCGGGCGTCCCCCAGGGCAGCGTTCTCGGGATGCTTTTATTTCTTATATATATTAACGATCTTCCCCACCAGATAACATCATCTATTAGGCTTTTCGCGGACGATTGCGTAATTTACCGTCGCATCACTAACCCTGAAGATTCAATACTACTACAGCAGGATCTAAATGTTCTGTCTCATTGGTGTAACACGTGGCAGATGAAGGTCAATATAACCAAGAGCAAACTTTTAACATTCACTGGTCAGCGATCTCCTATTGTACGTAACTACACCTTACTAACACTGCCTCTCGAAAAAGTACCAACTTACAAATATTTAGGCGTAACTTTTTCTGAAGATCTAACTTGGAATACTCATATTGACAATATAGTGGCTAGTGCATGCAGATCTCTAGGATACATAAAACGTAATCTATACCCCACTCCCCGTTGTGTTAAACTAACTGCCTATAAGACTTTTGTCCGATCGTAATTGGACTACGCCAACTATATCTGGTGGCCTCATCAATCATATCTCATTACTAAACTCGAATCGGTGCAAAACAAGGCATCACGTTTTATAACTCATGACTACTCACGAACGTCAAGCGTAACTACACTAAAATTCAACCTCGACCTATGTCCTCTATCTCAAAGAACTCAACTTGCTCGTCTTGTCCTTTTTCACAAAACTTACCATTCCTCTTCTGATTTTCGTAACACCAACTGTCAGCCACCACCTCACATCTCCTTGCGTCACGACCACAGTCTCAAATCAATACAGTTACTGGATAGATATCATAAATATTTCAGATATCGTACAAATAACATTGTTTTTGCACTCGCTGAGTAAACAAAATGAAGGTTCATTGGCCCTGGTGTGAGCAACCGGATAATCAATATTTTTGGGCCTTTCTAAGGTTCTCCGCTTTTTTTTTGTTTTTGCTTTCGCGAGGATAGGACAAAGAAGTGAAGTTAGTCAAGAAACATGAAGTTATTTACATAAAGCTAGGAGACCCCCTACTACGTGCTTTATAGAATCCAGACTCTCGATCAAATCTTAGTAGAAAAATCTGTAATTCGATTTCCAATTCAAACGCACGTGTTTCAGGATATCCTCGCTGCAAGACGACCAATAAATCTATTCTCCACTTTCTTCTTTGCGCATGCACTATGCCTAGTTTATGTTATACCAGAATACCTTCTTCAAGTGACTTGTGCACCATGGAATAGACAAAACGTTCCCCACGGCGCAGATGAACAGAATCACTTAAGGATGTCGATTGTTTTAGGTGCATCTTTGTCTGTCTAGTCAGATCAATTTTTTTTTTTTTTTTGGGGGGGGGGGGGGGGGGGGGGGATTTTGAAGTATACTTGTTGTCCATTCCTTACATCAGAGCTCTGTCAAAAGAAGCGATTCGATTCCTGACTTCTGACAAAATTGTTCCGGACAATATATATAGAGCTGAATTTGTAGCCGGCATATCGAGAATCTGGTTTCGGAAGAGTTGGCATGTGACGTTATTAGGATTGTGCCACGCATTTTCAGAGGATGTTGGAGATTGAGGTCTTAACTTTGCTCGTGTTGTCACTTGTGCGTTCAGGCTCTTCCACTGGCTCCATTGCAGGTACGTGATTAACTGCCAGGGTTGTCGCTATAGTTTCAGTAAATAGTCTATTCGATCACAAAGGTTATCTCGGTTGTTGTTCTAACTTTCAATGTGAATTTAGGGATCCGTGGTACGTCCTTTCTATTACCCCAGTATGACGATTTAATGGCTTTACAAGTTTAATGTCTAGAAACGTTGATGCATGGAGTACGGCTTGAAACTTTTTCCATATTGGTTTAAAATCTTACGAAAACCGAAATTGAGCAAGACAACATTACGGTAGCTGTGGTTTTTACTTTAAATTCACGTAGAAACAACTAAGCACTGCAGACGGCACCCGAGAAACGTTTTCTTATAATGATCATACTTTGGTTGCACGTTCTACGTTTTTGCATGTTAATTCTCATTAAGATATTGTTTCTTTGTGATAGATTAAGCAACATGTGTGCCACTCAATGCTGACCTTTTAGTTATGTTGTTAAGCGGTCTGTCGAGCGATCTGCTTCCTATTCACGTTGAAGTCTTGAGGTGAAAAGCGCGTCAATTTGATTGTGCACCTTCCCTGGAAAAAGCTTGCGACACTGCGATGGTAGCAAAGTTAATTGATAATAAATTAATAACGTACGTTCAGTTCTTTTAATTTTTAATGGACAGCATTTAGTGCTTATTTTTAACTATACACGCCAGAAACCTTTTTTTGTACAATTTCTCCATAGAAATATAACATAGATTTCCTTACACGAAATACTTATTTTCTCACAATTAATTAGCACATATCTATTTTATTTTTTCCAAGTTATTAACAGTCCACCATTACAGAGTAAGGTAATTAACTCGAGGACGTTGCTAAATATAACAACATCTCGCGGCTGGAAGAGAGGACCGGCGAGGACAAGGAGGATCTCGTGCCATCCAAGGCCCAAGCACGCAGCACAACTTTGTTTACTGGGCTGATCGTGAAACCGCTCTGACGAGCGGCTCATGTTTTATTTCTTGTATTTAGAGAGGCTGTCGGAGCAAGTTTCTACAGGAACTTGACGGTGCTACAGAGAGCCAACCGAGACCTCAAGGAGCACATAGAGCGAGTACGGACCAAGCGAACCTCTCGTTGAGCACATACCACTCGACTCATCCACGAGGTCAGGACAACGCTTGCAAATGGCGATCACGATCTCAGTTCGCGCACAACATTTCTTCAATAATTAACGATAAATATCGATAAGCTGAAAGTTCTAGATCGAAAGCTCGAGCCCTTCGCATGCGATGAACACCTTGAGCAAGAGTATGAAGTGGTAATGGCCTACCAGGACAACTCAGCGCAGGCATTTGCAATGCTGAGTCATCGAATTGAGATTCTGAAGAATCCAGGAACCCATGCATGCGGTCGAAGCAAACAGTACACCAGCGATTCTCCCGACTACCACCGAAAACGCCAGAGCGAGAATGCCGAAATCGGAGATGTTAAAATTTGACGGCAGGACTTCTCAGTGGCAAGCCTTCTGGGATGTGTTCCAAAACGCGATCGACCAGCCTCCTCAACTAGGTATGTCAGGCTGACAAGTCCCGCTAGCTCTTGTCCCTTCTCACCGGATCCGCAGCTAGAGCCATAGCTGGCCTTC
This sequence comes from Ixodes persulcatus, assembly GCA_013358835.2. NCBI lineage: Eukaryota > Metazoa > Arthropoda > Arachnida > Ixodida > Ixodidae > Ixodes > Ixodes persulcatus. The sequence continues at coordinate 150,075 of JABSTQ010010471.1, forward strand.
ACGGTTCTAACTCCAGCTACACAGACGCGTTGGCTATACTCCGAGGGCGATTTGGAGACAAGTAACTCATCGAGCAAGACCATCTCTCAAAACTCCGAACGCTCCAGAATGTCCCATCATCAAACGACTTTGGTGGCTTTAGAAGACTTTTCGACTCCGTTCAGCTACACATTCGTGGCTTAAAGTATATCGAAGTCCACGCTATGTCCTGCTCTCCGATGCTGAACGAGATACTAATGAAGGTTCTACCAACTGACGTCGTCATCGAATCTCATCGTCGAAAATCCTCCAACGAATCTATAGAGCCATTAACGTCATAAGGAGATCTGGAGAGTTGTGATCTTAACATTTCTTCAGATTGAAGTGAAATATCGAGAACGAAGCGGACTGGCAACAGACAGGACAAGTCAAGACAATCGACCTGACACTAGGAAGTACGATTACAGAAAAGAAGGAACAAGAAGCTCCGCAGTTGTTCCACACAGTCAGGCGCAAGACTCAGCGGACTGACTTTTCTGCTCTACTACTATCACTACTGCGTGAGCACGTTAAAGACCCCAGGTTAGCAGTCGTACTGTACTGGCAAAATATCTCATCAACAATGTAAACCAGTGTCACCCCATCCTGGCAGACCGACCTTAGCTGTATGAACACTAAACGCCCAATTTCGAGGTTTTTTTTGTTTTTACTTTTCTGCTTTTCCAGAAGACACTCGTCGGAAGACTGCAACGCGGATGCTACAATAGATATAAAAAAGAAAAAAAAAACTCTTCGACGACATGAGGTGTTTTAAATGTACCATGGAGGGGCATAGAGCGTGAGATACAGAAGGAGAATCGTCTGCAATACTTGCGAAGGCAGGCATGCTACATCAATGTGCGACCCACGCTGGGAACGAACTAAGGAGACAGAATAGGACCGCAAAACGAAGGCACTCCATACTTACGCTCCACCAACAACACAAAAGGAGCCACATATCCTACTTCAAAAGTTTCGGGGCTGGATCGCTGGCGAAAGGGGGTACAGCTACGTAAGAGGAATGATCGACGGAGGAAGCCAGCGAACTTTCATTCGAGAAGATGTGTCCCGAAGGTACCAACTGCGTAATCTCGGCGATATAAATATTTGTATCAACACCTTTGAATTCCAAGCTGCACAAAAAAAAAAAAAGAAAAGAAAAGAAAGCTAGTGGAGGTTAAATAAAACAGCCAGTACTACCATGGAGAGAACATATTCAAGGCGGTAGAAGTCCTGAAGATTTGCAGCCAAATGGTGGAGCTTCCTTTTTACCACCCTTTCCTAGGAGAGCTTCGAAGACAAGGGAAGGATTTGGCTGACCTTTGCATTCTGATAAAACGAAAGGAGCACTTCGAATAAGCCTATTAATCGGTGCTGACCAATTATGGAAAATTATGAAGGGTGACAACATCCGCAGTAAGGGTCAGCAGCTGAAGGCTCTGAGCACTGGACTTGGTTGGACGGTTCAATGTCCAATAGACAAAAATTATTCATTAATGCAGGAGTCGCTACCGAAGACGAAACAAATTGTCAGCGTTTTGGGACCTGGAACATATAATAATAATAATAATAATAATAATAATATTAATAATAATAATCATAATAATACTTTATTGTCCATTTAAAAAAAATGGCGGAGGTCGAGAGAAAAAGCCGTGTTTAAACGGCTTGACGAGCCCTCGGCCCCCGTTACATTCGACAGCGGCGACTCTTTAAAATAACTACAAAAACATAAAAACTAACACTCGCGCACTCAATGCACATTATGAACAAAATCAAAGGGAAAAAAAAGTACACATTCACATCACATACACAAATCAAACAATTTCATCACTACGTAACCACTGATAACGAGTGTTGAAAATAAAATCAGCCATAACAAAAATCGTACATTAGTGAACGTATTTCATTCATTGATAGATTCTCTGGAAAAATGTTATTGGAACAAAAAATGTTTAAGAGTTTAGGTAGCCTGAATTATAAAATTTCCTTGCCGATGTTCAATCGACAGGTAGGTACGCTCCAGCGCTCAGGGTTTCGAAAGCGATAATGGAGTGTATGTTCTCTTAAATGTGACAATTGGGTTAAGTAAGTATTAGCAGTAAGCAATTCATTTCTAAACTTTACTGCAAGTCTGTAATTATGCATTTTGTGAATTAATACTATATTATACATTCTGAACAGGCTTTCAGTGTGCGAATTAAAAGGTACATTAGCAATTATGCGTACTATTCTTTTCTGAAGCATATGTATTTTACAAAAATTTGTTGCTGTAGTTGTACCCCATACTAGGTGACAATAATTTAGTTGAGAGAAGAACAATGATTTATACAATAGTATTTTTACTGATGTCGGAAGTACATACCGATTTCGATGTAATAAGCCCACCACCTGCGATAACGTTTTACTTATATATTTAATATGGCTATTCCATGACATATTATTTGAAAACACAACTCCAAGGGTCTTGAAAAACTCGACCAAATCAATCCGCTCAGAATTTAGAAATAGAGAGCCTATGGAAGAGACAGTTTTATTTTTGGGACGGAACAACATTGCCTTCGTTTTATTGGTATTAATTTTTAAAGCATTTCTCTTGGTCCATGTAGTAATTTTATCTAACAGGATGTTAGCTCTAGACACAAGCTCATCTACCCTATCATCAGTTAAAAGTATGGTCGTGTCGTCTGCATAAATAATACATTTTGATGATGGGTCACTGTTCACAATATCATTTACGTAGATGTTAAAAAGAAATGGTCCTAGTATGCTACCTTGAGGTACACCTGACGAAATTTTGTTTATTGTCGAATTAAAATTATTGCAGCACACATACTGCTTCCGATAACCAAGATATGACTGAAAAAGGCGTAATGGTTGACCGTGAATTCAATAATACTGAAGTTTTTTTTAGTAGTAGTTCATGGTTTAAATAGTCAAACGCTGTAGTAAAATCGATAAAAATTCCCAGTACTAACTTTCTGTTTTCAAGATTGCGCAGAATAAATTCCTTTTCCTCGAGTAGTGCCAGTTCTGTTGATTTATTTTTCTGAAAGCCAAATTGGGATTGTGTAATCATATTGTATTTTTCAAAGTATTTAGCCAGACGGCTATGGATAAGTTTTCAAGCCCCTTGGAAAATACAGGAAGGATTGAAACTGGTTATAGTTATTTAGATCATTCTTGTCACCTTTCTTTGCAATACAGATATCTTGGCAATCTGCATGCGTGCAGGAAATATACCGATAGATATACATAAGTTAAATATATGTGTAATGCAAGGTGCTATTTGGTCTAGACCGTATTTAACTGTTTTTACTTCAATATCGTCTGCGTCTCTGCACGTAGTATTATTTAAATTCATAAACACCGAAAATAACTCAGTCTCAGTAACTGGTTTTAAAAAAAATAGTGTTCTCGGTACTTTTTTTTAATATAAACACAGGCTTCTATACTATACGGGTGGATATTTAAGTTTATAAAATGGTCGTTAAACGCATTTGCCAATGCAGTTCCTACAAGTTCCTTGCCTTCAATAATCAGATTTTCTATACTATCATGCTGCCGATTTCGTTGCAAAACTGAATTAACTTTTTTCCAGATAATATCTGTGCGTTGGCTTGACGAGTTTAAGCTGTTTTGATAATAGGTAGTTTTGGCTTTTTGGAGTTGGTCAGTCAGTTGGTTACGATAAATTTTAAATTCTTTTAGATCCTCTTGATCTCTTGTTTTATTAAACTTTTGAAAGAGGCGATTTTTTATGTTAATTTTAGACAAATGCTTTTTGGTAATCCAAGGTTTTCGAATTCTCTTTGATGTTTTAAAGGCCCAATAGGGAAAATTGCTTGCATATGCAACTTTAAACCTGTCCAAAATGTATTATACGCATTCTCGGGATCTGTATCACTGAGAACATCAGACCAGTTTTCGCTTTCAATACACTGACGAAAACTTTCTATGCGGGCAGGGGTAATGTCTTGAAAATAATTGACACTTTTTCTTTGGCTGACATGTTCGTTTTTTATACAAATTACTTTGGGTAAGGGGTCACTTATATGATAATTCAATATCGCGAATATCACACTACTGCTGTCAACGTTTGTAACAAAAAGATCAATTAAGGTTTCGGTATGCACCGTAATTCTCGTAGGTCTAGTTATCACATTGAAACAGCCATAAGCAGTAAGTAGAGTGTCAAAATCGTTCTTGGATGGCGTATCTATATGCATATTAATATTAAAGTCACCTCTAATCAGTAAACGAAAGCCCCTCTCTGTACTAAATCCTAAGAGCGTTTAAAAAAACTCAAAGAAACGTTGAATATTGCGGTCGGGCGGTCGATAAATTACCGAAATAAGTGTATCTTTTGTTAGTACAGATAACACTTCCTAATCTTTGGTGACAACGCAAAAGGTAGATAACAGCTCACATTTCATATTTTTTTCAATTAGGGCACACACGCCTCCCCCTCGACTGGAAGTACGATTTAGACAATAACTCTCATAGGATGGCAATTGGAAGGCGTCATTTTCACTAGTATACCAGGTTTCTGTTAAGAGAATTGCATTGAAATGAATTTCGAACTGGCCAAAAAGGCATTCAAGATCGATTATCTTGTTTTTGGCTGACCTTACATTCAAGTGGACAGCCCTTATCGAAGTCTTGGTTTCATGTCCGAGGCGCGCGATAAAATCAGTGACATTGTGATTACAAACAAGGCAGATCGGTTCCAGGAGGAGGTATTACAGACATTTGAAGAGTCAATTCGTTGGGCTGAAGGAAAATATGAAGTCTCACCCTCCTGGAAGCCCAACAAAAAACCGAGCTGCAGGACAACACGGATCTGGCGACAGCGAGATTAAACGGGTTGGTACGAAAACTCCGGAGAGATGAAAACCAACTGAACAGTTATGACAGTGTGATCCGTCAATATCTGAAAGATGGACATGCAGAGGTGGTACCAGATTCGAGAAAAATACAAGACGACAGTACTGCGAGCCGCACCATGCTGTGGTACGCGAAGAGGCGCTACAACAAAGATTATAATCGTATTTGACGCTTCATCTGACCAGCAAGAAAGTGAGTCTCAACGGATTTCTCGAAACGTGACCAAAGGCATCTGGCGACCTATTACAGGTTGTCCTGAGGTTGCGAGTCAACAAAATAATGGAGACAGCAGATGTTCAGAAGGCATTTCTGCAAATATCAGTGAAACAAAAGGATGAAGATGCGCTATGGTTTTTGTGGTTTAAAGACAGGCCCACAGCAATCGGTCAGTTACCACCAATCCAGGAGTGGAGGATGACTAGCGTTTCGTTTGGGATGACATACAGTCCGTTCTTGCTGACTGTTACCCTCAACAGCACCACTTAAGAACAGTTAAAAATCACCCGGAAAAGTTCAGGTTCCAGTGCAATCCTTCTATGTCGACGATCTCTTGACTGGCGCCCAGACTGAAGCAGCAGCAGTCAAGTTGTTTAGCGAAGCACAAGGCATCATCCAACAAGCTGGCATGAATATACAAAAATTGGCATCCAACAGCAAGCCACTGCAAGAGTTGTTCCAGAAAAGAGTCCCCTGCAGCTAGCTGATTTGGCGACAGACACCAAGGTACTTAGAACAAATTGGAATACAGAGGAGGACACTTTGAAGCTGTCGCTGACCTCGAGGTCTAACTTCTTGAATTCGAATCAAAGTACAAAGCAATATGTCCTCCAAGCTGCCAATAGAATCTATGATATCATGGGATCCGGGTCAAGATAGTGTTCCAAAAAACTAGAAATTAAATATAGGATGGGACATTAGTCTTCCTGAGGAAAAACAACAAGAGTGGAAAAACATGATGTAGCGAGATTCCATAGCTACAAGGCATATCCATATCCTCTTTGAGAACATGATAGCGCTTCAAGACAGTGACGAGAGTAAGAACCCGACACAATCCATATCTCCATTCTTGTTCGAAAAACTACTCCGGTAACGAGACACTACCTGTTCTACGCACTACATCTCTTCACTGACGCCAGTCCGAACGCTTACGGCGTAGTTGTCTACATAAGAACATTGGACTTTGAGAACACAGTAGAAATATATCTACTACATGCAAAGGCGCGAGTAGCGCCTCTTAAGACGCTTCCTCGCATAAAACTGATGCAAACTCTCTTCGGTTCTTGGTTACTGCGCTATGTAGAAAAGACGTTGTCTCTTCGAGATCACGGAGTAAACTTGCGGACAGACTCTACCATAACGTGGAAGTGGGTACAAGGTCAAAGTCACCGGTGGGAGACATTTGTTGACAACAGAGTGAGTGAGATCCAAAACAATATTCCTACAGCTCTCTGGAGATTCTGCATGCCTGGGGGAAGATGATTCGTCAGACTGCCTAACAGATGACTTTCGGCGTCAAACCTAGAGTCAAACAACTTGTGGGGAACTGGTCCATCTTGGCTCAAAATACCGTCATCAAAATGGCCACGGGCGCTTCCAGAACAAAACAGCCTAGACACAAATGCAGACAATTACACAAAACCAGCATACTACAATTAACAACTGCTGTAGACGATCCTGTACTTGACTTGAAACGCTACAGCGACCTTTCGAGGGTTCTACACTTCACTGCTTGGACGTACCGTTTCAATGAAAACACTGGCTCACTGAAGTAATCGTCTAATTACCTTTCAGCGGCAAAACTCAAAGGATAGAAAAATACTGGATAGAGGTCACAAAAAAAAAATGAAAGCCGTTTACAACTCCCTGTAACGCCGAATTTGAGCGCAGCTCTTGAGGAGGAGCAGTAAAGGGTACTGAAGGGGGGGGGGGGGGGTGTCACGTGACCTCGGGGGGGGGGGGGGTGTTATGTACCGGCGCCGCCGGCAGGTGGACTAAGCGGCCGATGCCGCGAGCCTCGTGACAATTCCGTGCTAGCAAGAGCTCGGGTACTTGTTCCTGGACCGAGAACCGCGATGGACGCATCGTCCACACTCTAAAGCTGACACGATAAAGGCTATGATAAGCCTAAAAGTTCAGGGTGTTCCTGTCAGATTTGAAGTGGACTCGGGAGCGGCGTTTTCTTTGATCAGCGAACAAACGTTCCGAGCAGCGTGGTCAAGGAACCTTCCGGAATTTACAGACGATAACATCGCTCTGCGTACCAGGTCTGGGGAAGGCATCGAATCTCTGGGAACAATTCACGTCATGGTCCAGTTCAAGAAACTGAAAGTGAACTTGCCTTTTCTGTGATGAAGCACCCCAGATGTAACTTTCTTGGGCGGAATCGGTTTGCAGCCCTGGGCATTGGCTTCAGCGGCGTGCACCAGGTGGTGTTGGACGGCAGCCTAACAGCCATCATCGAAAGGTACGGGTCAGTTTTGACGGGAACCTGAACGGCTACAGCGGGCCAGCAGTAAGCCTAGAACTGGAAGACAATGCGTCACCCAATTTCCTGCGAGCTCGCACTGTGCCATTCGCGCTCAAACCAGCGGTGGAAGCCGAGCTGCAACGTCTCAGTGAACAAGGCATCCTTGAACAGACTCAGCACTCGAATTGGGCAACACCCGTTGTAGTAGCGAGGAAGAAAAACGGCAGCATCAGACTTTGCGGTGACTACCGCAGCACCGTCAACGCTGTGACGCTCAAGGCGTCATATCCACTGCCGACAGAGGCAGAGGTGCTCGCAAAGCTACGGGGAGGGAGAGTTTTCTCCAGCATCGACCTGGCTCAAGCATACCAGCAGTTACGAGTCACCGAGAACACAGCTGAAGTTCATACCATCACACGATAAAGGGCCTTTATCGTGCCAAGTGACTTCCTTTCGGCGTCTCGGCAGCACCAGCCATTTTCCAGAAATGCATGGAGACAACACTTGCAGGGATATCCGGTGTCAGCGCGTATCTGTACGACATCATTGTCAGCGGTGCCACAACCGTGGAACACGCCCAGCGCCTGAACCTTGTCCTGTCAAGACTCCAAGAAGCTGGCCTGCGAGCAAACCGTGAGAAGTGCCTATTTGGCGTTCGTGAGGTGACATACCGGGGCCGCACGATCGATGCGGTTGGTGTTCATCCAACCAACGACAAGATCAAGGCGTTCAGGGAGTTGCCAGAACCAACGTCGAAAGCCACGCTGCAGTCGTTCCTCGGAATGCTCGCATTCTATGACAGGTTCTTGGAAAACCGAGCGACTGTAGCCTGCGATGTGTACAGACTACTAGCCAAGAACATCCTTGGAATGGGAAGAGCGCCATGCCCTCGCTTTCCGGAAGTTGAAAGAGTTGGTACTTCGCAAGACAACGTTGGCTCACTACGATGAGTCAAAACCACTGCTTCTGTCCTGTGATGCGTCACCATATGGCTTTGGCGGAGTTCTTGCGCAGGTCGACCACGAGGGCAGGGAAGCTCCAATCGCATTCGCGTCAAGAACTCTAGGCGATGCCGAGTCAAATTACTCACAGCTTGATCGAGAACGATTAGCTGTGGTGTTTGGGACGATGCACTTTCACCAATACATCGCCGGACAAAGTGTCGTTGTTATCACCGATCACCAACCACTGCCTGGCATCTTGGGACCGCAGAAGCCGGTACCACAAGCCTTGTCACCCCGATGCGGCTATGGTGCGTCAAACTATCGACGTACGGTTACAAACGCGTGTACAGGCCTAGAAAACGACACCAGAACGCGGACGTTCTAAGCCGTCTGCCCCTACCTGACAGTGACGACGAGCCTTGCTCACCAGGAGACGACCTGATGATTGAAGCCTTGACAAGTTCTTCGCTGACAGCAGAGAAGATAGCAGCCATGACATGCGCGGATCGGATTCTGTTCCGCGTCTACGAGGCTGTGCAGCAAGGCAAGCTTCATGAGCTCACGGAGGAGGACTTCACCGCGTACAGAAAAAAAGGCGCAGAGATGTCCACTCAAAAAGCATGTGTCATACGGGGATCCCGGGTGGTCATACCAGCCTTGGCACGTCCTGAAGCCATGAACTTAGTGCATGCTGGACACAAGAGAATTGTGGCCATGAAGTCATCTGCACGCAGCTATGTGTGGTGGCCTGGCATCGACCGCGACATAGAGGAAGCTGTTGGCAGCTGCCCCATCTGCCAAGAGTCAAGCAAGATACCACAAGGCACCACTTCCTACATGGGATCACGCATCACTTCCTTGGGATACGCTACATTGAACTTTGCAGGCCCTCTGGAAGGAAACATATTCCTTGTCGTGGTAGATGCCTACACGAAGTGGCTAGAAGTTCGAAGCATGACCAATACCACATCTACAACGGTCATCAAAAAACTCCGAGGTATGTTCGCAACTTTTGGACCACCTCGCAAGATTGTTTCCGACAACGAAAGCGTCTTCGTATCCAAGGAGATAATGCACTTTTATGACAGAATGGCGTGAAGTTTGTGACCAGCGCTCGGTACCATCCAGCGACAAATGGCCAAGCCGAGCGCATGGTTTATGAACTTAAGCGAAGTTTGACAAGAGAGAAAGCGGGATCGCTGTCACTGAGAATTGCTAGATTCCTGTACAAACAACACAACTCAGTTTGTAGCTCGACAGGAAAAACACCAGCATTCTTGACGTTCAACAGGGAGCTTACTACCAATATCAGTAGACTCCTTCCTCATCCAGAAAGTAGTCACAAGGAAGGAGCTACGGAAAAGACACGCCGTCCAGGGTGTTCCACGAGGGACAGGCAGTCTATGTCCTGAACTTCAAGGAACCCCCAAATGGATCGAAGGAAAGCTGACCAAAAGACTTGGAAGTCGCTCCTTGCTTATGGAGACGGCAACTGCATCAACCAGCTGTCACGTAGATCATATCAGGCGTCGATTCACGACATCGACTCCATCGGCTGAGTGGTCTGTTCCTGCTCCTGTTTCGGACTCTCAGCAGGATCACCCTACCGAGAGGTCGTCATTCCAAGATAATTCCAAGACGACACTGAAACTTACGACAGACGCCGGAAGCGGAAGAAGGGAGCAGCCTCCAAGAAATAGGCACCCTCCAGAACGCTATGAGAGCTACATCTGAGGGGGAAGAGGTGTTCCAAAAAAGAGTCCCCCAGCTAGCTGATTTGGCGACAGACACCAAGGTACTTAGAACAAATTGGAATACAGAGGAGGACACTTTGAAGCTGTCGCTGACCTCGAGGTCTAACTTCTTGAATTCGAATCAAAGTACAAAGCAATATGTCCTCCAAGCTGCCAATAGAATCTATGATATCATGGGATCCGGGTCAAGATAGTGTTCCAAAAAACTAGAAATTAAATATAGGATGGGACATTAGTCTTCCTGAGGAAAAACAACAAGAGTGGAAAACATGATGTAGCGAGATTCCATAGCTACAAGGCATATCCATATCTCTTTGAGAACATGATAGCGCTTCAAGACAGGGACGAGAGTAAGAACCCGACACAATCCATATCTCCATTCTTGTTCGAAAAACTCCGGTACGAGACACTACGCTGTTCTACGCACTACATCTCTTCACTGACGCCAGTCCGAACGCTTACGGCGTAGTTGTCTACATAAGAACATTGGACTTTGAGAACACAGTAGAAATATATCTACTACATGCAAAGGCGCGAGTAGCGCCTCTTAAGACGCTTCCTCGCATAAAACTGATGCAAACTCTCTTCGGTTCTTGGTTACTGCGCTATGTAGAAAAGACGTTGTCTCTTCGAGATCACGGAGTAAACTTGCGGACAGACTCTACCATAACGTGGAAGTGGGTACAAGGTCAAAGTCACCGGTGGGAGACATTTGTTGACAACAGAGTGAGTGAGATCCAAAACAATATTCCTACAGCTCTCTGGAGATTCTGCATGCCTGGGGGAAGATGATTCGTCAGACTGCATAACAAGATGACTTTCTGCGTCAAACCTAGAGTCAAACAACTTGTGGTGAACTGGTCCATCTTGGCTCAAAAGACCGTCATCAAAATGGCCACGGGCGCTTCCAGAACAAAACAGCCTAGACAAAATGCAAGACAATTACACAAAAACCAGCATACTACAATTAACAACTGCTGTAGACGATCCTGTACTTGACTTGAAACGCTGCAGCGACCTCTCGTGGGTTCTACGTGTCACTGCTTGGACTTACCGTTTCAATGAAAACACTGGCGGTCTGAAGTAATCGTCTAATTACCTTTCAGCGGCAAAACTGAAAAGGACGGAACAATACTAACTAATGGTCACACACAAACAACAATTAGTTCTCGGAAAAAACTGCAAAGCATTCGAAATAAAAGGCCACTGAACAAGTCATCGAAACTAGTAGATTTGCAACCTTTCATAGATGGCATCGGAGTTTTACGCATAGGTGGTCGGCTCCAACAACTAAATACATCAGAAGACTGAACACCCCATCATACTTCTTAACGCACATCGCTTCACTGTGTTGCTTATATGCACCGCACATCAGCGAGTGCTTCATGGTGGAATAGCAGATACTTTAACTGAGCTGCGCCAACAGTATTTTGCGAGGAAGACAAGCTGTAATGAAGTCTCCGCGAAACTGCACGAGGTGTGCAAGGACACACTTCAAGGCCGCATTAGCACCTACGGCACCACTGACAAAAGAACACATTGAGGCGACGCACCCATTCAACGTCGTGGGGATTGATTTTGCTCGTCCACTTTACACAAAGGAAGAAAAGAACAAGAAGTCGTATGCCGCCATTTTCACATGCACAGCCACACAAGCAGTTCACCTCGAGCTCCCAACGAGCACGTCTACACAATCCTTCTTGATCGCTCTACGTCGGTTTGCTTCCAGAAGAGGGCTGCCAGACGTCCGTTATTCAGACAACGCTTTGGCATTCAAGACAGCCTCCAGAGACATATCAGCTGTCTGGGAACTGCTCCAACATCAGGATGTACAAGACTATGGTCGTTCACCAAGACATCACATAGAACTTTAGCGCGGGAAGAGCCGCATGGGGGCGAGGTTTCTGGAAGAGAATAATACCGACAGTGAAGACCTCTTTGAGGAAAGTTCTAGGACGATGCTATTTTAAATTTGATGAGTTGTCGACGGTATTGCAGGAAATCGAAGCCGCCGTAAACTCATGTCGTTTGACATTTATTTACTCTAGTCAACGGGAACCAACGACTCCAACACCTGCACATTTCCTGCTAGGAAAACTATCGCTACCTCTAGTGTTCCCTACAACGAGGGCAATGAGCTTCACTCTGCAGTCATCCCAAGAACTAAGACCGCGATGGTGCTACCGAGAATTTATTTCGCAACAGTTCTGGAAGAGCTGGATAGAGGAGTATATCTTGCAACTTCGCTCTGCCCACCGCACTCTGCCCAAGAACACGACACCTATTGCTGTCGGGGACGTGGTGATCATTCATGACGCGAGACGACGCAGAACAATGTGCAAGGTGGGACGAATAACAGAAGTTCACCCTGGACGGGACGATATTATTGGCTCGAGCGAAGCGCGACTGACGAATGGGCGAACTTTCAGGAAACCAGTCCAACTTGTCTACCCACTGGAGGTCTGCAGCAAGACCGCGGTGGGGGCCTGTTAAGCATTACAGCATTTCGCGACTGGGAGAGAGGACTGGCGAGGAAAAGGAGGATCTCGAGGCACTCAATGCCCGAGCACGCAGCGCAATCTTTTTTTCTGGATTGAGCGTGAAATTGCTTTGACGAGCGGTTCATATTTAATATCTTGTATCATCAGAGGCTGACGGAGGAAGTTTCTGCAGTCGTTGCACTAATATGTTGACATTTTCCTTTGACTAGGTTTTCTGGTTAGCACGTCGGTCGACCTCTTCAGATCTGGAAACGTGGATATATTAAAAGATGAAAGTTTTGGTAAATATACTTTTCTTTACTCTCTCTAAAACATTTACACTTATGGTTTTGCCAATGATAAATAGTGTAGTGCACGTATTCGTAACGTAGCATGTAGGAGACAATAAAAAAACGTGATATATTTTTGAATTAAATTGTTTTGTGGTAAAGTATGATCGATCGTGTAACAGCTGTGCGTAAACACACGTATAACGAACGGAGCTATTTCAAATGTTTATATTTGACGCTAAACAAAGTTCCAACGAACTAAAATCCCATTGGATGGCAACGTGTAGTGGCAAACGTAGTTTCGAGGTTCATAAAGAAATGAAACGCACTACAAGCACTACAAGTCCTCAGCCTCGTCAAAAATAAAGGGGCATCGCTGGAACTCTTTCCCAAAAGAGCGAATTAAGACAAACTAAGCAGACAACTCCCCCCCCCCCAAAAAAAAAAAAAATAAATAAATAAAAAAATATATTCATTCGATATGGTAATCGAACGGCGCGCAGGAGGCGGGCACTGAGAAGAATGATATACATGAATGAAGTGAGGCGCCAAAACAACGAGGACACGAGGAGAGAAGCAGACAGGACGAGGCGCACTTTCAACTGAACTTTATTTTAGAAAAACACAGAAACGCAAGCTATGTCCAATGTGCACGTGCGCATGGGTAAGAAAAAGGAAAAAAGAAAAAAGAAAAAAGAAGAAAAAAGACAGAACGAAGCCAAGCGCGTTTTCCTACGTGACTCGTTCATTTTGAAGGAACGTATGCTCCCTATCAGATAGAGATAAAGATGGGGCGCTGACACATACATCGGTGCCGCGAGATCTTATGGTGAAGGCCTCCAAGATTTCGCGAGCGATTTTTGTTGCGCCGCTTCCAACAATTCTTGTTTCGTCCAACTTTGGGTCACACTCGCATCGATCACAGTGTACTGCCAAGTGGCCAGACGGGAATTTGCCTAGTTGACGCAGAGTGCTCCCTGACTCTATCATTAATGCACCTCCCCGTCTGGCCAACATACACTCTCCCGCAAGACAGGGGTATCTCATAGACGACTTCAGTGACACAATCGCGGTACCGCGTCACGTGTCTCTTATTGCAATCCCTTTCCGTCGCAGTGGCTTCACCTGAGCTCCTATTGATCCTATTGCACAATGCAGAAAGTTTATTTGGCGCAGAAAAGACAACTTCGTTCAAAGAAAGGGATGCTGCCGTACGATTCGGCTCACTCCAAGCATGTGAAGAGAGGGATAGCTTCCACCTGCTTGGCGGCCTCGCTGAAAAAATCGTGCAAGCATAGAATGAGCGCCAGCTTTCACGCGCAGCTCAGCAGATTGGAGGCGGCGGGTTTCCCTCCCAATGTGCTTCGCGATGTGTCGGGGACCTTGTTAAAAAAAGATAAAAAAGCACTGCAGGGAGGATTGTGAGGGCAACATAAGGAGGGCGGCCAGACCTGCGGTCTTGCCCTACATACACAGACTATCCCACAACCTGAAGAAGGTAGCCAATAGGTTTGGCATTCCAGTTGTCTTTTCTGCGCCAAATAAACTTTCTGCATTGTGCAATAGGATCAATAGGAGCTCAGGTGAAGCCACTGCGACGGAAAGGGATTGCAATAAGAGACACGTGACGCGGTACCGCGATTGCGTCACTGAAGTCGTCTATGAGATACCCCTGTCTTGCGGGAGAGTGTATGTTGGCCAGACGGGGAGGTGCATTAATGATAGAATAAGGGAGCACTCTGCGTCAACTAGGCAATCCCCGTCTGGCCACTTGGCAGTACACTGTGATCGATGCGAGTGTGGCCCAAAGTTGGACGAAACAAGAATTGTTGGAAGCGGCGCAACAAAAATCGCTCGCGAAATCTTGGAGGCCTTCACCATAAGATCTCGCGGCACCGATGTATGTGTCAGCGCCCCATCTTTATCTCTATCTGATAGGGAGCATACGTTCCTTCAAAATGAACGAGTCACATAGGAAAACGCGCCTAGGCTTCGTTCTGTCTTTTTCTTTTTTTCTTTTTTTCCTTTTTCTTACCCATGCGCACGTGCACATTGGACATAGCTTGCGTTTCTGTGTTTTTCTAAAATAAAGTTCAGTTGAACGTGCGCCTCGTCCTGTCTGCTTCTCTCCTCGTGTCCTCGTTGTTTTGGCGCCTCACTTCAAGCATGTACCAACTAGCCCAACTCGCCGTTCTAAATGATATACAATTAAAAAAAACAAAAAAAAACAGGTATATATTTTTTTTTTTAATTTTTCATGTCGAACTGCACAACTCTCCCACCCGGCTTCGTCCCCTTTTTTTAGATGTTCATCTTTCGGCCACGCAGTATGCCTCGCACATCGCCGCAGAATTTCTAGTACCGTGTTTTTCTGTCTATAGTCTGCACGCCATGTATAGTCCGTGCTTAGTGCCTAATCTGAACGTAAAACTTATCAGCACACCATGACAAATGCCCGCTGTATTAGTTCATAAAAAACAGCTTATATCATACAAAAATCAACATTAATATACGATGTTATTAATAAAACCCTCCTCGTTTAATCACGGTGACCGATCTAGAACGAAAACCAAGCAAATCCCTGTATAGTCCGCACCTGGAAACATAAGGTATTTGTATTTTTTTACACAATTTTTTTTATCGCAACATGGTATTCAGAAACGAGCGAGTAACCCCACTATCCTTTGTCTCCGCATGTCCTGATCACCGTCAAAAAGTAGGCCCCATTATAACGATTATTTTTTTATAATTTATTCCTTTCGAATAAATGAAATCGTCTTAAGTCACCGAGAGTTTAAGAAACACATGGCGTGGTCGGTCTTCAGCATCTCATTATGGCTCCTCAGCCAATGAGATTGGAACATTTGCCGAAAAAAGCGCCCAAGGACCAATCACGATGCGGGAGCGCAATAAGCTCCGCCCCCTTAAGCTGTGAGTGACAAGGCCTGCACCACATACATCGATTTTTTAATCGTGTTCTTTTCTCTTCAAGTGATCCCAAACCATGCATTCCGCGTTGCCTGTTTTGTATCATTTGCACTGGTATTTAGTTTGTTTTCTCACTACTCCCACCTGAGGGTGAAATAAAAAATAAAAGTGAAAATTGGCAGTGATCTTTATGTTTAAAGTCCTATAATGTATGTGATGTAGTATTTAAGAAGCGATAGAGCCTATATTTTCATGAATTTCTCCCTTCATATTTGATGACGAAACTGACTAGGTGCACAAGCCACGTGGTGTTAGTTTCAGGGCCAAATTTAGCGGGGAAACTAAATTGAGGTCACGTGACGTCAATTTTCCCCTAAATTTAGCGGGAAACGCACGGACGGACAAACTAGGGAGTTTTAGCAAACCGTTACCATGTTCCGCGTCCAGCACTACAGGAGCCTTTGAAGCACGCTTTTAAGCACGCGCCTAGGGTGATACCGTGACCGCGGGGTGCGCGCTTATAAAGGGATGCTGAATCAAATATTTCAGTGCCCATAATAAGTGGCGCACGATCTTTCCACTAGCTAGCAGACGCCGCTGTCAGCGAGCACACACACCGAAATTGACGTCATAGTCCCCTATTCACGCCTAAAGGGATTGTCCGGTGAAAACAAGAAGTTCTTAAAATCTTGTGGCGGTTGCCTGGCGGGACTCTAATGATTAACATATGCCATTTTTTTTTCATTGAACGACACACACATAGAGTGTAAGCAATGACGGATACTTTTACGAAACACCATGCCAAAATGCGCAAGTATCGATGGCTGCGACCACATGCCCGATGTGACGTCACACCCGGTTTGAAATTGCCAGATCCTGTTCCTCATTCCTCCGTGGGAACACAATGCTCCCAACGCACCGCAGCGTTCCATTTTACTCGCCACTGTAAATCTCGCGGAGAAGTGTGGAGCGTGGCAAACGCACAGCAGGAGTCCTCTTTCATTCACGAAAAAATTCTAGTGCAGCAACGAGGGTGAACCACGTCGCAGCGCTTACGCGGAGGACAAAATTCGAAGGGCGTTTCAGCGCGGCGCAATCTTTGCCTTATATTACGTCAGAGCCTCCGCTGCTTTGAGGATAGAAGAGGAAAAAGCCGTTTATGCACGCTTGGTTTAAAATAAAATCACTCGTCCAGGGAAGCACACAAAATTCAGGTTTGTCGTGGAAGGTGCTCCCGCAGCCATTGACAACGAGGTCTAAATGTATTGTTGAACACGAAATTTGACCGGACAATCACTTTAAGATGACAGTGAAATGTGTGTGCTCCGGGGGGAAAAATCAAGAATAAAGACAGGCTTTTCATCTCCACATTTGGATCTAGTGTAAGATGTAGGCGATTAATTGGTCTAACAAGCACGTTATCTTTAGCGTGGATGGAGGACTATGACGTGGATTTCGTTGCGCGTACTCGCGCTCACCGACGGCTGCTTGTTCGTAGAACGATTGTGTGCCACTTATTATGGACACTAAAATGTTTGGTTCAGTATCCCTTTAAATGCACCGTACCGAAAATCCCAGTACAACCTTTCTCTCTCTGGATTATGGAACTGGAAATATAACTGGAATTGTTTCTGGAAACCTGAAGTCTAGATTTCAGGCAATGGAATAATTTGTGGAAAAGTGAAATCCAGATAAAATTCAGATAGATTTCCTGTGCCGTAATCCAGATAGCAAAAAGTTAAGCTGGGTTTTTCGGTAGGGCATGCTTCAAAGGCTCTATTCAAGGTACGCGGAAGACAGTAGCGGTTTGATAAAAGTCCCCAATGTTTGAATTGGCGGTTCCGCTAAGAGGCCTATTTTATGCTTCAATCAACAAATGTTAACCGCCCGCAGTCTCAAGCTTCCTGTCGCGGTTTCAGAAGAGCTTTCTTCCCAAGTGGCCGAGAAGTATCACGGATCTGGCAGGAAAGTTTCTCTGGTCAACATCAACTCCTCGATGTCGGCGACTCTGTACACAGCTCGCGTTGTGGACGGACTGGTCACCAACACTCCTTTCAACGTCGTCTGCCTGCTTTCGAGAAAAACCTACTTCGGGATCCTTCTGCCTGTAGTGAGTCCTTTTCCCCTGGAGGCATTCCCGAACTTTTCACAGCACACCCACATAGTTTTTCGTGCACGAGGCCAAGTACAGTCTCCATCACTATGAAAAGACCACTCCCTCTTAAAGACCATCCGTGTTTGCCCACACCGAATGTGGGGGCTGCGCGTGCTCAGAAACCGGATTCGCGTGAGATGACGCATTTGCGCATGCGCAGTGTCGACTGCAGCGCCACCGCGGTGCCGTGACGTAAGATGTTGCCGTAAAAACAAAACAAAAAAAGGAAAGGGTTCGCCTTACGACAGCTGTGTTGCGCTTCCTTCTCGCCTGTGGCTCTGGCAGGCGAGAAGGAAAGCTTCTTGAAGCAAGCGCCACACAGCTGTCGTAAAGCAAACTACTCTTTCTTTTTTTGCGGGAGAAACGAGGAAAAAAAGAAGACTGGATGCGTACCCTTTTCTGATAGAGGGGCTATAAGGATGCGGAAGTACTTGGATGGGCTGAAGGACTGGGAAAGAAAGGTACGTTAAAGTGTTAACAAAATGCAGAAAAAAAAACAAAAAAACCTGCGTTTTCTTTTTTAAAACGCAATCAATAGAGAAGATTCTCGGCAAATGCCCGTGGATCTCTGAGGGTGCCATTACCCAAGAACCCTTATATTCTCTTTCTGTCATGTTCTCTCGTTCTGTGTCCTGCAATGGACCCTTTTCCGGCGCTCCGGTCCGAGAGTACAAAACGCACGAGTTGGCTAGGCCTGGTTAGGCTGGGTGGAAAACAGAGCAGCCATTTGTCTTGAACGCGAGCGGCGCGATGTGAATCCGCGGTGTGCTTGAACGATGCCAAAGCGATCTGCTGCGTTTAAATGACGGAATCGGCACCGGCAGGAGGAGGGTACGAGTTTTTTTGTTTTGTTTTGGTTCCTTTTGGAGGATTTGGACCTTGATGGAAAAGCGGCGTGGGTTCGCGCGGTGGAGGCGTTGACTCGTCGGGCCCTACAAAGGCTTGGAAGGATTACTGTAAACGACTTGATTTTCACGAAAACCTAATTTTCGCCAATTTCTCGACTTAAATTTTACCGCGAAAAACAGATCTCGCGAACATATTACTCTAGTCTATGGTAAAGAATTCATAGCAAACCACTCCTAATCGCAACAAATTTTGCCCGTGAAATACTCCCGAAATTAGCGAAATCTTTCCGCGTGCGAATACCTGAGTCAGCACCGTGCTCGACACCCACGCCACTGGCTGGGGTTTGATCCCCGCCAGCGCTTGTACTTTTTATCTTTACTTCGTTTGCATGACCGGAATATTCCAGATGACTCGAGAATCTTATTGCTTTTTCGAGCTCGGAATCTTCGATACCCACCCGCATACAAAAAGAGCTTCGCGTGGCTGCTTGAGTGAGTCGTCTTTCCGTCGCCACCAAAGTGTCTTTGTTACTCTGTGGTTCTCGGCGTAATTTCGCCGCGTTAAACGTTAATTTTAAGTTTTATTAATCAAGTTTATGGTTTTAATAATGACAATATGAAGCCCGCAAAAATTAAATAATTCACTGTATGCTGAGCTCACTTCGTCACAGGTGAGAAGACGATGTTGGTAAATGATGAGGACATCCCTACCGAAAAAAACAGTATAACTTTTTCCTATCCAGATTATGGAACTGGAAGTCTGTTTCTGGAAACTCGAAATCCAGATTGCAGACAAAGAAATCATTTCTAAAACCTGAAATCCAGATAGAATCCAGATGGATTTCCAGTTCCATAATCCAGATAGCAAAAAGTTATCTTGGGTTTTTCGGTAGGAATGTAATTCCGAAAACGGTGTATGTGAGACCAGAGGAACATGGCTCGCACAACGACCAATATACAGATATTTGCTGAGTTCATTCGGGCGTAGCCATTATGTCCATGCTTTTAGTGATGTCCAACTGGCAGCAACGGCGATCTTGACATGCCTGGGCATCGCCCCCAGAAGCCTTTACACCTGACCGGAATCGTTCCTCAGCACGCGGATCCGGCTGTCTCGTCCCATTCGTCCCCGTCTCGTGCCTTCACTAGCGCATCTTCTCTTTCGTTCATTTTATGAAAACTTGTTTTTGTTACAAGTCTGCTTCCAGTGACTTTCTTTCTTCTTCGCTTCTTCATCTTTACAGCAACTTGCGTGCCGTTGGTATACCTTCTCGGTTTCTATCACTATGCCCTCTCTTGAAAATCAAAACTGGCCACCATCGCGGCCTCCCCATTACTTTCCCATCCGTCACCAGCTCTCTTGCCCTTTCTCTAGAAGGCCCACTTCCATTTTTTGCCTCACTGGTTGCTTCTCTACGGAAAGGACCACTGGTCCTCAAAGTTGTCAGCATGACAACTGTTCCATCCGAGGTATACTGGCCATCGTTGTCCTCCTTGATTTCCTTTTCTATCGCTGCAAGTCCTGCAGTCTCTTCATCATCTTTTCCGTAGCTTGACTTCTCATGGCTCTCTTAAATTTTACATCTGGCTCACTCTTCAGTGGGACCTCTGAGTGCTGTGCAGGCTCATTTCATGCACAAACAGCGGTTTTAGTTTCATCTCCGGTAGATTCCAACAACCTGATTATTCCTTGCAGTTCCCCACACTCTTTCTCAAGCTTCGCAACTTCCGTGGCTTCCTCTACTTTTATTTCAACTTCTAGTGGTTTCTCCTTTGTCCAAGTGCTAAGATGCCGCTCGCGCTGGACTGCGTACAACTCCTGAGCTTCCTTAAGCTCATCGTTTGCGAGCCATAGCCGTCTTGTCAGCCATTCCTTTAGAGTTGCCCTGTGAAGTCCTAAGCGACCCCTTAGTGCGATGACTCTTTCTAGACCCATGTCCACACACCACCGCCTGAGAATTTGACTCTCTAGATGTTAAAGAGAGTGTCCCGCCGCGGACGCCAGAATTGTGAAGATTATGATGATAAATGATGAGGACAAACGTAGTTCCGAAAAGGGTGTATGAGAAAAAAGAGGAACATGATTCGCAAGACGAACGATATGCATATATTTACAGAGTTTTTTCGGGCGCAGCCATTATGTCCATGCCTGTCCATGTCCAACTGGTAGCGACGGTTATCTTGACATGCCTGGGCATCGTCCCCAAAGGCCCCAAACACCTGTACGGAAGCGTTCCTCAGCAGGCCGATCAGCCGGTCTCGTTCCATCCTTCCCCGTCTCGTGCCTTCTCTCGCGCATCTTCTTTTTCGGTCATTTTAAGTCCACCAACTTGTGGCTCTGCTCAGAAAAGATCATGTACGCGAGTCCGGAAATATTTTGTTTTTGTTTTTGTTAGTTTTTCTATATGTTACTCCTCAGCGTATGTAGGGAACGCAATCAAATAAAGCTTTCGCGAAAAACATAAGATTTAAAAAGAAAACAACATTGTGAGTGAGCGAGAACGGCATATTCGATTTTTGAAGTTTTCGTTTATATAATGTTTGGTGACACCTACTACGCAAACTACAAATACCAAAAATCTATAATATTTTGCACTTATAATAGATCATGGGAACAATTGAGTGATATATGTGCAGCATTGTTGAGGGGTCATTTACTTCGCATCACAAATGCGCAACCTCTGACGTTTTGTCAGTAGATTTCTGAGCCGTTACATACAAACATTGAATAGCTAAGATAGTATAATTTATGTCATATATTTTTACTAAAACGTTCTTCCGAATGATATACAAATCATTGCTTTATCTCAGAGATTGAAATTTTTATGTCACTCCACACTTGTTCTAAATTATAAAATAAAAAAAAAAATTCAAGGGAAAATTAAAAAACAAAAACAGCTTCAATTCTCCTGAAATTTAGAGTGATAGTTCTCCACCATGCTCTTGTATTTATTCATGAAAAACATGTTCATCTTTCTGTTTCCTTCAAAGTTACAGCGCTGCAAAGTGTACCTTCTACGCCGGCATTTTTGCCCAATGCCACGGACGATATTACCTTTTGATTTCGTGTATTGTATGACTAGATATATTTTTTTTTACTGTATTCAGGTATTGGGGTGAAGTTCAACTTTTCTAATAATTAAAACAATACTCGCGTTGCTCGTCCTTTTTTATTAATTTAACCAATAATCCTGTTTTGCCCTTTAAAATGAGAAGTTATTTGAGCTTTAGCTGACATTTTTTTATGAAAGCGGGACGAAAACTTGAAATCGCTACTACTATTTTTTATAGAAAGTAGTAGAAAAGTAGGTATAGTGGTGCAAAATATATGCAAATATTTATACCAATACCCGTATGAATATGTTTGAGCCACCAAGCTTGTTACGCTTCTATTCATGACGGTTGTACGCCCGGCTGATCAATGTAAACCTGCGACTTCACTGGCACTTTCAGCAAGACGACCGTTAAGATTAAAAATATTTGGAATTATTTATTTGAATAAAAATTATAAAATTGAAGAAAAGTAAAAAAAAAATGATGAGGGAAGATATGGAGCGCACTAGTTGCCCGTGTTGTCGGGAGGGTGTATAGACCCCTTTCAAAAATCATGTGCCGATTATTAGAGGGTCGGAACCACTTCACAATGGCGGAGCGACTGCATCGAGGAACGTGCAAGTCATTTCATAAGATAGCGAACGTCGGGGCGCGGTCAACACTACGAGTGGACCATCCAATCAAACAGCGTCGAAAGTGCAACGTCACTGCGATCATCACCTTTTTTAATGGGTGTTTTTTTTTAGTGTGCCGTGACGTTGAGGTTTTAGTCCGCTATTGTACAGGGATTTCACAGCTGCGAACAGAGTACCGTATTTTGAAAGGGGTCTATTGAGAAGTCCGTTTTTTGTCACTCTTTAAACAAGACTGTTGAATTTCTCTAAGTACTCACATGTATTGCAACATTTCCAACAAGTGCGAGAAAGTCGGTAAACTCCTAATGTTGCAGATAGGGAATGCACGAACTCATTGACGCTGTCTCATGGCCGCAGCGTTCCGGGAGGAGAATTCGAAAGCCCTTGTCATGCATGCGGCATGCATGAGGCAGCGGATTCAGCGCCGTCGCCGACGGGTTATCAGGCTTTGTGATTGTTATATTTTTGTTACCCGTGGTGTGCGCTGATTGGCGCGTCGAGAAAAGGCGATGTGACGACGGAGGGAAGAATCGACGAGACGAGCAGTTCGGGGCTGGAGCTGGTTCAAGCAAGACCTGGAACCCGAATAAAGCGCTTTACCCCCAAAGTCTGGCTCCCTGCCTTCCCGGGTCCCACGGCGCCCTAACCACAAGCCGTGACTGCCCTTGTGGAGCAAGTTCAACTCCGGCTCTCTGATCGTCTTAGTTTAGGTACCTGGCAGCGAGCTCTTCTTAAAACAGCAGATAAAAACTAGGCCTGAATTTATCCCCGCAAAACAGTCGATAGCCCGTCGTCGGTGTATTTAAAGAATGGCGTTCTGCCCATGTGGAAGCTGTTTTCCTCGCCTTGGCATCGTTCGACGTGACAGATCGGAAAGCAAAGAGAAACCGTTAAAGGCTAAAGACCCACACGACCACCCATGAAACCAATTTTAGAGTCGCGAGGTTTGAAGGGCATTCGTTGTAACCCTGTCTTCACGTGAACGCAGTTTTCAGAGGGACAAGGCTACCGCCTTGACTTGCTGGTGGCACCGGTGTTAAGCAACACTTAAAGGAAGCTACAGAGGTTCTTGAAAAAAATGAGTTAGAAGTGAATTCTGGTGTATTTTTACCCCGTGAACCCGAATACCCAAACCATTTGCTGCACAAATATTGTTAAACGCGAGAAAACGCGAGACACAGTCGCTGTACGTGACGTCATCGACGGATCTTTTGGCTGCCCAAGGCTAGGGAGGCGGGGCTTCGGCCCTATTTTGAAATTGCTCTTATGACTCCTCCGCGTCGCACTGAAATATAATTGTGATACCTATTATTCTAAAGACCAAATGAACGCATTTCAAGTATTTTTTTTTTTTCTGAAATGCAGAACTGCCCCATATTCCCTTTAAGGCCCCGAGCCCTAAAAGCGATGCGCGCAATAGACCATTCCATTTAGCGCTCTCTGGGCGGCACCATTTTGTTCGACCGCAGCGCCCTCTTCATACATCCGGGAAATTCAGCGGGTTCGGTGGGGTAAAACGAGAGAGAGGGCACGCGCCCGACTCCGCTAGCAGACGACAAACCGGGAGGTTGCCGGTCTCCATCTTTGAGCTGTATCGGCGGGCTGTACGGAACATCGAACTCTCGCTCGTGGCTGCCGTTGTGAAGTGGTTCCCGTTCTTAGAATAGTTATGTCTACTCCAAAACCATCCTACAGCTCTCTGTTGTTCTATTTCTGTAAATGATCAACTAGTATATCTTTTTTCCGTTACTTAAATAGCAGTTGAGTCAGCCGGCAGTACTACCCTCAACTACTGCGTGTATTGCGGCAGGAGAGCACGTTTTTATTTATTATTTCAGACTTCCACTCATGGTCGCTAAAGGCCTAAACCACTACGAACTTTGTATAGTAAAAAAGGCACAGCAACCGGATTTACTTTTGGCCAGAGAGACCGGCCAATCGGACAGTTTTCCCTATTTTTTTTTTTATTTGCACGCAGGTAGCAGCGCCAATTGGACCCTGTGAGTCTTTTTATCTAGCATAGTATTACACGACAACTGGCATACCAAAATCTGCGCATCTGCGCTTAAAAGTTCCGAAATGACGTGATTTTAAACAGTTTGCACGCCAGCCGGACGCTAGCTACAGCCCACTCGGCGGAGCGGACGACATGCGGGGTGAGAGGGGGAGTGCATTTTTTTTCTCTTTTACCCTCTCTGCTATGACCCTAATGGAACGGTCTATACTAGCGGTACCGACCTAATCAGCGCTAAATAAGAAAGGCGGCGGCTCAGACAAAAAGCAAACCCCACAAGCCGGTGGTGGTCCCCCTCGTGAACCTGGGAACCGGAGACGGCATGGACCGCAAAGCACACGCAGTTATAGCTTGTTTTCTCCTGGTGCACCTTTCTTTTCGGAGGAACTGATTGCCACATCCTTAGACTTACTCTGTACGTTGCTTCATGAAAAAACTAATAACGCGTTATCTTTTCTTTCTTCTCTTTTTTACAGCGGAGCTGTTAAGGGCTAGTTTCCCCGGAATCTTATCCGTATACTAAACAAATGTCGACACAACACTCTGGTTGCCGCCGTCGCTCATAGATGGCGGTAGCTGTCCAGAGTGTTGTGTTTGCCGGTTGTCTGCTTGCCGCCGTCACTCATAGATCGCGGCAACCTTTCCAGCCTCGGCAACAAGACAACTGGTTGCTGCCGTCGCTCATAGATGGCAGCAACATTTCTTCGTAGGAAGAAGAGCGGGAACGGAACGAGCGGCGGTGTGCGCAGCAGCGCGAATGGTTCCGCAACCGCCGCGAGGCCGCTATCGCCTAAAGTTCCACTGCGTCGAGCGCTTCAGATTCCCTTGCGAAAGAAGAGCAGACCGCTCGCCGAAAGCCACCGCCGAGAACAGAAGCTACAGCTACGCTGCTCTTCCTTCTTCACCATAGTGAAAAAGCTGAAAGTTTCCTGTCCTACTTTCTAGAGGTCGTGGAGTATTGCGATCGTGTGACAAGACGACACGAGCGCTGCGGTCGTAAGCGAACGAAGTGGTTGCCAGTCCCGTGTAGTTGCGTCTTGACAGAACGTCTTCGGCCATGGCAGTGACTTACAGCGTCCGTAAAGTATTTTTTCTATCTTAGTAAACACGAAAAAAAGATAACAAAGCTGAGACATTTTTGCAGTGTATAGATCTGAATGTCAATTCTCCGAAGAGGATCGTGCAAAATTCTCCAGTTCGTGCACTCCCTATTTGCAGCCACATTCGGAGTTGACCAGTTTTCCCACACACGTTGGAATTATTTCAGTGACAGGTGAGTGCTTTGCGTAATTCGTCATTTTGGTTTGAAGAGGGACAAAGAAGGACTTCTCAAGACCCCAACGCGGGAAACTATAGTGCGCTTGAACTCTTTACTCGTTATTTTTTTTTTTACTTTTCTTTTAATACCAGGTGTTTTGTCTATTTTATCAGAATAAATAATTACAAATATTTTAAATCTTAACGGACGTGTTGGTGAAAATGCCACTGAAGTCGCAAGTTTACCTTGGTCAGACGGACGTACAACAGTGATGAATGAGAGTGTAACAAGCTTGGTGGCTCAAACATTTCAACTTCATCGCGAATATAGGTATAAATATTTGCATACAATTTGCACCTCTGTACTTACTTTTCTACTACTTTTGTGGAAAATATGCAGCTAAAGCTCATATAACTTGTCATCTTAAAAGGCAAAACAGGGTTATTGTTTAAAATACTAAAAAGGACGAGCAATGCAAGTATTGTTTCAATTAGTAGAATACCTTACCTTGAGCCCGATTCCCGAATTCAGCATAAAAAATATGTGTAATCATAAAATACACGGAATCAAAAGAAAATCTCGTCCGTTGCATTTTCTAAAAATGCCGGCATGGAAGGCACACTGCAGCGCTGTAGCATTGAAGGAAACAGAATGATGCAGCATGTTTTTCATGAATAAACACAAAAGTATTGTGGAGAACTATCGCTATAAATTTCAGGGAAATCGAAGATGAGTTTTTGTTTTAATTTTACCTTGAAACTTCTTAACTCCGTAATTTAGGACAAGTTTGGAGTGACATAAAAGTTTAAACCTTTGAAATAAAGCAATGATTTATATATCATTGGAAGGAGCGTTTTATTAACAATATATGACATATATCTGATTGTTGTAGCTATTCAAGTTCTGTAGGTAACGGCTCAGAAATCTGGTGACAAAACGTCAAGGGAGCCATATTTGCGCATTTTTGACGCGATAAATATGACCTACACAATTCTTTACATATATCACTCAATAAATTCCATGAACTATTATAAGTGCGAAATATTTGAGATTTTTGATAGTCGTAGTTTGCGTAGTAGGTGTTACCAAACTTGACATAAACAAAAACTTTAAAATTAGAATATGCCCTTCTGGCGCACTCAAAACACATTTTTCATTTAAATATGATGTTATTGTAACATGTATTTTTATTACGTTTCCTACACATGTTGAGGAGTAACGTAAAAAATAAAAAAAAATACGTCCGGACTCGCGTGCATGATCTTATCTGAACAGAGCCTTCTGCGCCTCCACTTCGCGGCCACTCTCCAATAACCACATCGTCACAACAGGCCAATCCCTTTAATCGCACCTCAGAAAAACACGCTAGAAAGTTGTGTGTCTGTTACATTGCCGTTTTATTAGACAGCAAAACCATCACTGTACAAACATCGCCTAGACTTTGTGCCGACTGTGTTTGCTGACACGAAAGAGCGACAATGTCGATCGCTACGAGCAATGGAATGATCGCGCGTCCATTGAAGGTATAGGAAATAACAGCGTGGTGCCCTTTTCATCGACAGAGGCAGAGGCCACGGACGAGAAATATCCTACAGCCATCTGAGATGGCGTTGCGGACGTACTCCTCTTCTTTGAAAGCTCATCCTCGGTGGGCTTGTCACAGCGAGTCCGTCTTGCAGTGCAGGCATCGCCACACTTTGTCTCGCAATATAGGCCCGCGAACTGGGATGCCTTCTCAACGCAGCCGTCGGGCTGAAACGGGAACGGGATGCCCTCGGCCATCCTCAGTTGTCACCATAAAGTAGCGAAGCTATATAAACTAGACAAAAAGTCGACGTACTGGAAAACAAAACCTAGCAACGTGCATAGATCAAGCCTAATGGCGCCCTCGTTTTCAACTCAAGAACGGCCTTCGAACAAAACCTGAGGGCGCAAGTGAGCTGGTGTAAGTTCATAATTGTAGAACTAAACCGAGACTGCGGTGACGACACCGCTCTCTTGCGCAATTCTACAATTATAAGCCCCCGAAATCCAACCGTCCATATAATATACAGTGTACACATGCATCTTTGACCCCCCCCCCCTCCCCCCCTTCCTTGAAAAATATTCCTCGCTACACCACTGCCGTTTACTCATATTCGCATAGTTTAGTGACTGTAGCAGGCCCTGCAGTCACTCAAGCAGTGCGCTTACTTCTTGCATGTCGGCGAATCATCCCAGATTGCGGTTGCTCCGAAAGGAGTGGTATTTCCAGAGAATTCAGGTTTTGTTTCCTCGTCGCTACCAACATGGCGGACGTAGTTCTCGGCGCACTACTAAATGGCATTATTAATTTCGTCACAGATATTGTAACTTTTGACTGTGAGAAATGGTAGATGAATACTTCTGCTTAGCGGCGATATAAGATTATTTGCCTTTCTCTAATAATTAAAAAATTAATCGGAGATTAGTTAGTTATTGAAATTAGAAACTTTGGCTCGGTGGCGGAAGCCTCCGCCTGATTAAAATGGTTCAGCCGTATCCATCTGTGAAGGCAGAATAACTAAACGGCCAACCGGCAAGATACAAGATACAATATATATACAAGATACAATATATATATATATATATATATATATATATTACTTATTATATTATATTTACATATTTACATATTTACATATTTACTGGTTCTATTGAGATTTGCGGGAGAAGCGCGTAGCCCGAGCTCCGAGGTCCCGTGTTCGGGCTGCTGCTTCTTTTGTCTTGCTTTATTTATCCCCGGAGGCACGCTACAATAGCTACCCTCCCTCAATAAAAGTTACACAAGGGTATGTGTTCATAATCTTCGGGCGTGTGGAAGCAGGAAACGGACTCGGCAACTTCGTTGTTGTGTCGGTGTTCCGTCTGAATGTCGCAGCACTTCTTACTGGGCAGAGACAGATGTATCTTTGAAATCATAAATATGGTCAGGGCTGATATATTATTGAGTGATGTATTATTGATAGGCTTGTGTCAAGTGGTCAATAGACACGGTCTTGTTTTGGCCTTTGACGTCCAGTGAAAACCTTGTTTTCACGATCCCAAGGTGTGACTCGGTATGGACCGCTGTAGGGTTGTTGAAACGGCTTTCGTACAGCGTCTCGACGAAGGAACAGGTTTGGGCATGTGAGGAGATCACTTGAGACGTACACGGGCAAGCGTTGCTGTCGGCGCGGAGGAGTGGGGACGGATGTCGCGCATAACCTGTTTCAATTTCTGCGCTTAGCTTGTTGGATCTGGTGCTGGCTGTTCTGACACATCTCCGTAGAATTCGCCTGGAAGGTGCCGGGTTGTTCCGTATAGTAGTTCAGCTGGTCTGCAACCGGTGTCAGTCTTCAAAGCTGTTCGTAGCCCGAGAATAACAATTAGAAGTACACAAGTCTAGCCAGCTTCTGTCTCTTGGGTTCGCAGTGAAGTTTTGAAGGAACGGTCAGATCTTTCCACAAATCCGGGTAAAATTCCGAGGAAGTCTAAATCGCGGACGCCGAAGGCCCACATGCTTTGTGGATGATGATGCCGTTGTTGACCAGGCGATCAAAAAGCCTGCAAAGGTAATATTCATGCTCTTGTTCATTTTCGCTAAAAAGTAAAATGTCGCCAAGGTACGCGAAGCAGAAAGGGTGGCCGCGAGAGACAGTGTCAATGTAACAATTTAACGTTTGTGCAGCGTTTTTCAAGCCAAACGGCATGCGTGGGCTTCGAAAAGGCCAATTGGTGTCGCTATAGCTGTTTTTGGGATGTCTTCTGGTACCACTGGAATCTGGTGATATGCCTTCACTAAATTCATTTTCGAAAAGATCGTGTATCCTTGCAGTGAGGCGGTGAAATACTCAATGCGTGGCAGCGGGTACCTATCAGGCATAGCCGCGTTGTCAAGCGCGCTGTATTCTCCACATGGTTGCCAATCGCCGGGTTCTTTCTTAGGCACTATATGTAGTGGATATGACCATGAACTGCTGGAGGTTCGAATAATGCTGAGCTCTACCATATATGGGCGAATTCGTCTTTAGCAATCTCAAATCGTGCGGTAGGCAAGCGTCTGAAAGGCGCATAGAGTTGTCGTCCTGTAGTGATGATTTGGAGTTCTACTTTGTGCTTAACAGGCGTGTCAAAGTTGATGAGAGGTGTCAGTTGCGTGTATCCATTAAGGAGCGTTTTATATCTGGAGGATTAAAGATAATGAATAGCGGTTTCAATGAAAGGTTGTTAGCAGATCATTGCACTCACAGTTAGGATGGTGTTGGAGTCGAGAATACGTTTGGCGTGCATATCTACGAGCAGGTTGAAACGGCGAAGAAATTCCACTCCTAAGATGGAGTGTGAAACGTCTGCAACTAGAAATATCCATCGCAATGCTATTCGCAGTCTAATGTCGACTGTCAAGGATTGCTTTCCATAGGTTGCAATTGATGATTTATTTGCTGTTTGTAAGATGAACGTGAACTTTTGTCTACGTTGGGAGTCGAATGAAAGTGGTAGGAAACTAACCTCAGCCCCTGTGTCGATCAGGAAACGTAATCCCGCGTTACGATCGACGTCGAAGAACAGGCGACTGGGTTGGAGGGTGCCACCGCTAGATGCCTTCGGAGGGGGTTAAGTTGGTTTACCTGCGCCAAGCAAGGCTGCTTGCGGTGCCGGGCGTTGTCACCGAAGGTCCAGTGGTACCAGCAAAGGTCTTCGTTGGTATGGCCTGAACGCCTTGGAGACGGAGAAGGGTATTGTGGCCGTGATGTTGAGCGGTTTCGGCGAAGCGATGGAGCTCGAGAAATAAGCGCCGATACCTGTACTGTGAGCTCGGATACCTGCTGCCGAATTTCCGTAATAGCGGAGAACGTCGGGCACCCGCTGAATGTGTCCTGTGATCTTTGCCTTGCCTCTGTTTATTCAAAAATTTGGTCTATTGACACTGTGGTGGGAACTCCAACTTCGACGATTTTGTCTGCAGCTGAGCCAGGTCGTCGAGACTCACCGATGGAGTAGATATGAGCACTATCCGCACGTTTGCTGGTAGTCGTTGCAGAAAGAGCTCGCGGAGCGCGGACGTGTCAAATGTGGGCAACCTGTCCCTTACTAGCTGCTGTAGTCGCCGAAAAATTTGGGAGGGCGTTCGGTCTCCGAGCTCTTCGGATGGTATGAGCTGCTGGAGTCGTCTTTGTTCTGACGTTGATGTCCTTTATACCAGCTCTGAGCAAAGTTTGTCGTACGGCTGTCCTTCTGGCGGCGAGAGAATCAAGTCTCGAATTTCCATGGCCACCTCTAGAGGAAGAGAGGCTACGACATGATAAAGTTCTGTGGCTTGACTAGTGATCCGAGCGGTGATAAACTGTGATTAAACTTGTTCCAACCACACTTGGGGGTTTGCTGGCCAAAATTTTGGCAGTCGAAGTGTGAGGTCTGTCACTCTCATTGCAGTGATGTCCTCGAGGGCAACGGTGATGAATCTTGCGAATGATT
The DNA here is from genome assembly GCA_013358835.2 of Ixodes persulcatus. Lineage (NCBI taxonomy): Eukaryota > Metazoa > Arthropoda > Arachnida > Ixodida > Ixodidae > Ixodes > Ixodes persulcatus. The sequence goes on from JABSTQ010010471.1 coordinate 181,282, forward strand.
ATCTCGGATGACCAGCGGCATAACGTCGGGTTTACCAATTTGTGGAGACAAAATAACTGAGTGACCGACAGGCAAGATAAAACGTAATTTAATGGTTCTATCGCGATCTCGCGGGAGAAGTGCGAATAGTCCGAGCTCCGAGGTCCCGCGTTCGCGCTCCTGCGTTTTCTTTTGTCTCGCTCTATTCACCCCCGAGGCACACTACACATCCATCCATCCAGCGTCTGTTGGTCAAAAAAGAGCTTCAATACAGGTTAAACTCTGACTCAGCACTCGCGTTGAGCCTGTGTCCTGCGCTAGCCTCCGGTAGGTGTCGCAAAAAAGTCAGCTCTACGGCTTCCTGTCTAGGCGGTGTCGAACACATATATGGTCTCCAACAGCAGGTCGCACTGCGGAGCAAGGAACGAGTCTCCGGCTGGTGTTTAGGGTCCTATCCCGGCCATGCATCCAAAATGGCCCCAAAAGTGTCCACAAATTTATGAATCACAAAAGGCCGAAATGTCACGCTGTCGGATGTCGCGATCCTGGCGGTCGCCCGTAGAAGTTCCGGCAAAAAGAACGAGCCAAGCGCAAGTGTCGCTGTCGTTACGGCGTCCAAACTTCTGACTGCCGAAACTTCCGTGGACTGTCAAGTTGAAATGTGACCTACAGTGGAACAGCCGTCTGCCACATGCACCACAGCTGTTGCGACGCCGCCAGGATCACGGTCGGCGACAGCATGACACGTTTATGACGTCAGCAAGCGGAAATTGAGGGACCATTTTGTTTTTCGAACGCGGTAAGCGCACCACCTGGATACGCGCGTTCCAGACACCATAGTCGCACTACGTGAAACAGACGCTCACGGTTTTGTGCATAAAACTGCTATTTATGACAACGGTCACACGTGATAATTAAACCAATCTAAACTTTCAGGTTCAAGAAGTGTGGACGCACCTCGTTCTGTCTCGCTGGATTGTCTTGGCCACTGGCTCCGATATGATCTCTGGTATCATCAAGCAGGCACCGTGCAGTTTCTTTGCCCTGACTACCAGACAAGGAGTAAGAGTCAGTTGTGTTCTTGCACTTTGGTTTATTCGGTAAGGAATGCACTACTATAACAGAAAACGTTTTTTACCAGAGTCGGATTCGTTTAAACCCAGGCAGCACAGGTACGTTAGAAAAACGTCGAAAGAAAGTCTATGACGTCAGGAACCACATGTCGAAAGAACGTCGAAAGTCTGAACGTCAGGTCCCATCAACGTAATATGGAAAGGCTAATGTCTGGAAAAAAGTGTGGATTTTACGTCGACATAACGTACCACTTAACGACCTTGGAACGTCGAGTGCACGTCTGAATTGGACGGGAGGTTGACTGATAACGTTATATCAACATTGAAACAATGTCCCATTTATCGACCATAAAATGTCGAGTATACGTCTAAACTGAACGGGATGTCAATTGAGAACGTCATATTAACGATATCATAACGTCCTATTTATCGACATAAAATGTCGAGCGTACGTCTGTGATAACGTTATGTCAACGTTGAAAAAAGGTCCCATTTAACCACCATAAAACACCGAGCAAACGTCGAGACTGAACGGGATGTCAATTGATAACGGTATCGATTTGGGTCACTGTGGAACAATGGAGTCAACCGGATCTGGCTTCGTTGCTCGAAGGTATGTCCGCGAAAGCATGTATATTCGGACGGAATAGACCATTTGCTTAATCCCCAAGCGCCCCGGCCCGCACTCCAGGAATCATGGGAACGGTGTCCCTTCAGCTTCCTAGTGATCGGTAATATCGGCCACTTCCATGGATACACAGTCTTGGGTGTAATTCGGAGTCACCCTAAACAAGCGTCCTGTAGTGCCCAAGGACCTGCCATATCACTTTTAAGATTTCTCGTCAATGACAGCGTTTTCGATACTGTGCATGCTACCCACCCTTCAACCTGACTCAGCTGCAGAAATCTTTTACATTATTATCATTCTCTAACAGCTTCAAAGACGCTGATATTAAGTTAGAAACGCTAAAAATGCTATAAACAGCCCCGCTGACTTCGAGCTAAATCCTGGTTTTGGCTGTTATGAATTCTCGGCTTTTTAAGCCATTCCTGTTAAAACAACAATCACGAGCATGATATTATTGTAAGAGATTTCTGCAGCTCAGCCAGGTTGAAAGGTGGATAGCATGCACAGTATGAAAAATGCTGACATTGATGAGAAATTTTAAAAGTGATATGACAGCACCTTGGACTCTATAAGGCGCTTGTTCAGGATGATCGAGATATCCGCTCAGATATTGTTGGGACATCTCGCGCTCAACGTTGAAAGAACTTCCCGGAGAAAACGTAGAACTGACGTCTATTAAGGCCAATGACGTCAAGGTGTTGCTCAGACATTGTGGGGACGTCTCGCGCTCAACGTTCGAAGAACCTCCCCAAAAAAACGTAGAAATGACGTCGAATAATGTCGATGACGTCAAGGTGTTGCTCAGGACATTGTTGGGACGTCGCGTGCTCCACGTTCAAAGAACTTCCCGGAGAAAACGTAGAATTGACGTCTGTCATTGCCAATGGCGTCAAGGTGTATCTCAGACATTGTTGGGACGTCTGCCGCTCAACGTTCGAAAAACTTCCCGGAGAAAACGTAGAAATGACGTCGAATACTGTTGATGACGTCAAGGTGTTGCCCAGGACATTGTTGGGACGTCTCGTGCTCCACGTTCAAAGAACTTCCCGGAGAAAACGTAGAACTGACATCTATTATTGCCAATCACGTCAAGGTGTTGCTCAGCCATTGTTGGGACGTCTCGCGCTCAACGTTCGAAGAACCTCCCGAAAAAACGTAGAACTGACATCGAATAATGGCGATTACGTCAACGTGTTTCTCAGGACATTGTTGGGACGTCTCGTGCTCGACGTTCAAATAACGTCCCAGAGAAAACGTAGGACTGACGTCGATAATGTCGAAGACGTTAAGGTGTTGCTCAGGACATTGTTGTGACGTCTCCTGCTCGACGTTCAAAGAACTTCTCATACAAGACGTCGAACAGACGTCGATTACTGTTGAAGACGTTGAGGTGAAGCTTATGACGTTGTCACTACGTCACGTGTTTGACTGTTGTCGGAACCTCTCATGTGGACGTACCAATGCCGTCGATAAAAAGTTTGTTAAGGACTTCGACGTCGCCCAACGTCTAGGACCTTATTTCGGCGTCATCTCGACGTCTTGTGCTACCTGGGAAGCTGCGGTCCTGCGGCTATCCTTTTGATTGATTGTATACAACGTGACTTACAAACAAGCCCGCATTTTCCTACGCTTGGTGTGGGCAGTGCTCATGCGCAGAAACCAGATTCGAGTGAAGCTTTTGCGCATGCGCAGAGCCGACAGCAGCGCCACCGCAGTGTCGTGACGTCAGAGAGTTAAATTGACGTACGTATATAGAGGCCCTAAGCACGCGCCGCGTTACTGCCGCTATTGCTGACCTTCTCTTTTGTTGCCGAGATTCCGAGCCACCGAAACGGGCATTTACGAGCCTCCACAAATGCCATGGCTGGGGAGAAGGACAAAGTAGAATCCAAATTCGCAATGAACTGTCCTGCCCTTGTAATAATCATAAAGTGAAGTGAACGGAATCAAAGGAAGCAAAAACTGAAGATCGGTTATGGCGGCGTCCTTGCACACCTGCTTAGAAGCGTCTATAGCTCCTATACTTTTCTTTGAAAAAAGGAATGCTGGCGTTTTTTTTTCTCTTTTTTGAGCTACCCATTTTAAACACAATTTCGGAATATCCAGGCTTTACTCTTTTCGGTGTGCTATTTATTATCCTGAAATTCAAAACAGCGGTTGAAAAAACATCAAATGATGGTTATGTCAAAACAAACATTCAAAATGTAGCGCGCTGTTCAGCGGGCTGGGCTCACATGTACAACCTAAGAGTGAACAGGCAGTATAAATAACACCTTATTTTCAGCATTTATTTTTTTTTTTGCCGTCGTGAGCTTAATTAGCATTCATGTCATATCATCAAACTTCTTGCAACCGATTGTGAACGAGCTATACTGCCCCATATGTCCCCATATTGCATCTGACGTCACTTTTCCCGTTTTGTCACTAGAGCCTCTAAGTCTTTCAGACCAAATATTGCGACTCGCAATTTGTGTTATTAGTTCTGATGTGTATATTGCGAGTATATACACATCAGCGGAGCTCCACTTTAATGAAGGTAACAAATTAGACGTCTGTCCCTGGGAATATTATAAAAAAAACAGTTTTTGAGCTTGTTGGAACAAAGCATTGTGAAAGCAAAACATTCTACAAACGTTTTTTAAATAAGGGTCTCCAGAAATGCTTATTCAATAATCAAATCAGGGATCTAGAAAACTATTGCATACTATATGTTGGCGACTTGTAAACATTTTTTTTTTATTTGCCTTTTTGCTACTTCTTTTTCCATCTTTTAGTTTTTGTATATTTTTATGAATGCAGTGATGTAAAAGGTCTGAGTCATTTCGGAGCAGCAAATGAAGCTGTTGGGGTATACGTTCACACTTAACATTCATTTAAACCAGTGTGAATATTATGTTAAGACTCATATATTGGCCTGTCCAACTTAAAGGCAATTTCTACTTTGACTTGTCACTTATGTGCAACGTTTTTTTGCCAGCATCGATTTCACAGCAGATGTGGTTCTCTATAACACAGAACTATCTGGTTAGTTGCATGTAGAAGCACCGGACATGGTAACAATATAATGATTGAGGAAGGACAACATCAACTGTTGCGAATGGTTATTTTAGGCACAAAAACCAAGTGAAATAATGCTAGAATCATATAATTTTGAACACCTAAATTAATGTTTCCTTCAAGTTCTAGAGGTTGTAATAAAACTGCTTTCTGTCATTTGAATACCAATGTCAATTATGTTTTAGATATCGAACTTCGTAACTAAATAGCATACGAACGATTAACTTGCCTTTTTAAAATCAATTATGCCGAAATTTCATAAGGTTCTTCCAAAGCTTCCATCCACTGATTCTGCTAGTTTAGTTTTCATTTACTCCCATCTATATAACAGTGATATCTAAACGAAAGAGTTGGCATAAAAATAGACCCACAGAAGTCCATATAAACATTGCAATACCGTAGTATCTTTGATAAATCTCGAATTGAAAACAAAAGATATCACCAGTATAATGCAGTTTTTATATATATATATATATATACGATGACGTATTGCTCGGGCCTTGTTTTCGAGGCGGTACTGCACCAGCGCGATCTTTCTTCCTTCGATAAAACACTTCGTCGCATGGCGAAGCCAAAGCCTGGCAGTAGGCGGCGAGCTCGAGCTAGAAGTGGAGAATCTACAGGGTTCCAGCTTCCTAGCCTGTCATAGTTATAGATTACGTTATTTCTTCAATTTAACATGACTATGAACGGGCCTTTGCCCACCAATATAAAAGGTGTTTCTCTTTTCTTTTTTTGCTAAACGCATTGTTTTTTGAAGACCCATGAATGCTACACTAATGCGGTGTGTGCGGGTGCGTCATGCGGCCAGGGGGACATGATATGCTGAGATAATCATCACGATAAGCCTTCTAATTAGTGAAATAGTATAACTTCTTTACTGTTTTTAAACATAATGTTCCAATTAAAAAAATTAAAGACGTTTACAACTTTTTGTAACGCGGATTTACAGCGCAGCTCTTGAGGAGAAGGAGGGGAGTGTACTGAGGGGAGGGTATGCCCTTCCTCCTCATCCGTACCCTCTCACCTCTCCTCCTGCTTCTTCCACACGCGAAACGCGTCGTCACGCAACGTTTTGGAGCGGTGCCGAAACGTCAGGTGACGTTTCGGCACGGTGGCATCACTCGCGCGGAAACGTGACTTGTGACGTTTCCGCATGGTGCATTATGAATGGGAAACGTCCCATAATGCACCGCGGTGACGTTTCGGCACGGTGCCGAAACGTCACCCCGCCGAAACGTCACCGCGGTGCATTATGGGACGTTTCCCATAATGCACCGTGCAATTACGCTGACGGCGACGGCGACGGCGACGCCGACGCCGCTCAAGCCGGAAGCAGGCGGCTAAGAGCTGCGCTCTAAAACTTGGTTGAGAGTCACAGAAAATCCCTCAATTAGTAAATTTAGGAATATTGGGCGGGCGTGGGAAGCGCTGTGCTGCGCCAAAGTTGGCTCACTAACAACAGGCTCAAGGATGGTGGTGCGACATAGCGTATGATAAGCGCGCGCTGGTGTCATCATTCACGTTTTCGCGCCTCGAGTTAAGAGACTGCTGCACGAGTGGTGACTTTAGCGCACAACTACGCTTTCCACGCGCTCGCAGTATTTATACAATTTACTAATTTAGTTGTCTTCGATGACGCTCAGCAAGTTTATAATTGGAACCCCACGTTTATTTTCTCGAAATAAAAGAAAAAGGTGATTGAAATATTTTTGGTAATCAATCGACTCATCTTTACGATTGTCCTTCTATAATGGACCATATGCGAAATTCTCGCCAGCTATCGCCATCATTCTATTCGGAGCCAACCTGTTGGTGAGTTTTTGCCACCTCCCGTCTCTGAAAGAGGCGCATCTGCATTCAACTCGGCTTTTGTCTCATAAGGACAATCTATTTTTGCATTGAATCGGTTGCTATTTGTTTGGGTGCAACAAAAGATAAGACGGCCGCGACGTTGCGTAAAAAGGAGTCGTCACTAACGAGGCCGCAAGACTTGTCACTGAAGCAATGAACCGAACCAGACAGGTAAGTGAACAGTCTTTATTAAAGATGCTGCGTGAGGGGTCTGGCAGCAAGTGATCATATTTTCGATGTAAACTGGACTGGCAGCGCGTGATGATATTTTAGGTCTACGTCTTCCACTTTGCCGGGACTATTGTCTCTTGGGCGAAAATGTCGGTAAGGGAAACCCCCCAGTATGACGGAAACCTAATAATTGATCATAAGTACACTAGGTAGAACTTCGTTTTACATGTGGTCTACTACGTCCCTCTTACCGTATAAGTTAAACCTCCCCCGCACAGACCTGATTGGTGGTGCGGCTTTCACGGCTTTCTTAACTAAATCTGTAAATCCCAAGAAAGCAACACCTCGCAAAAAAGTACTCAATCTGGATAAATTTATACGACTTTGTTTTCGTTTTAAGTTTGCTGTTTTTGTTGCCGGTGCTTGTGCAGCGTTTCGTGCTGCTTGGTCCCGGGCGTTCCCGCCGAGGGACCTGCAGAGGGCAGCTTGTGCTCGCCACAGGGAAGCCGGGCTTCGTCCCTCATCTGACCCGAGAACCCGTTGGAGAAAAAAAGTCCAGTACAATGATACTCGTCGGTGTGGTGGCCGCCCTCAAGCCGCGGCCAGTGGTAAGTGCACTCGACGTTCTTAGAGTGTTGCCTTCCATGCCCAAGTCTCGCGGTTACAAACAGTCATATTGACAACATAGGTAAGCCGAGGCCCTCTGCATTGCGGCATTAAGTGGCACTGTATTTCCCGAACCATACACCGCACCCGCTATGTAGTCACCAAAAAAAAATCTCGGCTGAAAAAAAAAAAAAAAATCTTCCTTAGATTGTTCGTACGCTCTAAAACAATAGAGGGTGTACAGGGGTACACCCTTTTTCCCATATGTAACACCCCAAAACAACAATTTGACGTTCAGTGCACAGACGTCGAACCGACAATACCAACTTTCAAGAGCGGCTTTAGAGTCGACCGATACAACTTATTGAAATAGGTAATGTACGCATTAAAGGCTACAGTAAGACCATCAAGGTTTTTTACGCCCTGCTGCAAAACCTCAGTGTTTTTTTTTTTATTCTAGACTTTGATACGCACATTAGCTATTTAGTACGTTATATCCAGCAGCTATCAAGCCGCTCCTAAAAGTTGGTATCGCCAGCTCGACGTCAGTGGACTGAACGTCCAAATGTAGTTTTGGCGTGTTACATATGGGACAAGGGGTGTGCCCCTAAACACCCCCTATTTCTAAGAGTGTACCTGTAGCCTAGTCCGCAGGTATAATGATTATTATACACAACATGCCTTCACAAATGCCGGCTCCATGCGCAGAGCAAGTCGTCTGCCTCTTGCGCAGGAGTTGCGGTGACGTCAGAACGACGCCGAGCTCTGATTGGCTCTGATGGAAGGATAGTGGGTAGACCTTAAAGCAAGCTGCCTTCAGGTCTACACACTGTTCTTCATTCAGAACCAATCAGAGCTCGGCGTAGTTCTAACGTCACCGACACTCCTGGGCAAGAAGCCGACGACATGATCTCCGCATTAGCCTGTAAATAAGCTTGTATGATATATGAAAATTATCATGAACATAATTCATAGTAATCCAACATAATCTTTCACGAAATCCATGGCGTTTTGTCAAAATGAGATGTCTTGAAAAAGTTTTTTTTGCATGGTTCGCACTTCTAGATAGTCCGCACCGCGTAACATTTCAGCTTACAGACATGTTTGTAGAACGAAAAATGCGGTATATTTATCTAGGCTGCCTTAATATCAATCTATTCTTTGTGAAATATAGTTTTAGTTTTACAGTACGTGTCGCATATTTTATTGGCGATCTTTGAAGTTTTGGGGTAGATCATTGACAGTATAAGGGCATGCGTGACTCAAAATGTTTTTTTTCAAAAATTTGCTTGGCCAAAATGTTAATCTAGTTGCCTTAACATGATGGTAATCTAGTTTAGTCAAATACAGTTTTTGAACAATTGTGTCGCTAGTTTTATTGGTGAACTTCGGCGGTACATTTATGACAGTATACATGCATGCGTGACTAAGCATGCTTGATTCTATAAAAAAATATTTAAATAACATTCTACATATCTTGGTACCACTCTTTGTTCTCGTGCAGATTTCGCAAACTATATTAAAGGGACACTCGAGTGCTTTTTGTTTTTGCAAGACGAACGGTAATAGAAATATACGGAGCGCTATTTTCTCTTGGGAGGGGGGAGGGGGGGGGGGAGGGAAGGAGGGTGGTGGGTGGCGGATGGCATCCTTGGGTCCCCACGACCTCCATAAAGTTTGGCCGATGAAAGTAGTTCATTGGCATGGGGATTCCGAACGTTACTATTATTGCTGTTTTTAGGCGCGTTGTACATTATATTTTGACAAAAATGTCAAATCTTTGGGTGTAGGAGACGTAATACAGCAAGTATTGTTTGTTTAAACCTGGTCTCTGCTCCAAGGCGCAGAAAGAAAGTGTAACGATCTTGGATTAGATTTTTAATAAAGAAATCGGTCGCCCATGAGGGTACTTTTTTGTCTTTTTACGATGCTCAGAGCCAGCAAATGGAGTTATCGCCATAAATAGACGATCTCAGATTCCACTTGAGTGTCCCTTTAAAGTTTCAAAACCGAATTCGTTCATCTGTATTCTCGAAATATAAGATTTGTGAAAATTGATAATAGGCCGGAAATTATGAACGCATGGGACGATAGAGATAAAACCAATGGCCTAAAAGTAGATGTCGCCTAAATGTTTCTGTTCCACAGTATTCGGTCGCTCGGTACAGTGAGCTCGATATGGCAAGGATGGTCTTCAAGTATCTCAATATCAGGTGTGTATTCTCTTAAAGTCATATCCAATTGCTTACTGAATATTACGAACCATTATCAGTCCGAAATTTTAACTTATTACCAAACCAATCAATATAAAAACAAGTCCTTCATGGTTGGCCCTGTTCATTGTTGAAAACAACAGCGAACTATGATTTTTTTTTTCTTGTGTGGCATGACTGTTATGTTTATCTCTTGCTATATGTCGCAGGCAGCTTTGGATTTCCGTAGAACACTCCCTAAGGTAAAATAGACGGCCGGTTAAAATTCTTAAAAAGAAAAGGTGTTTTGAAAAGCGAGGGTTAATTAAGGCTCACATGACAAGACGAGGCCTAACCTGCAACTTAAACTTTTAATGCGTAAATAGAATACAGAAGACGCAAATAAAAGAAGAAAGCACGCGCACATACCAAATATAAAACTCTCAGCGGATATCACATACTGTCGCAAGGGAAATCACGGGGATTTGAAAAACTCGTCACCCTAACAGACGTACAGGGAATGGACGACTATATATCATTTTATCGTAAGTAGCGCCATTTCGAATACTGTAGCGCCATCTAGCGAGCGTAAGGTTACGCGGCCATGCTGAGTGGTTAGAAACGTTGGCGAAAGAGCTTTTCAGGGCACCGCTGGCGCCGCTCCCGCAGTTGGGTGTGCTGATTGGGTGCTCCAAAAGTGCTGAGTATCCGACTTAGGGCGCGCCTTGTGCTCTTGTGTGCCGAGGATGGTGTTTTCCAACTCAACGGGAACGTTTCTCGCTCCACATTATGGCATTCGCCAGTGCGGCGATGCCGAAAAGAGCGGCACTGAACGCGTTACTGATAGAAATTGGAGGTGAGTACTCAAAATATTGTATCTTTTCCTTTCAAAATAAAACATTTCAGTTGCGATTACAGCTGTTGTCCTGTCGTGTCTGTTCCTTTCATTGTCCTCGTTTTTTGAAGCTGTTACACCCACTAGAGCAGTGCACGGGCCGGTATTTCTAGGCCCGGCCCGACCCGGACCGGTAGAAGGCTAGGCCCGGGCCCGGCCCGGGCCCGGCAGAATTTTTAGGCAGAAGCTTGAGCCCGGCACGAGCCCGACAAATTATTTTTTAGATACAAGCCTGAGCCCGGCGCGAGCCTGACAGATTGCATACATGAGCCCGAAAAAGTTTTTAGGCTTTAACCTAAGAACTGTTTAAGCATAAAACGAACATATTTGATCAATTTTATTTTAACTTGGACCGAGCTTTTTTTTTGTTTTGACACGATAAATATTTTGGCTTAGACGGGTTTTTTTCTTTTAGAATATGAGCAAAATATGCGGTTCGCAAGTGATTTTGAGAAAAAACAAAGAGGTCTAACTTTAATTGAAGCATTTTTCGAAGACATTTTGGACTTTTCATTGTTCATTTTGTTTCAAAGAGAACTTTCCTTTCTACATGTCTTTGGGAAGAAACAATCACAATCGAGCTAGTGCATCTTCAAAAGATTGTATAAGCATAAAATTATATATAGTTAGCTTATCTTTGCCGGTATAGTAAAGCTCCCTCCACAAAGTACAAAATCAAGCTCACGTTTTTTTTCTTCTTTTTTGTTTTTCGAAAAGCAGTGGAAAAAGGCGTTCATGTTGTACCCTGCGACTGTTGTGCCTTCGTTTTCTTGACAGCACTTTTCCACTATGCTGGTAGAATCTATACGTTTCCTTTTATCCACGTGAAAGCATTCCAAGTGCATTGACGTTTTTTTTTTCTTTTTTTTTTTAACTTCGCCGTAGTGATTTCACATTTCGCTTGTTTGTTTTCATTAAACTTAAAATATCAATGAGCACACTTTTTGTTATCAACTATATGAAATTTGCGGCACACGACTGCCCAGCCACGGCCCGGGCCGACCTGGGCCGGCAAGACCCGAAAAACTTTTTGTTCAAGCCCGAGCCCGGGCGTGAACAAAAACACCCGGACCCGAGAAAATGTGTGCTACCCGGCCCGAGCCCGGCCCGCGGGCGGGGCCGGACTCGGGCCTTCGGGCTGGCCCAGGCCCGTGCAGTGCTCTAACACCCACCATGTCAAATTTCCCTACAGCTTTTTTTGCCGTTTCAGATGCAGTATACCGAAAATATTTTTCACTTTTCGTGTCGTTCACAACAATGAAATATGTGAACAAGGACGTGCGAAATGAGAGCATTGCAGGGAGCATTGCAGGGAACGGGCACTTTGTCAAGACCTGAAAACAGCGAAGTCGAGATGGTCCCATTGCCGGAGCGAATCGACCGTCGATTCACCGATTTGAAATCGATACTTGAGCATGTTTCAGCAATACAAATTGAAGTGTTTTTTTCAGCTAGTTTATGTATTAATTTTGAAAAAAAGAAAAAGAAAAGAAACACAGTCGCGTTGTGACGGTCAACGTAAGGTCACCGCCCTATGATATCGCGCAGGAGATTGCGATTGAGGATAACCGATGGAACTATAACTATTTTCAACTTCCTGCCACACCCGGCGGTGGAAATGAGCCTTCAAATAAGCTTTGTCGATGATAAAATCGGGTCAATGTCACCACTGCAAGATATCAAAATTAATATAAACTAAGTTACGAAACGCTACGAGCGGAAACAGCGATTCTCACGAGAAAAGTTGCACCATATCATGCAAGCGTACCCCATGTTCATCGGCGGTGCAGTGGTAGGTTTGGTGAGCGCTCTATGGTCACGAATGACAAATGATGAGGCTGCCAATAACTGAAGAAACTAAACGTTTAATGGGGCGAACGTGTGCCCAAAATATAAATGGAACCACAAGCCAACTGTAGAGCGTTGCGGGCGTCGAAGTCGGCGTAACAGTAGAGTTGAACGCTGGGGCGAGACTGACCCGGCTCGCCACGCGGAGCACCTCTTGTACCCGCGTGGTTCTCCGGAACATTCGGCCTAGAATGTTCGGCTCGTAGAACATTCTTACCTGGATCGGACGAGAAGGTTCTCGAACTTACGAGAACGCCAATTAGAAAAAATAAATAAAAGAAGATTCTGTTCCCTAGAATCGAACCGGGATCCTTCGCGCGACAGCCAAGCACGCTAACCACTGGGCAACGCACGAGCTCGCTCGTCAACGCGCGTGCAACATAAAGCCAACAAAACGGAGCTAGACAAACAGAAGAATGGGAAAAGACGGAGGCTGGCAAAACACAATCCTATCAAGCGTTGTAAAAGATCACAGTTCACAGTCTCATCGCGCGTAGTACGGCTTGAGGCGCACGACGTGGACGACTTCCGGTCGTGGAGGGCGGCGTGATGAAGTCCGTGTTGCGTCGGGCATCACCTCGTAGTTCAGATCCCCGAGTCGACGAAGCACTTTGTAGAGTCCGAAGTAACTTAGACCGCGTCGTCGTATCGGGGTCTAAACCCACACACGGTCTCCGGGATTGAAGCGAACGTCGATCTGACGAAGGTTGTACCGGGTAGCGTCGACACGTTGTTGATCTTGAATTCGGAGTCGGGCGAGCTGGCGAACTTCTTCGGCTCGTTGAGTAACCATGCACCTGGTCGTCAGGGATCCCATCGTCAGCTGGGTCGTGGAGAAGCATCGCGTCGAGCATGGTCGTTACTTTTCTGCCATGCATCAGGTGAAACGGTGTTACTCCTGTGGTCTCTTGTACCACCGTGGCGGCTAACGTGACGTAGGGTGACACCTCGTCCCAAGTATTGTGCTCTACGTCGACATACATGGAGATCATGTCGGCGATTGTTTTGTTTAGCCGTTTTGTTAGTCCATTTGTCTGCGGATGGTACGCAATGGTTCGACGATGGCCGGTGCCACTGAGACGAGGGATCTATTGTGTCAACTGGGCCATGAACGAAGATCCACGGTCTGTGATGAGGACTTCAGGGGCGCCGTGCCGGAGGACAATGAACTCGATGAAAAACTTGGCGACTTTTAACAGCCGTACCTGACTGAAGGACTTTCGTCTCGGCGTAACCTGTGAGATAATCGGTGGCGACAATTATCTAGCGGTTTCCCGACGTTGACGGCGGGAAAGGGCCAAGTAAATACATTCCGATCTGCTGGAACGGCGTGGACGGGAAGGAAATCGGATGAAGAAGTCCTGACGGCTTCGTCGGCGGTTTCTTGCGTCGCTGACACTCGTGGCATGATCGAGTGTAGAGGTGAACAGCCTTTGGTAGCCTCGGCCAGTAGTACTTTTCTCGAATCCTGGCGAGCGTCCTGCTGTAGCCAAGGTGTCCCGTTGTCGGGTCATCATGGCAGGCTTGAAAAATTTCTTCTCGAAGACTGGAAGGGATCACTAACAGTCACGCCGTGTTGTTGTCGCTGAAGTTCTCCTTGTAGAGCACACCTTGTCGGATTGAGAAGGTTTGCAGTGTCCGTACAAAACCGTGGGGGTCGGCGCTTTCTTGTCTCTCTATGTGCTCGATGAGTGCTCGCAGCTCAGGGTCGTCTCGTTGGAGTGCTGCCATGTCGCTGACATCCAGAGCGCCGAGGAAACACTCATCGTCGTCCTCTTTGGTGCAGGCAGGATAGGCCTCGACCGGGAACCTTGACAGGCAGTCGGCATCGTTTGCTTCCGGCCGGATTTGTACACCACGGTCATGTCGAACTCCTGCAGTCGTTGGCTCCACCGGGCGAGACGTCTGGAGGGGTCCTTTAGATTCGCGCGCCAGCAGAGCGAGTGGTGGTTCGTGACCACACGAAAAGGACTTCCATACAAATATGGGCGGTACTTTGTTATTGCCCAGACGACAGCAAGGCACTCGTTTTCAGTCGTTGAGTAGTTCACCTCCACCTTGGACAGCGTCCGAGTCGCGTATGCGATGACTCGCTCTGTCCCGTCTTGGATTTGGACTAGTACCGCGCCAAGTCCGGTCTTACTGGCGTCCGTGTGCCATTGCCAAGAATTGGGGGCGTCTGGAGTCTTCGTTTGAGCTCATGGAATGACCGCTGGTGTTCTTCAGTTCATTCAAACTTCACGGCGTCCTTCGTGAGGTTTGTCAGGGGTGCAGACAGCGTGGCGAAGTCCCGAACAAATCGTCTGTAATAGGCACAGAGTCCGAGGAATCTTCTCACGGCCTTCTTGTCAGATGGCGGCGTAAATGCAGCTGCGGCGCGGGTCTTCTCGGGGTCTGGGAGAACACCTTTGTTGCTCACTGCGTGGCCAAGGAACGTAAGTTCCCCATAGTCGAATCGACACTTTGTTGGCTTGAGTGACAGGCCGGCGGTCTTGATGGCTTGAAGAACGGCTCGAAGTCGTCTCAGGTGTTCGTCGAAATCCCGTGAAAATACCACGACATCGTCCAGGTAGACGAGGCAGCTCTGTCATTTCAGACCTGCCAGCACGGTGTCCATGACACGCTGGAAGGTGGCTGGTGCTGTACAAAGTCCGAACGGCATCTTTTTGAATTCGTACAGTCCGTCGGGAGTGACGAAGGCGGTTTTCTCCCGTTTGCGTTAGTCGACTTCAATCTGTCAGTAACCACTTTTCAGGTCCATCGACGAAAAATATTGGGTGGCGCAGTCGGTCTAACGTATCGTCGATGCGGGGGAGCGGATAGACATCCTTCTTCGTCACAGCGTTCAGTCGACGATAGTCCACGCAGAACCGCAGGGTCCCGTCCTTCTTTACAAGGACGACAGGGGACGCCCACGGAGTTTTTGAGGGTTGAATGATGTCGTCGTCGAGCATTTCCTGGACTTGATCTTGAATCACCTTCCTTTCCTTTAAGGAGACTCGATACAGCGACTGGTGGACAGGGAGCGCGTCGTCGTCGGTAATAATGCGATGTTTCGCCATTGGTGTTTGGCGAACTTTCAACGACGTGGCAAAACAGTCACTGTATTTGACGAGGAGATCAACCAGCTTCCGGCGCTTAGCAGCTGGGAGCTCGGGGTTGATGTCGAGCGGCGGCGGCGATGTGCTGTTCTGCTGTGACAACGAGGTTTCTTCGGAGATTGCGGTGACCACGGCTGGCGCCTGAAGCTCCTTGATGTGGCCCACGATGGTACCCTTCGTTAGGTGCTGCGGCTAATCTCGGAAGTTTGTCACGAGAACAGTTGTACGTCCTTTTTGGAGATCCGTTACGCCTCGTGCGACGCCAATTCCTTTTTCAAGGAGCAGTTGGACGCTGCCTTCCAGAAGAGCTTCACCGTGCATGGCTGAGTCGGTTATGACGGTGACGAAAGCACTCGACCGCGGTGGCAGGTTCACATGGTTGGCAATAACACTGATCGCGGTTGACTTCGTATTGGTCTCCACCGGCGGCAGAACAGGCTTTCGCAGCGTCAACTGGTTGGCCCCGAAGTCGATGACGGCGCCATACTCGCAGAGAAAGTCCATTCCGAGGATAACGTCCCTCGCACAGTCTTGCAGAATACGCCGTGATTTTGATGTATCTGTGCGTGTTCGGCTATATTATCTAGTCTAGTGTTTGACTGTTTTGAGTTAGGTTGAAGCGTTTGCAAACACAGTTACGCTTCAAAAGCTTGTCTGGCCGCCGTGGATTGAAACTGTTGTTTGGGGCGCCGCTCTGGTAACCGTGGGCACCCTTTGACGAAGGCTGGATTATCGGACAATCTGCAGACGCCAGCGATAGAGAAGACGGCGCCCGGAGACCACAATTACGCAACACCGCCTAACAATCAAAGCCTGTGCACATGAGTTCTGACGTCATAGCAATGAGGTCGAGCGAAGTCACGGATTGGATACGAGTGCCGCGCCATCGTTCGGCCGGGCGTCGCGTCCAATCAACGCGTGGACGAACGCTTGCCTTGGGGTTCGTGTCCAGTTGCTGCGTTGGCGTCCTTCGACTGTGAGGACGTTCCATGGAGAAAGAGAAGGATGTTCGCGGGCCTCGACTATTCGACGTGGTGCTGGCTTGCTGGAATCAATAGTCATCGTTTTGTGTGTCTGTGTTCGTTTGGTCCGCGCGAGTATTGTAATTTAATTGCATATTTCTTTTTCTTTTTTTCCCAGCTCTTCAAATTAAGTTACGAGTCAACGCCCGTCCTGTCGCGTGAGATTACTCAATTACTCCTCGCTTTTGTGCACCGTTTTAACTGTATAAACCCTCTATATTCGCTAACTTAGTCATTGTCTTTTAAAACTTGCGATAATTTTACACACGGAGAGGGATTACCGTCCGAAACGTACGAAGTATTTTGTACGACTAAAAAAAATGAACCATGAGTGTTCGGTCCTGTTCTCAACCCAGCAAACTTGAAGTACGAGTATCCAAGCTGGTGTATACGTCCAACAGTATCTTTCCAGCGAGGGACACGGTGAATGGATTGCTCACTTACAGGGTAAGCACACGTTATCATCGTCGAGGTAATACACCTCTTTCAAAAGTGCGCGCCATCTGTCCGATCCCGCCATTGCTACGGGCAGACACCCGGAGCACGTATAAGACCGGAGGGCTTCGTCAACTTTCGCAGAGAACTCGCGTCCAATCACACGTTTCGTAACCGAAAAATGGCGACCGCTATTTTGGATAGTATATCGTGCCAATAAGGAACGAGGCGGGCCTTCTCTTTAGGTGAAACCGGGGACACGTTAGAACGTATTAGAGTCATTAAGATCTTCGCAGCGACAATACAGTGATAAAGAAGCGTTGGTGTCAAAAATACAAAATCAATTAAAACACCGATGAACACTCGTTGGTGGCAAAAAATATAAAATCAACAAGAACCGCAAAACACATCTTTTTAAATTTTGACTTAATTAGGATTGTTGTTTCTTTTTTTTTTTGTACAGGCCCTCTTTTCATGGACTAGAATTCTTAGTTTCTCAAGAGTTTCTTTTCACCGTTAATCACTCTTTTTTAGCGTCCGTCCGACACGGATCACCAAAATGCCCCCGCATCTTAAAAATAAATAAACACCGAAAAACAACCGGCTATTTAAAAACGCAGGAAAACCTAATAATAATAATAAAGAAACTGCTCGCAACGCAATTATTATCGAATGTCATATTTCTTGGCTTCTCGCGTCACAGGAAGCGGACGTCACCTTCAGGCACAACGTGATCACCTACATGCGTTCTGCGAGCTGCGACTTCCTTTTCCCCGTGCGCTACGAGAAGATCGGCTACCTCTACCCAGCACCCCGAGCAATCAACAGCAGCTTCACCGTGTTTCGCTTGTTTTCTGCCACGGTGAGAACTGTTTTTTTTTTTTACAGCGGAGCTGTTAAGGGCTAGTTTCCCCAGGATCGTGTCCCCCGCAAAGAAATGAAGACACCGAACTCTGGACACCTACCGCCATCTATGAGCGACGACGGCAAGCCAGGTATCTGGTTGCCGCCGTCGCTCATAGATGGCGGATGGTCCTTGCTGCACCTACATGGGTGCTTCGCTCGTAGGCGATACTGAAGCGAACTTACGCTTCCACTGTACGAAAACGGCTTTTTGCAGATGATGCAGTGAACTTCCTTCGAGTTAAAAACTTCACCGCTGGAGTTTACTTTAAACCCCAACTTTCCAGCGAGATTGCCTTTCATACTCGTGAACTCGTTCATTTTTACGTGCCGAATATTGGAACAATTAACCATGGCGTTGTTAGCTTCCCAGCTTGTTTTTTTTTTTTGTTGTTTGTCTTGCCGGGGCAGGATGTGTAATATATCCTCAACCCGTGAAGTTTCGCGGTCGCGCGGGGATCAATTGCGGGCCCTACTTGTTCGTCTGGCCTCGGCAGAACTGTAATGTATATCCTCGAACACGTGACGCTTCGCGAGCGCGAGGATTGAACCTTGCTCATAGCACCTGGCTGGGAACGAACTTCTTTTGAGTACCGATTAAAAAAACGATTAACCGGTTAAAATATTTGATCGCGATTAAAGCCTTAATCGATTAATCGGAAGGTTAATCGATCAATTGCCCAGCCCTAGTTTTTTTTCTCTCGTTTTTTTATGTTTAGTGTTTCTAGGAGCGATTTCGAAACATCCTTATATTTCTGTGTCTATATCTCGAAATAGGAGCAGGTTTAGGAATTTCTCCGAAGTCAAAATAACTCTCGTCACTAAAATTCGCACCGAAGTTCTTTTTTCTTCTAAGGAGGCTTTATTGAAACAAAAATAACCATAAGCACCCATACGACCTATATCCCATATTTCGCAAGTTCCAGCTGCAGTGGTGCCGCCCCGGTGGCTAACCTCGGAAACGCAAAGAGATGGACTTGCTTTGCTCGTCTACGCTCGTAACGCAGAAGGGGGAGGCTTACGAACACCACCAAAAGTGTTATTACGCGGCGACAGAACCCCCCCCCCCCCTTCCCCCCCCCCCTCCCCTCCGTCACCGCGTCCCAGCAGTTAGGACGCCCTGACGGCAGCGACGCTCGCGCTTGCTCGAGCTTTTTGCCGGAACTTCTACGGTCGACCACCAGGATCGCGAGATCTGACGGCACAACGCTCCGGCTTTTCCGACGTCATTTTGTTTCCACTTCGGGACAGGGTGTTGAACGGAACTCGAACCCGACCCGAAAAACGGCGCCGATCCGTTATTTTTTCACCGAGCAGGAACAAAACCGTCACCGAAATCAAGCATTTAATAGAGATCGTTAGTAGATTGTTCCAAAGACTCCGATAAGGATACCCGATCGCTGGAATTAATGAAAAACTGGAGTCTCTCATGTCACTAAAGGCAACTGTTTCTGCTATCGAACAGTGTGTGAGCATGAGGTCGGCGAAATATGATGCGTCAAACAGATGCGTCAACATGACAGTGACACAAACGATCTAAAAAGAAGGGTGACAAACATAGAAAACCCTGAAAAAGAAGTAAACGTCCAACGTATTGCCCAGGACTTGAATGCACTAGGATGGCGAGCTAGAAAAATGAACCTTGAGATACACAGAATTCCGGTGCCTGAGCATGGAAACCTTCTTGACAAGCTGAGCCAGGTAGCTGTAAAACTGGACGTGCCAGTACTTTCCTAGAGTGAGGTTGTTGCCTTGCACAGGCTACCAGCACGACCAGACAAAGTACCCGGTGTTATCATTCACTTTGCAAGACAGGACTCCCGTGAACAGTGGTCTAATCAAAGGAACAGACCGAATCGCACAGAAGAAGACACATACATTCTCCAGAACTCGACTACCCAAAACCATGCTCTGCTCCGAAAAACAAGGGATTGGGCAAAGCAAAATGATTACCGCTACACGTAGCACCGAAACGGTAAAATTGTGTGAGGCGAACGGATGGTGATGAGGCAATTGTTATCAGGAGCGAGATAGACTTGCAGCATTTGAACTGAACGAAGTTATTGTTTTAGAGCGCAGCTCTTAGGCGCCCCTTTCCGGCTTGAGCGGCGTCGGCGTCGGCGTCGCCGTCGGCGTAACCGTAAGGTCACGTGACCCCCCCCCCCCCCCCCGAGATCACATGACCCCCCAGGTCACGTAACTCCCCCCCCCCCCCCCCCAAGGTCACGGGACCCCCGTGAGGGGAGGAGGAGAAAGGAGGGGTATTCCCTCAACTCAGTACCCATCCCTCCTCCTCCTCAAGAGCTGCGCTCCAATTCGGCGTTACAGGGAGTTGTAAACGGCTTTCATTTTTTTCTTCACGACTGCCTCTGTAAAAGTTATGCCAGAACTAAACTATTTTGTTGCCTCTGAATAAAAATCCTATCTCGGGAATAAGTATAGTAAGTCGTTGAAATGTATTCACTTAAACACTCGTTCAGCTCTAAACAAAACTGAGGAGCTTGCATTATTTTTTTTCTGAATTTTGTTTTTTGTGACAGTGATTTTTTTGTACTGCCAATGTATAATGGATACTTTCTTAATAGAACAACTGGGCGCGGAGGAGATGTGTCGTTAATGCTTAGAGAGAATATGTGTGGTGCAAATGTTAGAAGAATACTCGATCATTAATAAACACTTTAACGTGCTATTCCTGTTTGTGAACAAGAATATTATCTTTGCGTTTTATTGGCCGCCGGACGGGAGTTTGACGTCTTTTTTTGCTTTTCTGGAAATATATTTCAGGTTCGCAACAGAAAACAGATATAATAATGATCTGGGGAAGGGGGAGGGCGATTTTAATTTGCAATATGCTTCAAGATACCCCAAATAAAGACAATTAGAACTACTAATTAACAATAGTAGTTGAACGTATGTCATTACCCACCTACCAGAAACACAGCAGAATCATCAACTTTGCTCGATTTGTTCATAAATATTCTTGAATTACCCTGTATAAAATCGGGGATAATTAGAACAGATATAAGTGACCATCTAGGTATGTCTTCGTGTATTAAGAAAAGAAATATCTAAAACTACAGGAAACAGATTTCGTGGATCCTTTCAAAATATTACTGAGTATAGCCTTCGTGAATTGAGGACTAAACTCTCGGAACTAGACTGGAATAAAATCTATAATGAAATGAACGCTGACGAAGCAGTTCTTGAACAAACAATCTTAAACAATCTGTTCTTAAACAAATTTTAGCAACTATATAAAGTATACTTTCCTTATAAATCTGTAAGTTTGACCCAAAGAAATCGTAAACCATGGGTAACATCGGAACTTATTAAAACTAATAGCAAAAATGTTTTGTACGAAATGTTTGTGGAAACCTTAAAGTTTTCAAATCGTATCGAAACAGACTTACCAAGGCCCTAAAAACAGCTAGAGCAAGGTACTTTAGTGTTTACTTTATATCATCTGCAATATGGACAGACGTCACGTGGAAAGAGCTTACCAATGTTTTAAATCGTTCCCATAACATAAAGCATATCCAAAAAATAAGACTGAATGACACGGAACTAACGGATCAAGTACTAGCAAACGCTTTCAATGATTATTTTGTAAACCTATCACGAGATAATCTCGTTAAAATGTTGCGCGTATATCGAACGCAGAAGTGATAGCTCAATCTTTCTTCAGCCAGTTACTGATACTGAGGTGCCACGAACATTTTTATCATTAAAGAATAGTAGAAGCTGCGACGCTGACGAGATACAAATAAGTCCGATAAAACACGTTTTAGATCTCATATCCCCCTGTTTGACATCTATTCATAATTTGTGTTTGTACCATGGGGCATTTCCTCAAGAAATGCAGACTGCAAAAGCCAGCGTTTTCTATAAACGAAAGTGACAAGGATGATATAGGTAACTACAGGCCAATTTAAATCTTATCAGTGGTTCCAAAAGGTCTAAAAAAATTCTACTTTCGCGTATGGTTCGCAGATGAGCAGAGTTTAATCACTCCATCACAGTTTGGGTCCCGCAAATACCGTTCTACAGAACTTGCACTTTTAGAGCAAAAAAATAAATAAATTTTGCAAAGCTTTGAAGAAAACAAAATGACTCTTGGTATTGTATTGATTTCTGCAAAGCGTTCGATCACTTAAATCACAATCTGCTACTAAAACAATTACACAAATATGAATTTTGTGGAAAAATATCAACTCTAATAGCATCTAATCTTGCACATTGTAACCTATACGTTTGTATAAGTGGTTATTAATTTGATCCTAGACCCATTCTATCTGACGTTCCACAAGGAAGCATATTAGGTCCCTTTCTTTTTAATATATACGTCAACGATATTGTCAATATCAATAAAAGCATTAAATACGTAATTTACGCTGATGAAACAAGTTTATTTGTTACCGGTAACTGCTGCCAGGAACTAGCAATTAAGGAAAATCAAACATTAAAAGACCTAGCTACTTAGAGCCAGTGTAATGCTTTAAAAATGCAATGATAGCAAAACAAAAACAATTTTATTTCGCCCAAAACGTAAGAATGATGATATAATTAGTGGTGTTGTTTTAAATTGAATCGAAATAGAGATTCTATCTAGTTTTAAGAACTTGGCGTTATATTCACTGATGGAATGAGTTGCGATGAACACAAAAATTATGTTTCGGTAAAATTGCCACGAGTCGCTGACTTAATGTATCGTCATCGCCATATTCTGCGAACCAATGTGAAATTAATTATTTATATTTCATTTATTTCTCTCCCACATCCATTACTTCTCCTTAGTGTGGAATAATACTACAAATACAAATTTAAACAAAATACTGTCGCGCGCAGCTGACCAAGTAGGCAGCGCGCTCGTGGCCTAACGCAATAAAGAAAAAAAAAAACGCTCGTGGCCTAACGGTTATTGGCTTGCCTTCCGCGTAAAAAGGCAACGTTCGATGCATGGCCGCGGGTACACATTTTTGTTGACTCTGTAATGTGATGTTCTCGTAAATTCGAGAACCTTGTTGTTGATTCGAGGTTAGAATGTTCTACGAGCCGAATCTTCTAGGCCGATTGTTCCAGGAGCCCGCGCGTGTACAAAAAGGGCTCCGCGTGGCAAGCCGTAGCCCGTCTTACGCTAGCGCCGGATTCTGCCTCTTCGCCTACATCGTCGCTCGCTTACGAAACCTGTTCCTTTACACCTTCTTTTTGGGCAGAACTTCGCCCCATCAAACGTTTCTCCTTGCTGTTTATTGTTGGTACTTTTGGTCACCACCCGTGACATTCTATTGGAAGTGCGGTGTAGCACCTCATGTCTCTTCCCCGTACCCCTCCGAGGACCCGTTCGGCAAGCCCCACTCCAAGGAGACCATTCGTAGAAGAGACCGGGCCGCGGGCAAGCCAGCGTCTCTATGGACAACCCCATGAGCTTGGACAACTTCCGGACAAGAAAAAGATGCTACCGAAGCCGACGATGAACTCCACGGCCCAGCAGACGGAAAAAAACCCCAAGCAGCATCGTCCTACGTCTTCTTGCTGTGGTTCCCCGTGTGCCAACGCCGTTCCGTGCCAAAATCTATGAGGACGTAGAAGAATGTCGGCATCACTACGAACGTGTGACCCGCTACAACGCGTGGACGGCAGAACAGCGCCTCCAAAACATTTACTTCACACTGGAGGGAACGGCAAGGAAATGGTTTGAGAACCACGAGGCTTAACTTACGACGTGTGAGACATGCGTGGAGGAGCTGACGCACACCTTCACAAACCAACACCGACGACAACGAGCTGTGGAAATCCTTTAAACAAGGTGCCAAGTTCTGAACGAGACCGTGACAAGCTTCACTGAAGATGTCCTGCGCATGTGCATCGTGCCGACCCCGGGGCCGCCGAATGCAAGAAGCTGCGCGTCCTGATGAGAGGCGTGAAGAGCGAGATTTTTGGCGGCCTCCTTCGCAATTCCCCCCGACCGTGGATGAATTTGTTGCTGAGGCAACAAACATTGAACGAGCGCTGTCGGCCAGGGCGGGTAATTATCAGAGACTCGCCGGTGTAGCTGCCACCTCATCCCTTTCATCTTCCCACCCTGACCTCGGCGACGTTGGCATCGAGAACCTTCGGGAGGTCATTCAGGATGTGGTTCGAGATGAACTAAAACGGTTGCTCCCTTCTCCAGGACGACCAGCCGCTGTTTCGATCACGAAGGCTGTTCGCGAGGAGGTACACCGGGCGGTCTTGCCAGAGGTCCCCGTCGCAGTGGCTCCCCAATAGCCGGCCCTGACCTACGCCGCCGCCGCCAAGAGAGCACTTCCCGTCACTGGACACTACCGACGAGCTCCCCGACGTGAGGCACCGGCGCTGCAGTATGCTCCACGCCCAGAGCAGCGTGGTGCGAGGAAGACCGACGTTTGGAAGGGCGCCCGACCAACGCCCTCTATGCGTCCACTACGAGGAAGCAGAGCACACCTACTGCCGATGCACATACGGACGACTTTGGCTGCGCGAGTTCCACCCGAGCGACTCGCGCCCCTGTTATAGTGAACGCCCTCGAGACATCGACGAGTACGTGCGACGACCTCAGTCCCCCGAGCCTGCGTCCGTCAAGAGTTCCGGTCGCCGGTGCCAGGACGTCCAGCTTCGCCGATGCACCAACCCCCTACGTGAAAGCCTGCCACCCCTCGCTCCTCGCAGGGGAAACTAGGCACGGTAACTCCTAGAGGTAGAGTTGCCGAAGACGACCGACGCCAAGACCCTCCACGAACGCCGGAGGGCCCCCACTCGAACGCCACCAGAGACCGAAACGACGCTCCTGCAACGATATAGGATAACCTAAACGTCGTTATCAACGGCCACGACGCGTCGGCTCTCGCCGACACCGGAGCAGACTACTCCGTCCTGAGTGGGAGGCTCTCCCAATGCCTTCCGAAAGTGACGACGGCGTGGGATAGCCCGCTGATACGGACCGCCGGTGGGCACCTCATCACACTAGTCGGAAGATGCACTGCTCGTGTCGAGATTCACGGCGAGACGTGTCCGGTAAAGTTCGCCGTTCTACGAGACTGTGCGAGATGTTATACTCGGAATGGACTTCTTGTGCGAATACGGCGCCGTCATCGACCTGGAAGCCAATGAGTTGAGGCTGCGGAAACCTGTCAGAATGCCCGAGGATCAGAAACCTACGCCAGCCACGTCAGCTACAGTACGTGTACACTCCGACCACGTGAACTTGCCACCACGCTCCAGTGTACTTGTGCCTGTCGGGACCGAAAAAGGCATCTCCGGAGAAGCTGTGCTGGAAGGTAGCGTCCGACTGCTCCTAGGAAGGGGGATCGGCGTCGCAAGAGGCATCGCGGAGCTCCAAGACGGACACACTGTTGCACTCGTAACGAATTTCCGAGAGAAGGATCAGCACCTTACAAAAGGCTCCGCCGTGGGTCATGCCGAGGAAATCCCGGACTCAGCCGCAATCGCCGGAATAGCATAAGATCCTCTCCTCGTGGCCACACGAGACAACGCCGCCCTCGCAGTTTGACATTGATCCAACCCTGTCTACCCCACAACGGCGACAACTCAGTGACCTTCTCGCCGAGTTCAACGAGTGCTTCTCCAAGTCGTCAAAGGTACACCAAACGAGGGTTGCGAAACATTGAATTGTTACTGATGACGACGCGCTTCCTGTTCACCGGTTGCCGTACCGTGTTTCGGAGAAAGAGAGAGAAGTCATCCAGAAGCAAGTTGAAGAAATGCTCGACGACTGACGTCATCCAGCCCTCAAACAGTCCGTGGGCTTCACCGGTAGTCCTGGTGAAAAAGAAAGACGGAACTCTTCGGTTCTGCGTGGACTATCGTCGACTGAACGCCGTAACACGAAAGGACGTCTACCCGCGCCAAGCATCGACGACACTCTGGACTGGCTGTGCCACGCCCGATACTTTTCGTCGATGGACTTGAAGAGTGGGTACTGGCAGATCGAGGTCGACGAAAAGGATCGTGAAAAGACTGCCTTCGTCACGCCGGACGGACTGTACGAACTTAATGTGATGTCGTTCGAATTGTACACAGCACCCGCGACCTTCCAGCGCGTAATGAACACCGTCCTTTCCGGCTTGAAATGGCAAAGCTGTCTCGTCTACCGCGGTGACGTCGTGGTTTTCGCAAGCGACTTCGATGAGCACCTGAGACGTTTGCGAGCCGTGATACAGGCTATCCAGAATGCTGGACTGATACTAACGCCGTCAAAATGTTTCTTCGCTTACGGCAAGCTCAAATTCCATGGCCGTGTCGTGAGTGCTCAGGGTGTAAGCCCTTACCCTGCAAAGACATTCGCTATCGCCGAATTTCCGAAGCAACCAGACAAAAAAGCCGCACGAAGATTTCTTGGGCTGTGCGCTTACTACAGACGTTTCGTTCGCGATTTAGCCAAGATTTCTGCGCCGCTCACGCATGTGACGAAGGACAACGTGAACTTCTAGTAGGCGGAGGAGCAAGAGCAAGCGTTCAACGAACTGAAGGAAAGACTCCAGTCGCCCCCCATCCTTGGACACTTCGATCCATCAGTGGAAACGGAAGTTCACACGGACGCCAGCCACACCGAACTTTGCGCGGTACTCGTCCAAAGACAAGATGGAGCAGAGAGGGTGATCCCGTACGCAAGCCGGGCGTTGCTCAAGGCGGAGCAAACTTACTCAATGACCGACAAGGAATGTCTTGCTGTCGTCTGGGCGTAAACCAAGTTCCGCCCGTATCCTGTACGGGATCCCGTTCCGCGTTGTCACGGACCACCACGCTCTCTGTTGGCTTGCCAACCTCAAGGACGCGTTAGGACTCCTCGCTCGCTGGAGTCTTCGACTGCAAGAAAACACCGTGTCTGCTAACAGACCCAAAAGAAAGTTGATCGACTGTTACGAACCGAACGCTCCGTCGAAGTGAGATCGGAAGAAGGCTGAAATTGTGACCGTCTGATATTTCACGCTGGGAACTATACAGGATTTTCAGAGGTAAACAAAAGCGAACATGGCCGAGCTTTTGTGGGGATATGTTGCTTCCAGTTGGCTATTGTTTTTGCTTGTTTTGAGGACCCGCAGTAAGTACCGTGTAATTTAAAAGTCTCGTCGCCGAGGGCCTACTGCGGCACTTCCTGAAATTTACGTATACGGGATCAACAGGCCTCTTCCTGATGCATTGGATGAAAAACAAATAGAGCACTTCTTACTTAAAGGAATGACTAATCTGCCAAACGTATCGTAGGCGCGTTTTCGCGACTACCTATTTGAGCCGCCTTCTCCAGATCCTGAAAACGACTTAAACACCTCAAATACTTAAACGCGTTGAACTATACTTCGTTAAAGGCAAGGTATCGGCGATTGGCACCTACCTCCCCAAGGCGCCGAAGAAACGCGCCGAGCTTCCCCGCAGGCGTCGCCGAGCCGGGTCTTGGTTTTAGCAATCTTCCAAAACCTTTTACTGTCGAGACCGGCTATAAAGAAGTCAACGGGAATCGGAAATCGCTTCGCTATATTCACTTCTTCGTTATATATGTCCACATGCAAATGACACGAAAAAAAAAAGAAAAAAAAGATAACACGGGTTGTCACGGGAACATGTTTATCGAGCTTGCAGAAAGCTGTCGAGGCTTCCTTGCACGCGTCCTCTGCTAGATCGGAGCCACTTCTCGCCAACTGCGAGAAGCTCCGATCGGAAAAAAAATATCCTGCTACGTACAGACCGTGTGGACAGCTGTGACGGCCCCGCGGAGGACGCCGGCGGTGGACGGCATTCTTTACGTTTATGCGCACTTCGTCGAGGATGGCACGCTTTTGATTCAAGGAGATTGCCTTCGTCTTCCCCGTAGAGGTGCCGGGACACTCCATCTTTGAATGTGATGATTCGCCGAATCGGTGCTTGAGCGAAGTAGACTTTTGAGCTAGAGCGACCTCACCGACCAGACGCCGACACGGATCAAGAAGCAAACCAAGAAGCGCGCACGGCACCGAGTTCGCGCTCAAGCTTGTCTGTCGTCGATATAGAGAGCCTAGATTTAAGAGATGGGGCAACCGCTCGATTGGTGTCCCGTGGTTTGTGGGCCGCGTTTGCAAAACGAGCTGCCGCATGCAAGGAGTCAAAACTCAAAAGCGTTCACCTTCTACACACGTGCCCTGCCTCTCCGCCCAGTTTCCTCGCCACACTGGCCACGCGGCAATCAAAGGCAGGCGTACTTACTGTTCTCTCTCTTAAATCTAGGCTCTCTCCGTACACTCCGCCGGTACGTTGTCTCTAGCGCTCCGAACGCCCCTATCGGCACGCCACGACGGCTTCTCCGCGTTCGATGCGGTAAAGTCGCTGCCCAGATAAGTAGCGGAGAGCAGACGACGTTGCAGAGACTGCCGCCGGCGGTTTTTCCAGCATCTTCTGCAGCCTGTGCTGGGTGACTTCTTGGCCGCGGCAGCAAAGTACGGCGGTCCGAGACCTAATAAACTTTCCGAATTTTATTGTTTTTTTAAAAGACCACAAAATTTCTCTCCGCTATATCCTGCGGGAGCCGCTCAATTTCCTTCGCTAGAAAGAGACACAAATGCATTGAAAAAGTGCAAACAGGAATGAGAAATCGTGATCGCTTCGCTGTAGCCGCTATTTTGTTATAACCGACTTCGTTATAACCGGTGTCGACAGTATTACGCTTCCTTCTGCGCCACGCGAGTCTTTGTAGTGCACAATTCGCCAATGTTTTGACTTGCTTGGTTCAGTATTCAATGTTTCGTTCAAAGAGCTCCGTGTCATCTTTCATTTCTACGTGTCGTAATGGCCTATCGTTGTACGGAAATGGTCGGTGGAGGCGCCGCATCCTCGCGTTTGTCGCGTTGCGCCATCTGTCGGCAGTATATATAACTAGGCTAGCACAGTCTGCTGATACCACCGTCGTGCGATCACCCGGGGTCGCGGCGGCGTCAGTGGCGTCCCTCGTCTCGAGATAACCTGATAGAACTTCACTGGTGGCATTTTGTTGGTGTCGGTGCGCATCGGCCAGTCAAAAGCGCAAGACAGCCCTGTGTCGTGCTTCATGCTCATAAATTCATCGTACTAGAAATGCTCTAGAAATGAGAGCGTAGCTCTCACGCAATTAATTGCTTGCTCAAGAAGCGAGAGTCGTCACACACCCACCCAAGTACAAGGTAAGCATAGGAGAACCGGAAGTATCTCTCTCCCTTTGTTATGGCTACCAGAAGTTGCGCGAACACCCTGTATTGACGACCTGCGCTTCTCTTGCAAATCTCAAGTTGTTCCGCTGCCGTATACAATCTGACGTCAACTGCTGAACGTAGTAAAGAGAACAAGCACATCAGACAGAGAGAGAGAGAGAAAAACTTTATTAAAGCCGCCCATGCCCGGGCAGTAGTTGTTAGAGGGTGAGGCCTTCCGGAAAGGCTTGGCGGGTCAGGTCGGAGCTTGAGGGAGTGTTGTTGAAGTCAAGGGGTCTCGCACATGGGAGATGTGCCGCGCTAGGCGAAGCCAGAGGGCAGGGCGGAGGTCCGAGGGGGGAGTGGCCCAGCTCTCCCAAGTAAAGAGCATGTTGGGAGGGAGGAGATGTGGAAGGAGAAAGTGGGGAGATTGTTGGGCGCGTGGACAAGACCAGTATGTGTGTCTCACGTCGGGATAGGCACCACAGACCTGACAATGGGGGGTTCCGGGGCGGTTCATAATGTGGTGGGTTATGAGGTCGCACGGCAGGGAGAATGTCTGTGCCTGACGAACGTATGTACCCTCGCGCCGTGTGAGGTTAGGGGTGGGAGGGGGAAGGGTACGGCGGGAAAGGCGGAGGTCTTTCAGGCGCTGTCGTTGAGCCTTGCGATGGGTGGCACGTTCCTCTTTCGGGTTGTAGTCCGGGGGCCAGGATTCAGAGTTGCTCGGAGTCTTGTTTGCGCGAGCAAGGGCGTGGGCCCTTTCATTCCCTCCGATTCCCTGGTGTCCGGGAACCCACTCAAGAAAGACGTGGAGATAAGGGTGGGCAGCCATGTAGGATTTCAGGTCATGTTTGATGTGTGCAGGTACGGAGTTGGTTGAGAAGTCTCTGAGCGCTCCTTGACTATCGGAGCGGATAGTAATGGATTCGGTAGAGTGGGGCTGTAGGAGGATGGCTTCTGCTACGGACTGTGTCTCTGCCGCTGTAGGGGAGGGTACATGTGCATGGTGTCGGACTGTCTCTCTTTTGGGGCCCACTGTGACGGTGGTAGAGATGCCGTCGGTGAAGGCGGCGTCCATGTAATAGATATCGTGCGGTGGTGTGGAAAGATGAAGGGCTCTGCTTTGGCGTCTTCCGAGATCCACGGTCGGATTCATGTGTCGGGGGATGGGCTTGACTGTAATGCGAGGAATCATGTCCCACGGTGGCGGTTCTTTGGGAAGGGGAGAGAGGTGGACAGTTGGGTATCCGAGGGTGGACAGAATGGCGCGGCCTTGCTTGGACGTGGTGAGTCGGTGGTATTGCGCTGCGACGTGGGCTTCCGTTTTCTCCTCGAGGCTGTTGTGAAGAGCAGTGGCCGTGATGAGGTAGTTTGGGGCGTACGTGGGCACGCCGAGTTCCGTGCGGAGGCATTTTCGGAGGGCGGTTTCCAGTTTGATGTATTGGGTTTTAGTGAGGGTTAAATAAGGGAGGGCATAGAGAACACGGGAATAGACGGTCGCTTCCACAATCTTGCGGAGCTCGTGTTCTTTCAGGCCGTGAGTGTGGCGGGTGATTCGGCGGAGCATGTTATAGATGAGGTGGATTTGTTTGGTGGTTTTTGTTGTCCACACTGTGCTCTTCCCATCTTGCTAGCCATATGAAGCCCAAAATACGGATGTGAGGCCGACGGGGGATTTCGCGGCCGTCGACGTTGAGGCGGATGAGGGATCGATAGAGGTCTGTTTCTTTTCGATTTTGATCCACAACGACGACATATTCCGATTTTTCGGGAGAGCATTCGAGACGGATGGATTGGGCGTGGGTTTGGATAATATCCAAGCCGTCTTGAAGGGTACGTTCCTGTGTCCCCGGGCTGCCGCGGGAGCACCAGATAGTGACGTCATCAGCGTAAATGGCGTGGCACAGATCAGGAACAGATGAAAGCTTAGAGGGAAGGTTTTTCATGGTGAGGTTAAATAAAGTTGGGGATAAGATGGAGCCTTGTGGCGTGCCGCGGGAGATGGGGAAGCGGGGAGATAGTTGGCCGTTGGGTCCGATGATTTGGGCGGTACGTTCGGAGAGGAAATCTTTGATATAGTTGAAGAGGCGGCTTCCGGGTTGAGTTTCTTGGAGGTTGTAAAGGATGGCTGCATGAGTAACGTTATTGAAGGCCTTCTTAAGGTCGACTCCGACGATAGTGCGAAGTTGGGCGGTGCTCGGGTGTGCAAAGACATCTTCCTGAATGCGGAGGGTTACGTCTTGCGTGCAGACGTGTCTTCTAAACCCAATCAGGGTGTGCGGAAGATGGATCCCGGTTTCGAGGTGCCAATCAAGGCGGTTGAGTACCAATTTCTCCATTAATTTTCCAATGCATGAGGTCATTGAAATGGGGCGGAGGTTTGTTGGAGTGGTCGTGGGCTTTCCGGGTTTAGGAAGCAGGATTACATGAGCCGTTTTCTATTCCTGTGGGAGCCGTCCAGTTACCCATACGCGGTTGATATGTGTCAGCAATTTGTCGAGTTTAGCTTCGGGAAGGTTACGGAGCATGGTATATGTGATGCAATCGGGTCCAGGTACGGTGCAACGTTTAAGTTGAAGCATGGCGAGCCAGAGTTCGCCAATAGAAAACTCTGAGTTGATTCCCGTGTCTAAGTCTTCAGGCAGGGCGGAAATGTAGTGAACGCTGAGTTTGGGGTGTGAGGAAGGGGGGTAGAACGTATTGCGAATTTCCTCAATGAGGGTGGAAGGTTCCAGATGTTGGGCCAAGAGCAGTTTTGGAGGGTGTGCCGAAGTTTGGCCTGCCCTAGGAGGGAGCGGAAAAGGTTCCAAACCCTGGGGGTGTGAAGTTGGCCGTTGAAATTGTTGCAAAGGTCAAGCCAATGCTGTATGGCAAGGTGGTCAGCATATTCTTCGCATTCGTAGTTTAGAGCTTGTATTCGGGCTTGGAGGGTGGTGTTGTGCTTGCAGTGGCGCCAGCGCTTGACCAAGGCGCGACGCTTTTCCCATAAGGAGAGGACGTGGCTGTCAACGTGAGGCTGGTCCTCGGTGCGCGCAATCTCCTTAGTGTGTTGTTGGATCGTGGCGAGTATCGCGGTACTCCAAGCTTCTGGGGACAGGGTGTCGGTGTCGACGGTGTCGAGATCCGCTCGGGCTTTCGGCCAGTCTGTAATCTTGGTCCGGGGATAGGTGGCGGTGGTACGACGGAGACGGGAGCTGATTTTTTGAAGCGCAGTTCCAGGATGTGATGATCGCTGCCAACAGAATCCTCTGTGTTCTCCCAAATCGCTCGGAGTGGTCCGTGAATCCATGTGAGATCCGGGGTTGTGTCCGACTCTTGGGCCGTGCCTAGGCGTGTGGGGCTAGATGGTTCCGCAAGGAGAGTGAAGTGGGGATTGCTGGTGAAAGAGGCCAATTTACGGCCTAGCGGCACCGCGCGGTCATAGCCCCAGGCGGGATGAGGGCAGTTAAAATCTCCAAGAAGGAGAACAGTGTTGCGAGCATTTGACTTAGGGAGGAGGGTTTGTAGCGGCGGGAAGGGCATTGAGGGTTGGCTAGGAGTCCAGTACGTATTGATGATGGTAAGGCGATGGTCACCTATGAGAGTGGTGGTGGTTACGTATTCTTGCGTAGGGGTGTTGACATGCGTAGTGTCTTCTTGGGTGGTGGGGAGGTCTTTGCGTACGTAAGTGAGCGTCATGGTGGGGGTGGTGCTTTCATCCGCAGTGCCCCGACGACGGTGGGTAATGCTCGGCTGGGCGAACATGTCGTAGCCCCGTAGGTTGAGCGCTCCACCAGCTTCTTGAATGACGAGGATGTCCGGTTGGGTGTCCGTGAAGGTCATATGGTTGAGGAGGAGGTTTTTTTTCTTGCGGAGTCCGCGGCAGTTCCACTGCCAGATGATTAGAGGCTGCTGCGAGCGCGGAAGGTTCAGAGTCATGGAACTGTTATTCATCGTGTGCAGGATTGCGGTCTTGGATTGAGGCAGCTGTACGCTTGTGGGGATGATGGTCCTCTTCTAGTACGGCAATACGAGCTGTGAGGTCGTTAAGAGTACTAAGGAGAGGGGCAAGAGCTTGGTTTAGGACGGGGATAATAATTTGTTGAAGGAGAGACGGGAGTATCTGGTCCAGTGCCTTGCGTACAATTTCTTGTATGTCGGTTTGTGAAATTATAGGTTGTGTGATTTGAGGGGGAGCAGGGGGAGTGGCGGGAGCGGTAGGGGTGTGTAGAGGGGGAGAGTTTGAGCCACTCACCTCTCGGGCTGGGGGGAAGCCCTGGCCGATGCCATTGTTCAAAGGTCTGGGCAGGTTGTGCGATGTGGAGTTCTGGCGTGGGGAGGATCTGGAGCGTCCAAATGGTTGGAGGTTGTGCAGTGGGGAAGGTGGAGGGGGCGCTCCGGTGTTCGGTCTTCGGGAGCGGCTGCGTTTGAGGGTCCTGGAGCCACGGGCAGAATGGACTTGGGCAGGTCCTTTGCTGCGGCTGCGGCTGCGTGATGAGTCTAAAATGCCGAACCGGTTGGAGGTGGGCAAGGTGGGCCAGTTGCCAACTCCGGTTTTTAGAGGGCGTGGGCCTTGAGCATGGACGTTCCGGCGGTGCCCAGCTCTGGTTCGTTTTTGTAGTGACTGTGCTGCTTCGAGGCGTGCAGGGCAGGAGGGGTCTGTTGCTGCGTGTTCCCCGTTACAGTTGAGGCATCGGGGCTCACATTCATGACGGATGTCGGAGGGGTTTTGGTCCGGAGGGAAACGGGACCCACATGCGGCACAGCACACGAACTCGGCTCGGTTTGGGCATACGAGGCTTCGATGTTCGAGGCTGAAGCAGTGCTTGCATTGCTGGCTGTTAGGCCGTGGTAGGTATAGCCTGAAGACCGTGGAACAGAGGATGGCATGTCGAGGGAGAGTAGGTCCTTCGATGGTGACGAGGAGCAAGGCCGTTTGGCCTAGGCGGCGGAATCGGAGAATTCTACGGGAGGGAATGTAGAGCTCTGAGTGGATGGCTTCGTCAGTGAGATCCAGGGATACTCCGTGGATAACTCCTTGGGCGTTATTTGGGCTGTTGTCCTCGTAGGTGTTGGCGGGATGTAGTTTGAAGAGCAAGGAGTTTGGAGGCCGCAGAGTCGCGTGATATGCGTTCACTGCCAGGAGGTTTTGACGGGATCGCAGCTTGATGAAGGTGTCGCGGCTTTCCTGCTTGGTAAGGCGGGATGCTTGTTGGACGGCTTGGCCGATGGTGGTAGGGCTCACAGATGCCCAGTTGGTGTTGTCCGTGAGCTTCACGATTATGGACCGGGGTGAAGGCAGGCGTGGCGTTGGAGTGGCGGGTGTCCAGCCGACTCCATCGTCGGCAGTGTCCATGGGGAGGTAGGACAGAGGGGTCGGGTTTGAAACTCTAGGGGCGCAGAAGGTGTTCACTGACCTCCAAGGAAAACGTTAAGCGGGTTCCGAGGCCGGAAACTGGCAAAAACGTAGCTGATCAGACAGAGGTCTCGAGACCTCTCTCGCTTTTTTTTGCATTGGGGGTACGTTCTCACCCAAATATTGCCCGATGGTGAACGAGCGGTCGAATAAATCATTTCTGATTGATTGATTACGCACGCCCAAGCTGGAAGCTGCAACAACACGTCCAATCAGCAGCCGAGAACGCTTCTCGCTCTCACCTTGACCGATACCAGCTAGAGAGAAGACGAGGCATACCTATGACGTCATCCCTGGTGGATCACCGACCCGCCCCCAAGCGGCAAACAGGCTGAAGCTCTACGAGAGACGCCGCACAGCGGCAGACGCGTCCGTCTTGGCGTTGCCGCGTTCCCGTTCTGAGACGCTGCAATACGCGCTGGTGCCGATGCCGACTCACGCGTGACGCTGGGCAGATCCACCATTGACGACGTGTGTCTTCTAGATGGCGTTACATTGACCGCTAATCGGACCCCGGGAGCTCACAAACTAAACACAATTACATTTTCCTCCATGCAGGCTTGGACACTCCTTGTGGCCTCGTTACTGCTTCTCGTGGCACTGCTTCGTTTGATCGCGTACCACGACAACTGGGTTCTCAGCTACGACCCCGGTTTCATCGTCCTGGCGCTGTTTTTATTGCAAGACGTGGGTGAGTAGCGGGGTCATGGCGGCTAAAGGAAGCGGTTTAATTATTTAATTATTTCTTTTAATCAATTATTTACTTAATTAATTTAACGTACCCTCCAGGACAGAGGGCATTGCAGAGGGGAGTGGCTTACAATCCCAATCGCCCTTCCACGCGGAACGAAAGAAATGTAACGCCCTTTCTCTCGAATGACATTAAGCTACCGGCGAATCAGATCGTTATTCTGACTATACGGAGCGCAAGTTCGTCTGCCTCTTGCACAGGGGGTTGTGGCGACGTCAGAAAGACGCCGAGCTCTGATTAGTTCCGAATAAAGGATAGTGGGTAGACCTGAAGGCATTCAGCATCGATGTCTACCCACTATCCTTTCAATCAAAGCCAATCAGAACTCGGCGTCGTTCTGACGTCACCGCAACTCCTGCGCAAGAAGCAGACGAACTTGCTCTCCGCATGTTTCTTTTCACTTTAAATCTGACCGCAGCCGCCGCTACGATCCGATAGAGCCAATCAGGCAGCGTCCAAAATTGCATCGTCATGGCGCTTGTCGTCTTTGTGCGCTTGCTATCACCGGCGAAACCAATCACTGCGATTGCTGGATCACGGCGTATTCCCTGTGCGTGATTAGTCTATAGTCGGTGATAGGAAACCCAGGAAGACACCGAGGGCCGTGACGCTACACTCTTGACACCCCTTGATCGGCCCCTCCATCGGATCGGGGGCGGTGCAACGATTTTCTGACTTTGGCCAGCTAATTTGCGGGAATTATTCTACGTTACTTATAGACCTTTCCATCGCTTATCATCCGGGCGGTGAATGCTGGGTCACTGAGCTGTGGACAAGTGCGCAGCGTCTGATATACCGCGAAGCAGACCGACAGCGCATGCTCAGAAGGCATTCCACAGCCCAGCAGACAAAGATGGCAGCGCACAGAAGGCGTTCGTTGGAATGGTCTATTGATAGAAAAGCGGAAAACCATTCGATCTTGCGCGCGCCAGTACCACGCTTGGTTGTGCCTGCGGGGGCTTCCGGCCCTTCCTTCGCGATTGTTGATTTCTTCTTTTTTTTTTTTTTCGAGGTCCAATTCGGCTGCGATAGAGAACCGCACCCGCTTAGCATCGTTGAAGGCCGCGTCGGACTCGATATCTGCGTGTGACAAACGGGCCTGCACCCTGGTTTGGGTTTCGTCACACGCGGGATTGTCATGGTCCAGCTTGTAACGGGGTAACTGGTCATATAGGATAACTCGTCATAGGGGAACCTCGTCAATAGGCCCATTGGATACAGGGACGTGCGTATTGACGGCACTCATACTTACTTTACACGTGGGCATGCACGGTTGCAGACATATCGAAATTCGCAATAATAACTAACTTTAATGGGAATCGAATTATATTCAGCGCGATGTAAATATTTTTGTTTCAGATTCACTTTTACCGTTAAGAAATGAAAGCTAAATTACTCATGGTACACTTCAGAAACGTTTATTGAGAAGGAATATCAACATATTCAAATGCGATGTTTTGAGCTACTGCCCTCAGAGCTTCCGGATGACTGCCTTTACCATAGTAGCTAACAGTGATCCGAAAACACCTATTGCAATCGGCGTGCTTCTTCTGCGTTCGGGGTTCGCTTTCCCGGTATCGACCTTTTGTCACATTTGTTTTTTAAATATTTTTTTATTCTTCCAGTTTTTTCTTTGACAGACAAGATTTAATGCTTGGAACAAAATCCACACTTGTAGTTTTCGTTAAATATTTTTTGTCCCCAATCAACCTTGCTGAGCTTGTACGGGGTTCACGCAGGTTGACCCCGTTACAAAGTTTCCTAGCAGAACCAAATAAATCAAATGATATGATGACCTTGGGTGTTTTATGTGACGAGTGGTTACTGTGGCGAATCATCCTATGACGAAGAATGTTCCGCGCTGACGAACGGCTTGTTACCAATTACCCTATAAAGAATCGACATGAGACGAATGGACTGTATCCCCCCCCCCCTTCCCCTCGAGCGCGATGAGAGACCCGACCATGTCCGTCAACACATCGGCGTCACAATTCCCGAATTCGGTTCTCACAGCAACCTCGTTATTCCTCAAGTCAAGTCAAATATGGTCGCGCTACATAAACAAAGGCATATTCAATTACCAGTGATCAGAGAGAGACAAAATACTACTGACCTTTACGCTTAACACACTGCCACTGCATCGTACAATAGACAGTCTGCAGAGACCGTCTAAGGTGTGTTTCTTTCTGGTATGTCTGTCACATTGGTAATACAAAACCTCGCTGCAGTCACGTCCGAAGCTTACATATGCATGAAAAAAACATGATTTGAACATGATTGAGACGTAGATAATTCTGTCACCATGTCTGTAGCGAAAACCGTGTCGTTTGTATGACGTACGAGCAGTAACGACTTTGCGGCTTTGGTCTATGGGTATGTGTTGGCGTATCTTCCAGCCTTTGAGCGATAACACATTGATAGCCGAACTCTATCCTTCACCTTGACGCTCGTCTTCTTTTAAGCAGACCCGTCCGTGACCCGCAGCAAGCGCCTGGGCGTCCGCATCTTCCTGGTGACGTTGCACTTCCTGGCCTTCATGATGCTCTACACCTTCACGGGAAGGCTCACGTCCTTCCTGCACCTTCCCATCATGGAGTCGGTCCCGGACACGAACGACAAGCTGCTGCAGGCCCTGAGGTCCGGTAGCGTCGAGCCGTGCGTTTGCCGGAACAGCTTCGTCAACGTCACTCTGATGGTGAGTCGCGTTCTTTTTCTTCCACCGCTTTTGGTAAGCTGTGCTCTTCGACTTAGCTAACAGCACTTAGAAGTACTAGTCAAAGCCCGTGGACCAGAATTTTGACGCCATCAAGGTGAAAATAA
This sequence comes from Ixodes persulcatus, assembly GCA_013358835.2. Classification (NCBI taxonomy): domain Eukaryota; kingdom Metazoa; phylum Arthropoda; class Arachnida; order Ixodida; family Ixodidae; genus Ixodes; species Ixodes persulcatus. The sequence continues at coordinate 219,186 of JABSTQ010010471.1, forward strand.
AGGAAGACACAAATTGGACAACACGAGTGCTGCGTGGGAGTTCGGTTGGGCCTCGTCTCCAATGAACGCAGCAAGGGACGTTCGGCATCGTGCTCCACTTCAATTGCCGAGTTGGTACCATGCGACTGTGATAACGTTCCAAGGAGGAAGACGAGATGTTCGTGGGCCTCGATTATTCTAGCAGGTGTTGGTTTAGCCCATTTATATTTTATGGCGGTCAGCCAATACGACGTAGAAGACGAGACATTTATACGCCTTCGCCTCAAAATGTAATTATCACTGATGCACGCAGCACCGCCTGGCTAGCCTCGGTGTCGCTGCCAGCACGCCTTGCAGCGTCTTGCTGCGAGCCCGACGTCAGCACACACTGACGCCGAAAAACGGCATCGTCATTCCTCCCCCCCCCCCCTAATTCTACTAGGTGGTATCGGACCAGCTCACATTGTTTCATTTGATTGGGCACGTTATGATGGCCAAGGGGGAAAAATATGTGAAATATGAATACAGCTGATACATGCTCCGTGTCGTGTTCTATGCGGGAAACAGTCGATGCATAAATACAAGAATTACAATTTTGGTTGTACAACGTGAAAAACAGTAATCTTAGCGACACGTGCGAATCAATATGCCTTATCGCGCCTTCTACTCTGCTTTTTGCTCGGCGCCTTGCTCCTGGTGTAATGAATAGCGCATTGTTGTAACTCGTAATCGTAAAGATGGATATGCGAGTGGGTGACCATTCAGTTTTGCGTCGTAGGCTGTAACTTTTTTTTTTGTTCAGCGATGGAATTGAAAGATGTTACATTCGAATGAATGTTTGGAGTCTCCTCTTACCCAGGAGCACTTAACTTTTCAATGTAGTCCCCACCGGTGGCGATGCGCTTCCGCTACCGGTGCAGTGCTCTCCAGTATGCCGTCGTAGATGATTGAGGGCGCGGCTGTTGACGACACTGACGCCGGGCTGGAGGAGCTGCAGTTTCAAGATGTTTTGCCTCAATCACCTTACGGACGCGGTCCTCACGCCATCAGACTTTTGGCTGTTTCCCCACATGAAGAACATGTCAAGGGCACACGTTTTGCACCCGAGAACGTGGTTATCGATGCAGGCTGCCGTTGGTGTCGTCAACGGCCGCCCTCAAACCGTCTACGACTGCATGCGGAGAGTAGTACACAGGTAGCGGAAGTTCATCGCCGCCGGTGCAAACCATATTGAAAATGTATGTGCCCCAAGGAAAGAGGAGTTTGCAAACTTTCATTCGAATGTGACATCCTTCAAATCCATCACTGAGTAAAAAAGTTACAGCCTAGGAGGCAAACCTTTTTAGACCACCCCTCTTTTATATTTAAAAAAAAAGGTATATAGGGTCCATTTAAGACAAAAAATAATTTAAAAGATACACTGAATTGACTCGAGCAGAATAACGTTATCGATCGCAGTGGACGTCGGGTTACGGGCGTAAAGTTACAATTAAAAATTAATTACTTAAAATCTACTAATTAACTTGTTGAATTATAATTTTAGATGGCACACACAGACGATGTGCTGTCTTCAAAACATGCCATAGCAGCTGTTTGAATTCATGTTTGTATTAAGACAACCCTTTTCTGCTCCGCGCTGCACTCTGGCGAAGTTAGGCTGTCTGGGGTGTGCGCACCATACCGAAACTGACAGAAAAAAGCGCCAAAAGCTGACCGAAAAGAGAGAGCAGAGAAGGGTGCGGTTCTTCAACAGTCACGTGACCAATATCCGCTGTAGGTGACTTGCTACCCTCGTCCACTGCAGTGGCTCACATCGCTTCCAAATAAAACTTCCGTCGGTTTTTTTTTTTTTTTTTTTCCTTTGAGCCTAGTTTAGGTATTTTGTTGGCTCACGTCCTAAATTCGTCAAAAATAGCACGAAGCAGAATTTAATTACCTGAATTCTAACAACTGCCATGGCATACTCCGACCACAAACAACGGATCTCTAATAAACTTATTCCAAAATTGGAAGCGCACAACGCCACGTTATGCATTGTGGGAATCCATCGGAAGCGAAATCCATACGTGCTCCGCTCCCTGCCCAAAAATTCCCAGAATGTAACGCAGGCGTTGTGACGGATTTATGGAAGTTGTTTATTGGAATGCCTGCTAACAATTTGATTGTAGAAGGTAATCGTAGAATTTTAGATAATTAATTTGATAATTGCCACTTTACTCTCGTAACTCGACATCCGCCGTGGTCGATAATGTGATCCGAAAGATATTCAGTGACCTTTTTTTATTATTATTCTCCGTCTTAAACATCTGGGAGAAAAACAAACATTTGTAATGTCAGTAATGTCGTTTGAAAAGATATGAAAAAAGGGGTATATAATGCTACGTACTCTCCAGAAGATGCGGAAGAAATGTAAAATAAAATAAATATGTTAATTTTTTAATAAACTATGTGCAGGATTAATATACCGGACGTTGATGAGAAAAGAGTACCGTGTGTTTCGGTCCGCGGAAATACACTATGGATCACACAAAGCTCGAAGCCTGTGAGAATGTGAACGCGAATGTTTGTGAACATCAGTTTACTTAAATCAAAAAGTAATTAAAAAAAAAAACATTTATGTATGAGCGGACGTTTACCTTAGCCTAGTATCGTCAAAACAAAAAGTGGGATTGTGGACGCACGTGGAATTTATGGCAATGAAAAACACATGTCAGCAAGTTAGAGAATAATGTTTTTTTACCCTCGCAGTACAGTTTTTTTTTTATCTCAAATAATTCTTAAAAGCGCCCACAATGTTTTTTTTTTTTTTACAAGATTAAGTAGGTTTTGGTGGACTTCATTTTTGAATCCACGCAACGTCATGTTCGTTCTCAAACCTCTTAGTTTTATCCCAACCGCTTGTATCACATTCTCACGGAGTTTCAGCTTTCTGCGATGTGTAGTTCGTTTACACGAGCCGACAAACGAGTTCCTCTTTTCTCCTGAACGCTCGGTAAAATGTACACATATTGTTCATAAAACACAAATCTTAAATTGAGTGGTAGTAATATAACAAGGTTTTAGTATTGTTAAGCGGTGCTATGAACGTGATCACGAGCTAGCCTTTGTCTTTCTATCGTTGCCACTTTGCTTTTGTATTAAAAAAGAAACTGTTGCGCAGGATCCAAGAACCGAAACTCTGACGAAGATCAGAGACTCCGTTTGGGACTGGGGCCCCTTTGTGGTGGATTCACTTCTCCTCTGCGGGAACCGCACGAAGGACCACCGTGCTGTCACCTTCAGCAGCATCCTGAATCTGGAGGAACTTGAGTTCATGCTCCAGGGTTTCGTCAAGATCTCCAAGGAATACGTGGACGAGAACACCCCCATGAGTTATATGCTGCCCAAGGCGTCCGTTTACAAGGAGGACATGCAAAATGTGTAAGCTCGATGTTGTCGGACTGTCATTGTGAGAAAAGTTTAGTACAGACCAGAGTGTCGAACATGAACCAAACCGAAGACCTGAACTGAACCGTTGTTTTAGTCGCACTGAAACCAAACGGAACCGAAATCGTCGCCGCCATCTGAACCCCCCCCCCCCCCCAAAAAAAAAAAAAAAGACAATGGTAGCCAGTTTAAAATGGTTCAGCCTAAAATGTGTTTATTAATTCCACGGACTGAATATTTGAGATTACAAGAAAAAAACAAAAAAAAACATTTACAGCGGCATTTTTAAATCAGTAGGAAAATTGTCACATACAGAATTACAATGAATTAGAAAATGGTGGGATTTCAGGCGGGTTTGTATCAGCACCACGATTAAGATTAGCGATACGCTGGCAGGCGCTCTGAGTTTCAGAAAAGGTTTGTTTTCAAGTTCTCCCTAAACTTAAAAGAAAGATTCGTTCTTGAAAGGTTCTTTGACGCCCCAAGAACTTTTTCAGCTTGTGAAGAACGGTTTCGCCTCAAGCACTATCGCCCCCTGGCGCACTAGAACGGCAACTGGGCGATAAAAAGTCGCATACAAAAAGTAACTTAAAAGACCCCCTTATATGTTTTTTGCGAAGAACCCCTCTAGGGGGTGCTTAATAGAACTTTTTAGGGTGGAAAATATGGACAAACCGAAAAACGACGAAGTGTCCTTTTACGACCAGAGTGTTTCTAAGAGTGTACCTGCATCGGCCACATCCGAATTTTCCTTAAACTTCACAGTCTTTGGATGCAAGATAGCAATAAAAAACAGTTTTTTTTTGTGTGTGGGGGGTTGGGGGGAGGGGGTAGAGGCGGGGGGACGAGAAAGCGCGGCCCCAGAAACTACTTTATTTGCAAAAACACTCGCTCCAGAAAGTACGTTTTTATGGTGCCAGAAGGAACGTTCTTATGGTTATGGCTCGGGCCGTTCCTCACAACGTCGCACCAAGCGAGAATAATTTGTTTCTTTAAAATGCATGGCTTTCACAGACGTCACATCAGCTGCCGTTTTAGTGGACTTACTGCCGATTGCGTACCTTCTGCAGCATGCATTTACCACCACTAAATTTGTGTTTCTCAGAAAGAAAAAGTGGCGATGACCACCAGCGTATGACGTCAAGTTCAAGCCATTTACAAGAAACAGTTCAGTTTCCTGGTGAAATGCAACATTCTCAACATGTCAGACAAGCAGACGTCGTTAACCGTCCAAGTTATGAAGTTTTCCGTATGGAGTAGTCTCGCGGGTACGGTGATCAAGAAAACGTTATAGCGCGTGACTTTTGAAGCTCAGAGCTGCAAAGTGAGGTCCCAGGTACACGTGCACGTAAAACAAAATGTAACATGAGCCTCCCGACGTCAAGATTTTGCAGAGTTTATAGCTCGCGCTGAGGCCCAAGAGTGTTTTATATTAGCAATATCATTGCATCTCGATGTCCCTATTTTTTGATAGTAAGTTTTTGCGTTGCAGCAAGTTTTTGCAGGATTGTTTTCTAAGAATTAAACATTTTGTATATTTGCCCTCAGATATAATATATGAGCGGATGATTCATCTTTACGTACCTTGTGACGCGATGTTTCACAATGCCAAATATGAAACAAGTAAACGCGCTTCCGTAGAACGGCTCAGCAGCTGCCATATCTTCAAATAGCTTCTTCCTGTGCATGTCTCCAGCGGTGACGTAAACTACGTACAGTCGAATATTGGTAACGTTAACATTTGTAAAATGGTTTGCCAAAAAAATTGAACACCTTAAAAAAGAGTGTATTTTTTTTTATTAAAATATACATCGTAAGTGACTGCATTTCGTATTACTGAACAATTTTTCGCATATATTTTCTGGCGTTTCCATCCCGGATGGGCACATGTACCAGTGATTTGCAGAGCCTTAAATACACTTTGCTGACTTAGAAGCTGATTTAAACAAGTGCATTTTCCTGACGCATAAACACATTTCAAACACATAAGCCTGTTATTTCTCCTTTTATGTGATGGACAGCAACCTTACGTGTCGGTGGGCTGGACGATAAACAAAATACACAGGGGCGCGTACTGCAACTATGACGATATCTTGGTCACGCACTTGGACCAAAGAAAAGCGAATAAGCAGCTGCTATGTAGGGTAGAATATCAAATACCTCTTTGTAATATATAAAAAAAGATTAATTAGCAAGAGTGTTGCCAACTTGCAAAGTAAATTGACCGGTATCTTGTAGGACAGAGCTCTACCTCAGCCAGACTGTACCAATTTAGCCGTGTAGGAAAGAATGTTTGCTTGGTTAGGTACGTGCAGTTTCAGGTCAGCTTCGACTAAGTAGGAAGGCACGAGTGATGAATTTCGATCACTCTTTTATGCATGGTTGTGACCTATATTACGGTTCTAAATGTAAACAATGTTCGTTAGGAAAACAGGTAGTGTTTTGCCGATGAAAGTTTTTTTTAGAAGATTGACTGAAATGACTTCTCCCAAAACTTCAATGGCATTTAGAAAGTATAATTCTAGCTTGCGAATATATCGTGAAGCATATTTTGTGAGATGCAAATTTACGATATATACGCCAACGAAGGGCGGATTTCATAATTTTATGTACAGTAATAAATAATTCATGTTAAGAGGACCACCCCAATTTAACTTTTAAGACTTTGACACTAAGCTGCTGAGATCCCTGGTATTTTAGGTGACTAACCTTACTTCGTAACTATTTTTCGATTCAGATAAAACATGCGACTTGTGTAAACAGTTTAATTGTTAGTTGTAAAAACACTAACTTTTTAAATTATAACCTAACTTTTAAACTGCTGCGTCTAAGGAGGAAAACGCAATCGTTTGCATTTTTTAGTTGAAATAGAAGTGCAATGTACAAACGATAAAAAAAAATTACTTGTTTAACTGTGGAAGTAGAGCCTATTACCAGAATATATTACATTTTTCGCGGTTCTAGCCAGTTCCAACTGGTTTGAACCGGTTTGAATTGTTATTTCTGCTTTCCGGTGGTGAACCAGAACTGAATCGGAATTGAACCGAAAGCCGTTAACCCGAACCGAACCGATACAAATTTCGGTTCTACACTTTGGTGTGGGATCAATCATAGCGTGCCGACATGCGACGCCTGCCAACATGTGGTGTTAGTTGGTGCGCAGCTGTTTGGCAGGCGGCTTACTCTGCTGCCTTCCACGTTCATCGGAAAGCACGCCTTCAGACGACAAGAAATCTGGATTTGCTTTGGATAAAATTCACTTTGCATGAAAAGAAAATTTAAAGCCCGTTTTAAACACAAAGTTTTTCTGTGTTTTGAAAACAGCATCTGCCCGAGCGCTGCCAGGTTGATTTATTCATTTGTTCTCAGGGGTCTGATCTTGGCCACCGCGAGAACAAGAGCGACATATAATTTGCCTCTTGCGGGAGGAGCGAAGTAGCGTTCGTCAACTGCTCGTTTGCAAAAGAAAGCGGTTCGTCTGCTACGAATCGTCATTCACAAACGGGAATAAAAAAAATAAAAAACGCGTACGTCATCAACTAACAGACCTGAAAAAAAAAATTGAAAGACGTTTAGAAATCTCTTTTATGCGAAATTAGAGCGCAGCTAATTGAGGAGGACGAGAAGAGGGTACGGAAGGGGTATGCGGAACACCTCCTAGAAAAGAAGGCCGTAGCGCTCTTCTCGTGACGTTGCAAAGGAAGGCCATCGGGGGCGCGCGTCGAAGCGAAGACAACGCGCGTGGATCGACTGCCGTAACGCGCTTTAGTCACATACGCGTCTCTTGTTAGCAATAAATGAAAGCTGCACATAGGAATGGGTCTAGAAAACATTTTATTACACGGGCGAAATATTACACCGCTAAATAATAGGTACGAAATGGCACGAGGTATGCGTATAAGACATCTATAACAAAATGTAATTGTTTTTAGTTGAAAACATTGAGTCTAGCGATTATTGCTGTAGGAATGCATATTTTATACAGAAATACTTCGACAAAATGGCGAGACATACAGTGATTGGACACAGCAAAACAGATCACAGTTAAAAATTAGGTAGACGTAGTCAACGCGGACACGGCTGGAAAAGGGTCACTTACGATTACGTAAGCGATGTTATCGCGTGCAGTCACTGGGTTCTTGCATCATACCCCGGCCACATGGCAAAAGTAATGCAATTTCGATCGGCTGACATTATGGGGTCGACAAATCAGCTTGCGACGCTCGTATAATCACTCAAGACCTTGAGCTGATTAAATCCTATATCATTTAATGAAAATATATTAAATGTTCCGTGTGGCAGGGGTACTAAACTTACTATTTACTGTGAACTAATTTACTTATCCCTATGGGCTCCAGCTGCCTTATAACAAAATATAACTTATTTTGTATACAATATTACTATTACCTTAACACAGTTAAGATTCTAGTATAAACGCGGTAAATGCAATAAAATTACATTAGTATAAATCAACAGATAAGCACAAACAACGCACTTTGTATAATCACACAAACTTGTTATTCACCTTCCAGTGAAGACTAGAATATTACCACGCATATTTACAAATGTCGACGCAACTGCACACAGATAATGACGAAGAACAAAATTCCATTCTATCACACACACACAAAAAACCGATTGCAGCACTTTACTCGCTTCCCACATGACCAAGAAAGACCGTAAATAAGTTTTTTCTCACCTGGCGATCGTATCCATACGTCCCACAATATCTGGCACGAAAACATTTGAACACGAACTCCAAGAAGTTGTCTGTCCTTTATAGATAATCAACCAGTGCCATCGTTGGCTAGTTGCCACACGTCACTCAAACCGTAGAAGGGCTTGTTCCGCGAATCCACGTAAATGCCGTAGTATCAAGCGAACACAAAAAAAAAAAAAACTACCCGAGACTGCGGTGACGACAGAAAAACGACGGGAAGAAGGATTAAAGGACCACACACGAGAGCAGCTGCAGCAGTGTGGGAGGCTTAACGTTGGCGACCCATCTCTTGCTCGTGTGCGCTCCCTGCGGCGATGACTGGATTTTTTTTTGGTTCCCTTCCCTTCTGAACGTCTCAGCGTTCCTTTTAGACAGTCAGCAGCTCACACACAACGTAAATTTACCAGAATCGGAGCACGCACGAGGGAAGAAAATGTCCCATCGGACCGGTTCATTTGAAATGTGTGGGGTGCTGCGGGACTGCACGTAGTGCCGCGGTTAAGGGGATAATCATAAATATAAAATTGGTACTTTCAACCTTGGTAGCGCGTTCTGTATTGCGTTTATATTATATTTGTCATAAATTGTACAAGACTGCGCTTTTAAAAATTATATTAATGTCGGATAAATGCGCACGAATACCACCGCGCCGCTCGACGACAAACGTTTTTTTCACGTCGATGCCAGATATTTTCTCACATACTTGTGCCATGGCCTTCCTTCTCCGACATTGTGACGTAACCACTTGGAGCGCTACGGCCTTCTCTTCGAGGAGGTGTTGGTATGCTTCTCCTCCTCTGCCGTACCTTCCCCTCCTCCTCTCCTTCTCCTCCTCCCCAGCTCCTCCTTCCGTCCTCCTCTACTCCTCTGCTCCCCCTCCTTCTCCCCTCCTCCTCCTCTCATCCGGTTCCGGTTTACCGCTCTAAGTTCACTCAAGCTCGTTGGTCTCATCGCCCTTCTCGCTAAGGCCATGTCGCTTTCAGAACCCGTATTGTAGGCTCGGTTTTATACATAGTGTGCAACGCTGTCAATATGCTGCTGGTGCGAGCGTCCAGCCTGAACTTGAGGTTCATGTACGCGTGCTGCCGCGCAAATGAGGCGCTACATGAAGACACGCGCTCCCACCAGCAGCCTCGACACTGCTGTACACTAGGTATGGGGCGGAGTACCTGTGCTGCAAACTTTAGCGCCGGGATGGGTCGCGGGAATTGTACTCGACTGCGGTGGCTTAGCGAAACTGGCTGGTGAGATCGGCCCATTCAGAATCCTTGAAACGAATGACTTTTGTTTTAAATTCTTTTGTGCTCATTTGCGTTCCCGTTCTTTACCAGGATAATGCGCATCTTCGAAGCTGGGCTGTACAGGCAGTTTGAACGTCGCTTTCGTATCCGCCACCTTCATCGTCCCAGTGAGCTTCCATCGCCGCTGCCGAGTCCAGCGCTAGACGTGAACAGGACTCTTTTGCCGCTTTGCTGCTGGGCTTGTGGAGCTGCTGCGGCCGCGACAGTTTTGATCCTCGAGATGTGCTTCTTCGCCGGCTGCCATCATCGTTCCAAGCCAGCCAACTTCCGCAAGAGGCTTGTCAGACGTCTCAGACAGAACCGCATCGTGGTAGCTGGTCCTCGTTCGAAGTTTATTCGCGCAACTGTGAAGCCGGTGCCAATTCAAAGGAAGCTCTCTTGTCGTTAGCACGTCAACTTAGCTACCGACAGATTAAGCAAGGCCTATTTAGCCTTCATGATTTGTTCTTCGGTATTCTTATCGGCACACAACACAATCTCACTAGCTGTGAAAAGACAACAAGTTGTGTGTGACTCGACACACTTTGCGATTCTTAAGCCATGAGTTACTATAGACCTTTAATAGCTCGCTGGCCGCCGCCATCGTGCCAATCGGGCGACCTCTATGAGCCAGAAAATTCCCTCACCCACCTGAGCTGTGGAAACCCGGTCAGCGCGACTCCCCACATGCATTGTGCATTCGGAGTTCGCCGGCTTTTTTTTAAAGATTTTACTTTATTTGCCTGTTCAGGATGCTTACCCTTTCCACTGTGAGACCTAGGGAATACCAGTTTCCTGCTAAGGCCGAGCGGGCCTTCGCAGGAAACTAGCAAAAGAGCGAACGTCAAGCAGCCCGCGACGTGGGCCGTTCGACGTCCCTCGAGGATTAATTCCGTCGAGATAATCTCCGGAAATTCTTCCCGGCTATGTTCCCCGTCTTCGGGGAACATAGCCGGGATGGCTGATAATTTCTGATAGGGTCATACCCCGGACCCTATCAGTCATAAATGGCTGATAGGGTCCGGGGTATGGGGACGGAATAGGCACGTTCGTTCATTTGCTTTGGTGCTGTGCAAAAAAAGCAACTCTTTTCAAAACGTGCCTGAAGAAAAGCCGGATTCCGTCCGGTCGTCGTGAAGTGACTCGTCAACGGTATATATGGGATATGCTGCGTTATTTGAGATATTTCTCAAATAAATCATGTTTGGATAACGCTGCACCGTAGGGTACGTGCAATATGTTGTTCGATTGAGGGGACTCGTTGAATTTCATGTCAGCGGGAAATACCCATGCATTTCGGCTATCCTGTGTGGTGAAATATTTTCGATACTTAAGACCCTTGTGGATTGACACGGGTGAAAGTCGTAAAAAAATCAACATAAAATAAAATAAACATACCAGTTGCATTTCTTCTGTCGCGCACAGACTCACAAAAAAATATCACTCATCTGTTTTGTTTTGTTTTCCCCAAAATAGTACAATGCATTCTTAAAAACACCAAGAAATTCTATTCGCCGTAGAACACAAAAGATACAATAAAACGCGGCCATTTAGCCGCTACCAGCGTCCGGAATCGCTCCTACGCAGGCTGCCACATCCTACTGACGAGAAAACCCACAGCCCAGCGCAGTCGGGCAACACTGACGTACACTCTCAAAACCAGGGACGCGCCCGCTCTAAGTCGCTTCGTTCGAGTCTGCAGCTGGAAAGGTCTATACAGGGTGTTTTTCGACATTACCGATTTGTTGTAAAGAAAGCTGTGAAAGTTACACTTACGTGGCCTGTGCAGGTGAGCTATACGGCAAAAGGGACATCATACAGGAGGCGAATCGAGACGATACGTCGGTTAATTAACTAAGATGTGTTAATTAACTTTTAATTTGTGAAAATAAACATGGTTTCAATTAGAAACTTGCTGTGCGTCATCGGAAATCACAAAATAAGTCAATTTTAGAAAGGCTTGGGGTTTGTCGGAAGCACAGTGGATCGCGCAAGTTCCCAGTTGTGCAGAGGCGCAAAGCTTCCGGCAAGATTACGGCAGACTTGAAAGTAATCCATTACAAATAACGAAATTACAATTTATTCGTCACTTTTCTAGTAATTTTTAATTATTACATTACTTTTCTAGACTCGTAAAATCTAATGTAATTGAATTACGTCTCCAATAACTGATTACCACCAGTTACTCGTTACGTTTTTTCTTTATTTGAGAATTGTTTGCTTCAGGATTTGAAACGAAATATATAAATTTGACTATGTATTTTGGTGAGTCATGTCGCAGGGGGGAAAGGGGGGGCACACTGATTTAAGTCTAAAGCACGTGGTAGGATCTCAGCAAGAAAAAACACTTTCAGCTTTTCCACTCTGGTGAAGAAGGAAGACCACCGGAGCTGTACAATGGAAAGCAGTGGAAAGTAATGGCCGGTCGCAAGTCGGCAAGCCAGAGTGGAAAGGCTGCCGCCATCTATGAGCGACGGGCGGCATCCGAGATACGTGGCTTGCCGCTATCGCTCATAGATGGCAGTAGGTGTCCAGAGTTCGGTGTCTTCATTTCTTTGCGGGGGACACGATCCTGGGGAAACTAGCCCTTAACAGCTCCTCTGTAAAAGCTGGGGTCAGAGGAGATAGAGGGGGTAAGTGACTCTGCTATCCCCTAGTAGCGCGTTAACAAGACGAGTGCGCCGACACAATGTACATAAAGCGGGGATTTTCACGGAAAACAGAACAGCTAGAGAGGCTTCCTAAGCAGGGTGTCGAACCGAACCCGAACCCGAACCGAAAACCGGATCAAAACCGTTATTTTTGACCGAACCGGAACAAAACCGAAACCGAAATCGAACGCTTCATGTTGAACCCGAACCGGAACGAAACCATAATTTGATGTGGCGGTTACCGGTTCAACGAAAACGGTTCAGGGCCAATTGTGTCAATAATTGGTCTAAATTGAAAATTTGCAGGAGTGTATTTTTCTTATGTTGCCAAAACTAATCCTACATAATGTGAAATATTTTTACGTTTCGTTTTTATTGCATACGTAATCAAAATTACATCATCGTCTGGAGAGCTTCAACTTTGCTTTGTTTCTTGGATTGACCCTTGCGGCACGGTAGCGGCGGCGGCTATTTCCAACCACCGCTTGGCCGCTTGCTACGAAATGTCCAAGTGTCGGAGCGGATTGCGCCACTGTAGGCACGGAGGCCAATGAGTCCGCGAATGTTTGACCTCAAGATGGACCAGTCGATGGGCCATTTAGCCAATCGAGCATCGACAGCGTACCACGTGAGCTTCCGCTTGAGTGCAGCGACACCCTGAAGGAGGGGGGGACAAGTACCGCGCTGCTTCGGCAGTATTGTTTATAGGGTCGCCTGTGGTCCATTTCAATGAAAAACAATATTTTCTTCAACGCAAAAGACACAATTTCTTCAAGAAGAAATTGTGTCTGTTTATTTTTTGTAGGTTTGTCAGACTAGCAAGGCCAGCATGTCGCCTGTTCAACCATTTTCTCATTTTTGTTTGAAGTCTTCTTTCATCGTCTTCAACTGAGTATTCCAGAAATGTCGTTCGCTGTGGTTGTATTACCGGAACTTTGTTCGGTTGCTGACAGGTACAAATGAGCCGGTCTGAGTCCCTCAGACCGGGTCATTTGCATAGAGCGTTGTTTGCAATAAAACGTCAAAGTGACTAGACAAGCATCACCACGAGATCTTTAGAAGAGCGTTTTTTCCGCCGGAACCCGAAGCGCTGTGAAGATGTAGTAACATTTTATTATATATACGTGCGTGTTCACGTGCCCGGTCATTGACAGATTGGCCAGTCTGGCCGACGTATACACGACCACAGCTAAACGGGATTAGCTAAACTACCCGAACTGCGCAATCGACGTACCTGTTTCTGTGTTTTACGGCAGATTTGTTTTCTCTCGTGCCCCTGTCAGTCACTCTGGGGCATAGCTGTGACATCTTACTGGGTGCCAAAAACATGTATCATGTATAAAAAAACACGTGTGCGCAAAACAAGCAATACAAACCAAAACATATGGAGGACAAGCAATCTAGCTAAAGACCTTTTACTGTTTACAAGATCACAGCCCAGCGTGTGATCTTCACAGCCCAGCACGTTCGTGTTTGTCGCGTCGGAAAGCGAGCGAAGCACGCGCTATACGCACAAAAACTAAAAATGGCACCGGCCACAAGCTCTGTTTTGGAAAGGTCTATAGACCCATTCCGAAAATACGCCCTCTTCTGGCAGAGTTTCAAGTACTGCACAGCTGCTTGTGCAAAAGACATCATAAAAATAAAAAGCCGATCACTTGTATATAGTTCACTTAAGAACAGTTATATACAAGTAAAAGCCTGGCCACATAAATGGTGTCTTGCGCACGTCACTATGCAGAGTTTTCATATCTACCTGAAGAGGGAGTCGTATTGGGATGGGGTCTACTGCAAGTATCTCGTGCTCAGAAAGGCTGCAGAGAGTGCTTGGTCTATATTAGAGGTCGAGTTAGGAACCGGTTCGAACCGGTTCGCGCTTATCAAAACCGGTAACCGGAGTGATATTATGTGCGCTACCCTAAACCGGAACCGAACCGGAACTAAACACAATGCTACTGAACCCGAACCCGAACCGTACCGAAATAATGACCGGTTCGACACCCTGTTCCTAAGACAACACCAGGGCCGCTTGCACGATGCTAGGGCGCCGTGGTTCAGCCGATTTTTTTTTTTTTTTTGCAGGAAGCGGAAGGACCCCAGACTTCAGCGCTGGCTTTGCCGTGGGGTCACGGAGAAATAGAAGAGTAACGGACCATAAACATGTCACATGACACCGATCTCCCAAAACTGAAATCGGGGGGTGGGTTGGGCTGCGTTTGCTGTTTTTCTTTAGCAAAGCATTGGTATTGGAAAGGTAGTGCGATCCAGTCCCAGCCGGCACACCGATTTCAGAAATGCAAGAACGTGAGTAGAGACGTAACCCTGAGAGCAAGCTCAAAGTCAAATTAATAGGTGTATTTCACGCCATTTGTTTAAAGTAAAAACAGAAGTTATTGCAGCTATGTGTGCATCGAAGCCGGTGGGGCGTCGCCTCCCTGCCTTTCTTGCTCGTTTGCGTTTTGTTCGCGGGTGTGGGTCGGGGTCGTTCTGGGTTCCGGATAACGGCCTGCGCAGGACGGAAGGCCAGATGTAGTCTCGTTCGAAGAACAATTTGAGGGTCCCAGCACCTTGTGACATTTCATGGCCTATTCTTCTCGTGTTCTCTCGTCAAAAGGCGAGTAGAGCATGTAGTTTTCTTCCCGTGATGGAGGCTCAGGTTCTCCATAGTTCTGGTAAAGTGGAGAGGAACCCCAGAGCCCTAGTTGAACCTGCAAGCGAACCTAGTGTCGTCTTCCAGAACGGTACTCAAAATAGTCACCACCTCCGCTGAAGAGTTTTCCGCGAATTATTTTCTTTCCCCCCGTGTAACGTTGTTTCGTAGCAAGAACCTCGCGCTCTCGTCGTCTTGGTAGGCTATAGCCCTTGCCATATTCGGTCATTTTCTCAACCCTCTTTTAGAGCGCAGCTCTTAGGCGCCCGTTTCCGGCTTTAGTGGCGTCGCCGTCGGCGTCGCCGTCGCTGTCGCCGTCGCCATCACCGTCGCCGTTGGCGTAACCGCGTGGTGCATCATGGGAAATATCCCATAATGCACCGCGCGGGACCCTCGTGACGTCACTTGTGACGTCGCGTGTGACGTCACGAGGGTCCCGCGCAGTGCATTATGGGACATTTCCCTTGATGCACCGCGCGGAGAGGAGGGGGTGGAGGAGGAAGGAGGAAGGGGGAGGAGTACGAGGGGGAGGGGAGGAGGAGGGGGAGGAGAAGGAAGGGGAGGAGCAAGGAGGAGGGGGAGGGGAAGGAGGAGGAAGAGGAGAAGGGAAGAGGCTAGGAGGAGGGATGAGGAGGGAGGGGGAGGAGGAAAGGAGAGGAGGAGGAGCTTGGATGATGAGGAGAGGAGGGGAGGAGGAGGAGGAGGAAGAGGAGGAAGAGGAGGGAGGAGGAGTATCAGGTAGGATGAGGACGTGAGGAGGAAGGAGGGAGGGAGGAAGGGTATACTCTCCCCTCAGTTCCCTTCCCTCCTCCTGCTCAAGAGCTGCGCTCTAGTTCGGCGTTACAGGGAGTTGTAAACGGCTTTCATTTTTTCTCATCATACTTACGTAGATAAATTTTGTCTCTTTATGATCTTTTTTTGTTTTTGCTGCTGTTTTATTTTTTTTTTTGAGGTCCTGCCTTGAGATCGCTGATCTGTGGCTACAAAAGACGCGAAGGGTTTCAGCAGTGAACATTCAGCATGTCTCACTGTGACCATGGCCGTCGTTGACCCTATGTTTAAGCTTCAGGACACCAAGGGAACTGAAAATTTTAGACTCTGAATGCCTGCTCTGCCTCCCCGAAATAAAGAGGCCTTCACCTGCGAAGTTCACGAATTCCAACCTAGGAAAGCTTGTTAACGTAAGTTGCTCTTTTTCAAATGCCTTCATTAAGAAATCTCGTGTTCAATGAATTTGAGATTTTTTGTATGGTTGATCATTTGGCGATTGCATCAACTTTCCACATTCACATCATTGCCTTTCATTATTTTTGGAATCCATCTGTATCCGCTGATATGCGGCGTACAGTTCGCCTCGAACAGTTACCCACTGAGTTTGCAAAAATTGTATTTCTCTAAAATAATATTAGTATCGGAAGCTCAAAATGTACTTTCCAGGCGTGCCCTAAAGTGTGGGACAGGAGCTTTATGAGCCCGCGAAAGCAATTTGGTAAAATGTTTGATCTTCAAAAACTTACTAGTGCTTATAATAATAAAAATGAAAGCCGTTTACAACTCCCTGTAACGCCGAATTGGAGCGCAGCTCTTGAGGAGGAGGAGGAGGGAAGGGTACTCAGGGGAGGGTATACCCCTCCTCATCCTTCTCCTCCTCCCCTCATCCTTAAATCTCCTCCGGGGGGGGGGGGGTCACGTGACCTCGGGGGGGAGGGGGGGCTCGCGCGGTGCATGTCCCAACTTGCACCGCTCGGGGGGGGGGGGGGGGGGGGGCTCGCGCGGTGCATGTTTCAACATGCACCGCGCGGTTACGCCGACGGCGACGGCGACGGCGACGGCGACGCCACTCAAGCCGGAAACGGGCGCCTAAGAGCTGCGCTCTAAAATGAAAGCCGTTTAAAACTCCCTGTAACGCCGAATTAGAGCGCAGCTCTTGAGGAGGAGGGGAAGGCACGGGGGGGGGGGGGGGTCACGTGACCTCGGGGGGGGGGGGGGCACGTGACCTGGGGATCAGGTGACCTCGAGGGGGGGGGGGGCGGGGAAAATTTTCCGCTAAATTTAGCGGGGAAATTTTTCCGCTAGATTTAGCGGGGAAAATTTCCCGCTAAATTTAGCGGGGAAAATTTTCCGCTAGATTTAGCGGGGAAAATGTTTCGCTAAATTTAGCGGAGAAAATTTTCCGCTGAATTTAGCGGGGAAAATTTTCCGCTAGATTTAGCGGGGAAAATTTTCCGCTAGATTTAGCGGGAAAATTTTTCCGCTAAATTTAGCAGGGAAACTTTTCCGCCAAATTTAGCGGGAAAAAAATTTCCGCTAGATGGAAAATTTTTCCGCTAGATTTAACGGGGAAAATTTTCCGCTACATTTAGCGGGGAAAATTTTCCCCGCTAAATTTAGCGGGAAAAAATTTTCCGCTAGATTTAGCGGGGAAAATTTTCCGCTAAATTTAGCGGGGAAATTTACCCATCATACACCGCGCGGTTACGCCGACGGCGACGGCGACGGCGACGCCGACGGCGACGGCGACTCCGCTCAAGCCGGAAATGGGCGCCTAAGAGCTGCGCTCTAAAAACATTGTCGTGGGTTTAGAAGTGTACTGTGTGTAAATTAGCTGCTTGAAGAGTCTGTGAATTGATTTTGGGTTCGAATATCATTAACTGAATATTGCTTAGTAGGTCAAAGCAGCCTAGCAGACAAAGAGCCATATACACGATTTTGTTGTGAAATATAAACGACTAAGTGCAGTATATTTGTATTCCCTCCTTAGTCAAGCTTTGTCTTTATATCGTGACGATCCGCAGGGCCCATTCACGTAAGCCGAAATTAGCTTTCGAATGCCATACGAGCATAAGCCACACAGGCTTCCCTCGGCAAAGATCAATTTATCCCCAAATGTTTGGGTTCGCGTTCGTGAATAAATACCGCCGGGAGGGGGATCATGTTCGTGTGCCGAAGATTGAACCGTCACGCCCCAAGTGATTCACTTTAGCTCTGGGGAGAACAAACACAAATTTGTTGCTTGTTTTTGACCCATTCTTCCACTGAAGCTCCTGTTCAATCAGTAAAACACCGATTTAACTCTAGTTCATTCTAACCTAAAGTAACACTCACCTCCATTCAAAAAAGCGCACATTGTATTCGAGTCTTAACCCAACAGAGCATCCGTGTTTAATCTGGGCTTCAAGGACTTTGGATATTATTCGTGGCTTGTTATATTTGTCTACAGTTTTTTCTAATGAGTCATTTTATCAGCGTATACAAGGAGACTATGTGCAGCAAATCACTTGTTCGCGTTTCTTTCTTAGAGTAATTGAAAAGGAATGGAGTAAATTAACAAATAAATTAACAGATTACCTTTTTACAATCAGTAATTGTCTAAATAACGCACCCGAGCGGTTTATCGACTGGTAGCGCAGGTAGGTCACTTCATCGATTTTTAGTTCGTGCAGCCACCGCGTGTTGCCGTCGGTATATGGGAAAGGTTCATTGTGTTGTATACGTAAAACGTTCTGGCGTCACGTGACATCAGGTAACGTGACGTCAATTTCCCCGCTAAATTAAGCGGGAAAACTGCATTTCAGCATAGGTCACGTGACATGAAGTTATGTGGCATCGTTTTTCCCGCTAAATTTAGAGGGGTAACTAAATTGGCGTTGAGGTCACGTGACGTCAAGTTTCCCTCTAAATCTAGTTGTGTATAGAGCCACAAGACACGAAGTCATCTGACGTTTATTTTCCCGCTAAATTTACCGGGAAAACTGAGTTGGTGTTGAGGTCACGTAACGTCAATTTTCCCGCTAAACCTAGCGGGGAAACTGAAGTCATGTTACGTCACACACAAAATGCGGCTCCACGAAATCCGGAACAACTAGCCTGAGAAGGTTACATGTTACAAACGCAAAATACGGCTTATTTTGTGCGTGCTTCTTCCTTTATGATTTGTGTTTCGGCCGTATCAGAAAATGGCGCAATTGTTTCCGTAGGCTTCAGAACAATCATAACCTTCGCGGGACAGACCACGCCCTGTATTTTCTAAGCCGTCAGCATCTTTATACAAACACACGTTTTTGTCTATAGAATAGAAACTGAATCATCCAAATTACTTTTCTTTTTCTTTTTGTTGAAATCAGCTTTCTTACTACCAAAAGTTTGTTTTAATCTGTGCGACATTTCTATTTAGAAATGTAGTCGGAGTGCTCAGAAATCAGGGGGATTTCTTAACGACTCGTACACACATGCAAAAAGAAAAAAAAATTGAAGTTGAATTATAATTAAATTGTTTAATTAAGTAAGCAAATAACCACTTGCTGATATACTAGCGTTTCATAATGTTTCGGGGGTTGTGCTATAAGATTATGTTGAAATAACATAATATTTCGGGAGTTTTGTTAGATGCGGTGTTATCGATATCGGGGCTTCCTCTAAAATCAGCTGGAAAAATCAGCGCCTTGCACGTGGCCATCTTGAATTTTAATCAAAGCTGTATTTTGGGAGCGGATTTTTCCCCGTGAAAGTTTAAGACGTAGCTTCCTGCGCTTGACAAATGCGACCAACACCCCTGACGTGGTGGACGGCGTACGCCTACGAAGACGACCGATTTAACCGAGGATTGTGCTTGTGGCGCCATCTATCGACAGGCGCGGCAAGCAAACGACGCACTCTTTTCGAAAGGAGACGACGCCGTCTTGTGCTCGTTGCGCCTATCGAAAGATGTCGCCACAAACACTATCCTCGGGTGACCGGCCGGTCTGCACCATCGTCGCCGTTGACGATATGAAGGGTGTTAGCCCATTTTTCGCAGGAGGGCAGCTACGGCTTGAAATATCTCGAGGTCAAACGCACCACTAAAATATACTTTTGATTAAAGTTTCAGATCGCTACTAGCAGAAATTAATTTTTGGGCCGATTTTATAGCGACCCATTGTGGGGTAGGCACAATGAAGTGTGGGGGCCACTATGCCGTTGTCGTTTGGTGCTATTAAAGGTAAGCGACACTATCGCTCGCGCAAATTGCATGCGTCAAGCAGTTAATTATGTGAGTCGTCTATATTGTTACAAATAGGAAAGAAGGGAACCAGGTAAAAATTACGAGTGGACCAAGGCGAATAAAAAGAAACAGAGAACTTCTCTGGGATCTTTGCTACTACCGCCATTTTCAATCCCTCCCTAGCTTCAGTCCTTCCGAAGGATCTTCAGACCATAGTGTTCACAGAGTTTCATGTCTCACCATGCTCTGGTCATTTGGGAGCCCTTCGCACCTACGCTGGCGTGAAACAACGGTTCTTCTAGAAACATATGTACCGTAGCATAATGCGATATGTCTGCTCCTGTCATTCGTGCCAGCGTCGGCAAATATCATCCCCGCGATCAGCAGGACTATTCCAGCTCCTGGCTCCTCCCCACCACCCGCTTCAGCGTGTAAGAGTGGACCTCCTTGGACCTTTTCGAGACTCTTCCGCTGGTAATCGCTGGGTCGCAGTTGCAGTTGATTACGCCACTTGGTACGCCGTTACAAGACCACTTCTGACAGGGACAGCCGTTGACGTCGCCGAGTTTGTAGTACACGATCTTTGCTAGAACCGTCATTTTCAATCACTCTCTCTTCAGTGTAATTGAATCACGTCATAATCACCATATCAACATTTATACTTCATCTCTATACAGCGGTACCTTTTATGGGCTCTCCCTAACACTGTAATTGATGTCCGTTGTCATTGCAGTAGTTGATGTTGTAGTTGGGGTAATAGGGCGTAGGGTGTCCGTCTCGATATTACCAACTGCTTGAAAGAAGATCGCCCTCCGCTCTCAGGGTTCGATCCTGGGTCCACTGCGTGTGAAGCGGGCGCGTTGCCACAGATCTACGCCACCACAGCTTTGGCAATCTTCTTCCCATACGGTATTTGAAGAAAAAAAAAATCAAGTGCCTGTTAGTTTCGTGTAGTTCGCGCTAGATGGCCGCAGTTGATGTGACGTTGCGATAGGAAATTCTGCGCCATTCCTCAATAATTCCAGATTTTATCGTGTTGAAATTAAAAGCTTCGGGTAGGTGGCGTAAGCCGCCGCCCGATTAAAAGGCTTCAACCGTATTCATACATCCAACATCCCCTGTGAGACAGGCCTGTGCATTATGTCATCGTTAGTGGACCCCTGAGCCGCCGCAAGCGGCAAACGCGCTGAAGCTTTACGAGAGCACAGCGCAAAGCTGCAGACGCGTGCGTCTTGGCGTCATCGCGTGCTAGCGTCGCGATTGTTTTGTGAAACGCTGAAGGACGCGCTGGCTGCGACGCTGACCGGTCTCGCCGTTCGTCACAGGGAAAACTGTGAGGTGAATGCTCTCGAGAACGAAGCCGATTGAGACCCAACAATAATATGTAACTTTTATTTCCATCGGTCCTAAAGGGGGCCCGAAGAAAAAGAAGTAATATACAGCTTTGTGAGTCCTCGGGCCCCCACAATGGTCAGCAACAATCGGAGAAAGACTACACATAGAAAACAATAAAACACACTAAAACATACAGAGGAAAAAAAAAAAAAGAATCCTACGCCAAGAGAAAATCAAAACCGCAAAGCAAAATCGCATATTTTGCCAAAATCATGTACACAAATAGAACCTCAAGTCCTTTAATGCTAGGCCGTCTAGATCTACATTATTCATGCAGAGTTTATTCAATAACTGCAGAAGTGTGAAACTTAGCATTTCAGAACAAAATATTACTCGAGTACGCTTAAGACTGCTTACGTGTAGGAAGGCGAAAGCATTATAGTCCCGCGTGAGAAATGTTTTCGAATAATGTTTTTACACGTACTAAAGTTTAGGACGACGAATAGGACGACGTCGAGGATGACTTCCTAGAGATAGGCGCCAAGTACGGCGTCTAGGACGACCTCAAGGACGACGTCTAGGACGGCATCGAGGACGACGACTAGGACGACTTCTAGGACGACCTTTACGTCGACATTAAAGCAGTCGTGCAACGATTTTAGTGTTGAAAAAATGGGTAATTTTTATTTTTTATATTGTTTATTCAAGCACAAGTGACCAAAAACGCGTCACCTTGCCCCGAAAGACTGCTATTCCGGTGCGTAACCGCAAAAAAAGAAAACGAAATATTTGCCGATCTGCAGCCGCATGTGGTGGTTAACGGAACTGATTTGTGACGTACTCTGGGGGATACGCAGAAGTTAACAAAACCTGTCCCCCTCCGCTGCTACACTCGCCGTCACCCCCGTGGCGAACCGTCTTTTGTGTCGATCGCTCGCCGCGACCTTCGACGATGCTAATCCTTTTAAAAGTCTATAATCGCGGAGGAAGCGGCTGGTGTCTCTGAAGACAAATCTCAAGGGGAAACCACGCGATCCCCAGAGTACGTCACTCGAAGGCGACGTGGAGAGTTGAGAGGCACTTTGACCTTCGATTTGTTCCATTTTTTACATAAAAAACTAGCGCTCGCAAGCAGTTAATTATGTGAGTCGTTTATATTGTTACAAATAGGAAAGAAGGGAACCAGGTAAAAATTACGAGTGGACCAAGGCGAATAAAAAGAAACAGAGAACTTCTCTGGGATCATTGCTACTACCGCCATTTTCAATCCCTCCCTGGCTTCAGTCATTCCGAAGCATCTTCAGACCATAGTGTTCACAGAGTTTTATGTCTCACCATGCTCTGGTCATTTGGGAGCCCTTCGCACCTACGCTGGCGTGAAACAACGGTTCTTCTAGAAACATATGTACCGTAGCATAATGCGATATGTCTGCTCCTGTCATTCGTGCCAGCGTCGGCAAATATCATCCCCGCGATCAGCAGGACTATTCCAGCTCCTGGCCCCTCCCCACCACCCGCTTCAGCGTGTAAGAGTGGACCTCCTTGGACCTTTTCGAGACTCTTCCGCTGGTAATCGCTGGGTCGCAGTTGCAGTTGATTACGCCACTTGGTACGCCGTTACAAGACCACTTCTGACAGGGACAGCCGTTGACGTCGCCGAGTTTGTAGTACACGAGGTCAATCTGAAGCATGGTGCACCAAGAGAACTCGTCTCTGACCGCGGCCGTCCTTTTATTTCAAGAGTTCCGGCTGGGATATCACGCCTCTGCGCCATAATCCGCAAGCGGACAACGGCGTACCACCCACAAGCAAACAGGGTTGTAAAACGCCTCAACAGGCCTATCTCGGATATGGTATCTCTGTACGTACATATCGTCTGACCGCCGAAATTCAGATGCTGTCCTGCCATA
The DNA here is from genome assembly GCA_013358835.2 of Ixodes persulcatus. Classification (NCBI taxonomy): domain Eukaryota; kingdom Metazoa; phylum Arthropoda; class Arachnida; order Ixodida; family Ixodidae; genus Ixodes; species Ixodes persulcatus. Next base: position 242,118 of record JABSTQ010010471.1, read on the forward strand.
CGTTATCTTTGCCTATAACTTTCAGCGCCACGACTTAACTGGTTATTCTCCATTTTATATTCTCTTCTCTCATAATTGATTCCTTTCTGTCATTACAAGACGAGTCAACGCTCACGGACTGGGTGTCCGAGACCACATGTTGGGCTGAAGAGGCGCGGCAACTGGCACGCTTTCGAACGCTCGACTCACAAGATCGCCAATGTGTGCGCAATGATCAAACTCACTACGCCGTCGTATACCCACCTGGAGACTTGGTCCTGATCTGGACACCACAAGGACGCCTCGCTTAAAGGCTCGGTCCACGCTACCGAGGTCCACACCAGATTATCCGACAAGTCCCCGAGGCCAATTATCCCTTAAAGGGTAACTGCAAAGAAAAAAAAGTTTTTTTTTAAATAGCCTAATTGGGACAACCATGTCAAAAAACAATTTTTCCGGGAGAAAAAAAAATTTTTACAGAAATATTTATTGCGTGAGACTGATTTTAGTTTGCGGAAATTTCGTCCGTTTTAAATCGCGCGCCACGAAGTTGTGATTATGTGACGTCAATCCCAAGAGGTTCTCATTGGCTAAGAGCTTGATTGACAGCTTAGATCTTGGTTGTTAAACCTGTGTTATATGTTGCAATTTCCTTTTGAGCGGCATATTTTTACGTTTAAAGAATAACCTATGTGAGGAAAGTTACTATTCTTTACAAAAGGTTTACAAAACGGGCACTTCCGTTTGGATTCATACCATAACAAACAAAAGCTTCGCTATTCTTTCATGGCCACCGAAGTCTCTGCTCCCGCATGTCTTGCCTACCTCGACTAGTCGTTTCGCCGAAGTGATCAGTGTTTCGTGCTAACCCAGGTGCTTGAGTGAGACTTCTTGGAGTGAAGTAGGTGTGTTTAGCAGCTGTCGCAGGTGTTAGTGATAGGAAGCGACGCGGGGTTTTGGCTTTCATAGCGCGGTTCTTTCGTTTTCCTCTTTGCTTGCTTAGCGTGCTTTTTTTTTTTTTTGCTTGCTTGCTTGCGCGTGCAAATGCCGACTTTTCAGAGATGTCAGATGAGTGATCCCGACAGCGAGCCTTCCAGCAGCCATGTCACCCCGAAAGGAATGCTATTTGGCTGGAGGCAGTGAAGCGTTCGCGTAGCGACAAACGTGTCCAGTTACGTTCTATTCTCGTCATATCGCTCCGGAGGCCGTCGAGATTCGCACTGGGTGCATCGAACGTCCGCGACTAGACACACAAAATAGAAAAAAGCACTGTGTTCACTACGTAAAAAATGGTCCCAGTTCATGCATCTGCGGGCAGGTACAAAATCTTGCCCAAATTTATTCACACCGCACGATGAGCGCAACACGTCGCTGTGCGAACGCAGTCCAACAACACGAAGCATAAAACCGGCAGATTTAGGACGATTCGGAGTTTATTGTTCAATTAAAACGACGTAATTTTGTCGAAAACGCCCGCAGCTTTTTACTCACGGTATGCGTCGGGAATCTTCCACATTTTGAAACAGAACGAAGGAAGATTTACTTTTAAAAAGGCTCGCTGCGTCCTCCCGGACCAGTTTGACTGGATCAGCTGACGACGACCAGACTGCGCTCCGTGTTAGCGTGGGTGTCTGTCTACTTCGAAGCACCGCAGCACGCACACCACGAACGTTTCAGTTCTTTGTCGCATCGCTGTTGCACCAAACAGAACGAGATCGCCGAAGTCAACGCAGCGCGGTCGTGACCTTCGCTTGTGGTTGCGCACTAGTGGACCCTGTGACTCCCTTCGCTTTCAAAGCCCACACGACGATTACGAATGATACTTTCCGTCTTCCGCGAACATCACAGGGCCACTTCTCCGGTCACGTCCTCGCTATGAGGTCGGTCGCAGACTGCGCAGACAGCGCAGCTTCTGGTTTAAAGTGCGTTGTTGCCAGATCTGACCGGAAGTCGAGACGCTGCGTCAGGAGAGTGAGGGGCGGGGCGTACATCTCCTCCGCGGGGGTCGAAAGAGCGGGAGTTTCAAATGTGGAGGTTCTGACTCCGACTAAATTACGTCCTGTGGCGTCAATATTGCTAAAAAAAAATATTTTTTTCGCGGAACATTTGTTTTGTGACATGCTTGTCCCAATTAGGCTGTTTAAAAAAAAACATTTTTTTCTTTGCAGTTACCCTTTAAAGGACACATGCAAAGAAAAAAAAAATTTTTTTAAACAGCTTAGATGGAAAAAGGATGTCATAAAACGATTTTACAACGAAGAAAAAAAATTTTTAGAGCTATATTTACGGCGCTATACGAATTTGTAGTTGGCGCCCGCGGGCGCCGCGGAAAAGTGGCCCTTATTTATCACGTGACTGGCCCATATTTGTCACGTGGTGCTCGCGCTCTTTCGGAAGCTTCCTATGGCCTCTAAAAGTAACTTATTCATCTTTTTTTGAAGTATAACAAAAAACTAAGATGAATAAGTAACTTTTAGAGCCCAAAGGAAACTCCTGAAAAAGCGCAAGCAGACGTGATCGACCTGTGCGCCGGTCAGATGACGGCGGCGGCGCCCCGAACCAGACGAACTTCTGCGGCGGCGGCGACGGCGGCGTGGAGAAACGCGTTGAAGCGGCGTTCGCACAACGCTCAGCGTGCGGCGGCGGCGTCGCTTTACGGCTCCGGCGACGCAGGGCGGCGGCGCGCGGGCCTACCACGTGACCAGCGGCGGCTCCAGCGGGCGCCAACTACAAATTCGTATAGCGCCGTAAATATAGCTCTAAAAATTTTTTTCTTCGTTGTAAAATCGTTTTATAATATCCTTTATCCATCTAAGCTGTTTAAAAAAAATGTTTTTTTTTCTTTGCATGTGTCCTTTAAGCCTCGTGAATCTTCTGAAAACCAACACGATGACCAACCGCAGACCGTCCACGTTCTAAGGCTTAAGCCCTACCTCCTTCCGGAAAATGGCGAGACCCCGTTTCCTCCTGCGGTGTAGTAATGATACAAATAAGAAAGAATATAACGAGGTAAAAAGCACGACTGGATTCACGCGAAGAAGAGCCGGAGGGCTTCGCGGGGATCCTTGCTAGAACCGCCATTTTCAATCACTCTCTCTTCAGTGTAATTGAATCACGTCATAATCACCATATCAACATTTATACTTCATCTCTAGACAGCGGTACCTTTTATGAGCTCTCCCTAACACTATAATTGATGTCCGTTGTCATTGCAGTAGTTGATGTTGTAGTTGGGGTAATAGGGCGTAGGGTGTCCGTCTCGATATTACCAACTACTTGAAAGAAGATCGCCCTCCGCTCTCAGGGTTCGATCCTGGGTCCACTGCGTGTGAAGCGGGCGCGTTGCCACAGATCTACGCCACCACAGCTTTGGCAATCTTCTTCCCATACGGTATTTGAAGAAAAAAAAATCAAGTGCCTGTTAGTTTCGTGTAGTTCGCGCTAGATGGCCGCAGTTGATGTGACGTTGCGATAGGAAATTCTGCGCCATTCCTGAATAATTCCAGATTTTATCGTGTTGAAATTAATAGCTACGGGTAGGTGGCGTAAGCCGCCGCCCGATTAAAAGGCTTCAACCGTATTTATACATCCAACACTTTTTGTGAGACAGGCCTGTGCATTATGTCATCGTTAGTGGACACCTGAGCCGCCGCAAGCGGCAAACCCGCTGAAACTTTACGAGAGCACAGCGCAAAGCTGCAGACGCGTGCGTCTTGGCGTCATCGCGTGCTAGCGTCGCGATTGTTTTGTGAAACGCTGAAAGACGCGCTGGCTGCAACGCTAACCGGTCTCGCCGTTCGTCACAGGGAAAACTGTGAGGTGAATGCTCTCGAGAACGAAGCCGATTGAGACCCAACAATAATATGTAACTTTTATTTCCATCGGCCCTAAAGGGGGCCCAAAGAAAAAGAAGTAATATACAGCTTTGTGAGTCCTCGGGCCCCCACAATGGTCAGCAACAATCGGAGAAAGACTACACATAGAAAACAATAAAATACACTAAAACATACAAAGGAAAAAAAAAAGAATCCTACGCCAAGGGAAAATCAAAACCGCAAAGCAAAATCGCATATTTTGCCAAAATCATGTACACAAATAGAACCTCAAGTCCTTAATGCTAGCCGTCTAGATCTACATTATTCATGCAGAGGTTATTCAATAACTGCAGAAGTGTGAAACTTAGCATTTCAGAACAAAATATTACACGAGTACGCTTAAGACTGCTTACGTGTAGGAAGGCGAAAGCATTATAGTCCCGCGTGAGAAATGTTTTCGAATAATGTTTTTACACGTACTAAAGTTTAGGATGACGAATAGGACGACGTCGAGGATGACTTCCTAGAGATAGGCGCCAAGTACGGCGTCTAGGACGACCTTAAGGACGACGTCTAGGACGGCATCGAGGACGACGACTAGGACGACTTCTAGGACGACCTTTACGTCGACATTAAAGCAGTCGTGCAACGATTTTAGTGTTGAAAAAATGGGTAATTTTTATTTTTTATATTGTTTATTCAAGCACAAGTGACCAAAAACGCGTCACCTTGCCCCGAAAGACTGCTATTCCGGTGCGTAACCGCAAAAAAAGAAAACGAAATATTTGCCGATCTGCAGCCGCATGTGGTGGTTAACGGAACTGATTTGTGACGTACTCTGGGGGATACGCAGAAGTTAACAAAACCTGTCCCCCTCCGCTGCTACACTCGCCGTCACCACCGTGGCGAACCGTCTTTTGTGTCGATCGCTCGCCGCGACCTTCGACGATGCTAATCCTTTTAAAAGTCTATAATCGCGGAGGAAGCGGCTGGTGTCTCTGAAGACAAATCTCAAGGGGAAACCACGCGATCCCCCAGAGTACGTCACTCGAAGGCGACGTGGAGAGTTGAGAGGCACTTTGACCTTCGATTTGTTCCATTTTTTTACATAAAATCTAGCGCTCGCAAGAAAATACGGTTTTCTGTTCTTCGTTCCATGGGCGACACAAATTAATTTCCGCAGTTGATTGGCCAAAGTCTGAAAATCGCTGCACCGCCCCTTAAGGACGACGTCAAGTACGACGCCTAGAGGACAACGTCTAGAACGACGTCGAGAACGACGCCTAGAGGACGAGTATAGGATGATGTCTAAGACGACTTCTATTACGACCTCTACGACGACGTCAAGAACGACGTCTAGGACGACCTTGAGGACGACGTCAAGGGCGACGTCGAGGACGATCTTTAGAGGAAGACGCCTAGAACGACGTCGAGAACGACGCCTAGAGGAGGGCACCTAAGGAGACTGTGCCGTATTTGCGCAGGCGGCCACGTTTGCCTGTTGAAGCCGCCGTAGATGTAGACGCTGCTGCCGATGTCGAGGCCGTAGATGCAGACCCGGTGGCCTCACAGTCCATCGCACGAAGCACACAACGAGCACACATAAAGTCCGAAGCGCACCTTTTGCACACGGCGCTCCGGCGGTGACATCACGCTGATGACGTATGATGACGCTTGATGACGCATTTTTATGGCCATCTTTTGGTCAAAGGCCGACGAACGCCGCTTGATTTTCACGTACTGTGACAAGTGAGGTCGTCCTAGAGATCTAAGACCACCTCTAGGACGACCGCAAAGACGAGGGTCGTTCTTGAGCATACGATTGAGCGACGAGTGCCGCTCAATCGCATTTTTAAGGTCATTTACTCCGATTTGTCACTCAATGGGACAAGTAAGACTTTTGCCTTAATAATTTGTTCGCTGAATGATCATCCTCCATTTTTACGTGTATCTGGTAGGGTAGTATGGCGGTAAGTTTACCTTCAGCGACAAGAGGTTTTCAACAAAAAAAAAAAAGAAAGAAGAAAAACGTAAACCCGTTTTTTTAATAGAAGTACACAGTCGGTATTGATATGATTTATAAATATTGCCGCGGGCGCAGCTGACCGAGTAGGCAGCGCGCCCGTGGCATAACGGATATCGCGCTTGTCTTCCACGTAGAAGGCCAGGGCTCGATTCCTGGCCGCTTCTACGCATTTTTGTTGACGCTGTGATGTTCTGGAAAGTTCGAGAACCTTCTTGCTGATTCGAGGTTAGAATGGTCTCCGCACCGAACCTTCTACGCCGAACGTTCCAGAAGCCTACGCGTGTACAAAACAGGCTCCGCGTGGCAAGCCGCAGTCAGTCTCGCCCCAGCGTACGATCCTGCTGTTACCCCGCCATCGACGCCTGTGACGCTCTGCTGTTTTCTTCTGTTCCCTTTTTGTTTTGGGCGCAAGTTCGCCCTATTAAACGTTTAGTTTCTTCAGTTATCATCGCCTCATCAATTGTCATTCGTGACAATATTAATTATATGATAGTTCTTAAAGGGTCATGTAACGATATAAGGTTGGAATGTTCATTTCCGCATAGGCGTACTGGTCCTAGTCTAGCCCAAGTATACTCGCACAGACCGTCCCTGGTTCAGAAGCTTCTTTATCGCGAGAAAATTCCGAGGATAAAAGTGGATTATTTCTTTTAGTCTTTCCTTCACAAAACTTGATGACGGAATTGTGGGATTGAAACGAACCGCCTGACGACAGTCGAGCCCGGCTCACGGATTAGACACGAGAACTGCGTGAGCACTCGACTTCGGCTTGTAACAATCAATGCCTCGGCATTGATTGTTACGAGCTGAAGTCGGGTTGTAGCTCGTGCCCAACCACTGCGGTGATGAGAATAGCCTAACTTTAGCAATGCCTGGAGCACAGCACGCGTTTCCTGGAGCTCGGCACGCGTGATTCAGACCGACATTTCGGCCTGAGTCAGACCTTCATCCTGATGAAGGTCTGGCGGTGGGGCCTCCAGCCGCCAGCCGATTCTTTTTATCGGCTTTTATGTCACAAGGCTGGACGCGGGGCCTCCAGTCTTGTGACATGACTTTTCTCGTCGGCCGTGTTCAATCGCGCACTTCTTTTGCGAAAACACGGCGATTCGTCGGAGATATGGCTGTATGAATGATGTTTTTGGGTTTTGCAGCGTCCCGCCTATCCGTCCAGCCTTGTTTTGTGAGCTCTAAATTTCGGTTCAGTATCCCTTTAACTGTCCTACGAAGCGAAACCGGCGTTGTCTGTAGCCGTTGTCTGTAGCAGCGAAAACGGCACCTGAATTCCCATTAGCCAAAAGCACAGCAACGCAGAGGCTTCGTAACGGAAGCCGGCGGTGCGCTCAAGGTCAAAGCAGATGCGCCTCAGAAATAAAACACAAAGAAAAGCACAGCAACGCAGATGCATCGTCACGGAAGCCGTGGAGCCGGAGGGGCGCCGCTCCTGAGCAGTGGGGGAGTGTGATGTCACCGCCGGAGAGCCATGGGAAAAAAATGATGTTGCGCGCTGATTGTAGGAATGCGCTGCGTGTAGGCATCCTTTTGCATTCCTACACGTAAGCAGTCTTAAGTGTCTTCGTTTAACTTTTTTTTCTTTCTTCAGCGCGAGAATGCCTGCTTTCACAAAAGTCTCAAAACACAGGAGGCAATCGCCGAATTTGTTTTGACTGTAGTCCGCCATCTCCCCTATAATCCTGATTTGGCACCGTCGGACTTTCATATATTCGAGCCACCGAAAGATGCACTGCGCTGAACAAGGTTTCAAAACAACCATAGCGTAATTCGTGGAGTGAGAGCGTGATTACGTGAGCAGAAAACGAGCTTGTACAGGGGAGGCATGCATGACTTTGTTCCACGCTATGCAGGAAAGGCGCAGTAATATTGGGTCTGGATTTTTTGTAGTTGGAATTAATGAGTTCTGAGAAAACAAGATGTGGGACGTTGTTTTCTGAGCAGCCCTGGTATTACCACACAGGAACGCCCAATACGTTAACTGAGGCAAGAAAGGATAATGTAAGGTGTTCTATCGCAGCATCGCAGACAGACAGGCTCTCAGGGTAGCTGGAACGTACTGTGTCTTTATTACGGCCAGACATTCTGTTTTATAGACGTAAGCAAGAGTGACGTAATAACGTTGGGCGAATCACATGCGACCTTTACAGATATAACATTCCTTCCGCCTTTAAAACCGCCATACATGTCATTACGGTCGAGTCTACTTGGCTTAACGACGAAACTCGTACGATTGGTAGCGGTCCGGTGCTTTCCGGGTCCGGCTTCCTCTTCGAAGCGTTGGTGCTGTGGAAGACGCAGAGGCAGATCCGTCGCCTTGATCTTGCTGAGCAGCTGCAGGAGGCTCGGAGGCAGAAGCGTTGTGTTGAGTGTGCTGTCGATCATAGGGCTCAGGTACCTCGAGGGGCGGCTCTGGGTTTGGAACCGAGCCGGGGCCTTGACTCGGGAGCTCAGCGGCGTGGAACCTCGGAGCAGGAGATTCCGCCCTGGGTAGCTGACCAGCGCGGCTGCCCTCCGGGACTGCTTCCGTTGTGGCGCTCGGTGTTGGAGTTGGGATCTCAGGAAAAACAGACCCAGTCGAAGAAGCCCAACTTGCACGGAGATGGTCCATATGGATGAACCGTGTTCGATTATTCACATTCACCAAATATGTAGTGGGGCTCACAACTTGAGTTACCAGCCCTTCTTCCCAGGACACTTCCTCGCCTCTAGTCGTTTTTACAAGTACTTTGTCACCTGCTATAAACGACTCTCCCCGACCTCTCCGGCCGTTTCGTAGTGCAGTTTCGCGTTCTTGCTTAGTCCTCATGTCTCCTGCAAAGTTTGGTCGTATCAGTGAAAGCAGTGTACGAGGTTGACGCTTCAAAAACAGTTCTGCTGGGGTCTTCCCAGTAACCGAGTTTGGTGTATTCCGGTACGCCAACAAAAAATCGTTTACTCGTTCCAGAATAGTCCTTTCCCCCCGGTGATTTGATCATGTCTTACTTGTTTCAACAGGGTAGTCTTCGTAGTTTGTACCAGGCGCTCAGCGGCTCCATTCGAGGCTGCGTGATACGGTGGTATCCGGGTATGTTTTATGCCATGCCGCTGCAGGTAGACCCCAAAGTCCTGGGCGGTGAATTGTGGGCCGTTGTCGCTCACCAACTCTTCTGGGTAACCGTAGGCTGCAAAAACAGAGCTGAGGCACCGCACAGTTTTTTCAGTGGTCGTGCTTGACACTACAAACACTTCAATCCACTTTGAAAAAGCATCCACCAACACAAGAAAGTTCAAGCCCTCCTTCGTTGCGTAGTCGACGTGTATCCGTTGCCATACGCGACTTGGATACGCCCAGGGCTGCAGGGGTCCGGGAGGTTTTGCTGGCAGAACACTTTGGCATACCTTACAGTGACGAACTCTCGCTTCAATGTCGCTGTCCAAAGTTGGCCACCAAACGAACGACCTAGCAAGCATATTCATCCGCGTCATTCCGGGATGTTCTTCATGCAAGAGTGTCAATACTTGCTCTTGGAGGGTTAAAGGGACGATAACCCGCTGGCCCCATGACAGACAACCCTGTTCCAGGGAAAGTTCGTTGCGGCGGACGTAGAAAGGCCTCAGGTCCTCGGAGACGGACGATGGCCAGCCGTTTAAAGTAAAGTCAGCAACCGCTGATAAAACGCGGTCGCGCTGTGTAGCAAGTGCCACCTCTTTCGCAGTTAACGGCGTAGCCGCAAATAAAGCAAAGCATTCTTCCTGTTCTTCCGCAGCCTGAACAGGGAGCGGGAGGCGAGATAAAGCGTCGGCCACTTCCATGTTTTTGCCTTTGCGATACTTTAAGCTATACTGATAAGCAGATAGCGTGACTGCCCAACGCTGCATCCTAGCAGCCGCTAGTGACGGAATAGGCTTGTCTGGAGCCAAGATTCCAAGAAGCGGTTGATGGTCCGTGAATAAGCAGAACTTCCTGCCATACAGGTATCTGTGAAACCGTCGCAATGCGAAAATTATGGCAAGAGTTTCTTTCTCTCCTTGCGCGTAGTTTCGCTCGGCCGTGCTCAACGTGCGCGAAGCAAAAGCTATGGGTTGCTCGCTTCCATCTGGCAAAATGTGAAAGATAACGGCCCCCAGACCGTACGCTGACGCATCAGAACTCACTCCTATCGGTCTATTGACGTCGTAGTACGTCAATACCCGACTGTCCAAAAGAAGCTGCTTCGTTGTTTCAAAGGCTTTTGCACATGCCTTTGTCCATTTCCAATGACGGTCTTTTTTGAGGAGCTCGTACAAGGGTGCAGCTGCCGTTGCAAAGTTCTCAAGAAATTTCCCGTAAAAGGTCAACAACCCCAAGTAGGCTCTTAGCTCTGTAACATTTGTCGGCTCTGGGGCAGAAATGATAGCCTTTACCTTGGTGTCGGTTGGGTAGATCCCTTCTGCCGAAACCTTGTGTCCGAGGTAAACCACAGAGTCCTGGAAGAACCTGCATTTGTCTTCCTTCAGGGTAATGTTATACCTCTGTAAGCGTTGCAGCACTCTCTCCACGGTAGCTTGGCAAGTTTTCATGTCGGTTCCTGTAACGATAACATCGTCAATATAGCATCCGACTCCCGGAATGCCCTGGAAGACCTGGTCCATCAAAGACTGAAAAATCGCCGGTGCGCTGGCGATTCCGAAAGGCAAACGCTGATACTCAAAGAGCCCTAGGTGAGTGTTGACCGTCAGCAGGCGTTTGGATTCCTCGCTCAGGGGCACCTGCTGATACGCAGACGAAAGGTCCAACACACAAAAGACTTTTCCCCCAGCCAGTGTCGCAAACAAGTCTTCGGGCAGCGGCAGTGGGTAAACATCCATCTTGAGCACGGGGTTAACTGTTACTTTATAATCACCACAAAGTCTAATGCCCCCTCCTGCTTTCTTCGGCACAACCACCAAGGGTGTAGCCCAGTCGCTTTTAGTGACGTGCTTCAATATTCCACGCTCTTCGAGCCTGTGCAGCTCTTTTGCTACCTCGTCCTTGAGAGCAAACGGAATAGGTCTTGCTTTGCAGAAAACCGGCTGACTGTTTTCCTTAACCGCTATGTGGGCTTCATAATTTTTGACAATGCCCGGCGAATCCCTGAAGGGCTCAGGGAACTTCTTCCGCAACGCAGCTACCTTGTCGGGCGCCGTGACAAGGCACACTGCATTCCAGTTAATTTTAAGGTGCTCGAGCCAACTCCTACCCATCAACACTTGCATTTTCTTATCATCGTTCTTCACAACAAAAAGCGGTAGAGTCAGGCTTTGTCCCTCGTAGTCAACTTTTACATTCGCCTTGCCAACTACTGGCACCTTCTCTCCAGTATAAGTTTTCAGCGACACATTAGTTTGGTCGCAATGGACGTGGGGAAACTTTTCTTTAAACAAACTCTGAGGCATCAGGGTTACTGCTGCCCCGGTATCCAAAATCATTTCCACCGGTGTTCCTTCAACAGAAACGCTGACGCTGTAACCGGGTATCTTTTCTTTCGCGAAGAACACCACGTCGAACTAAGCATCGGTGACTCCGATGCTTAGTTCGACACATTACTTGTAAGTGTCCAGTCTTAGAACAAGCCTTACATTTATACGTGCGGTACCAGCACTTATCAGGCTCATGACCCTTTCCGCAGCGATAGCATGTGCTCGCTTTTCCCGAAGCGTTTTCTTGTTTAACTTGGCGCTCATTCGTTGGCCTGCCTGATTTTCTCTTGTTAACGGCATTTATGGTACCCGCGGGCCCGTCAGGCGCGTGCATTTGCTTTGTCTGCTTTGCGGCTAGTTCTTTCTCTAGGGCGATTTTGCAAGCCTCTTCGAACGACAGTGGCGCAGTGGCGAACAAAATCCTTTGGGTCTCTTCGTCCCGTAGTCCGGCCACCAGCCTATCGCGTAAAGCGTCGTTTAAGAAAGTTCCGAAAGAACAGTTCCTCGACAAGTGCTTGAGTTCTGTAATGAATTCTTGCAAGCTTTCTCCGTCACGTTGATGTCGGCGATTAAACTGACACCTCTCGGCAATTACGGAGTATCGCGGGCTGTAGTGGTCCTCCAGGAGTCTTTTTACTTCAGCATACGATTTCGCGGTAGGGACGTCTGGTACGACAATCTTTCTTAGCTCTTCATACGCCTGTGGACCAAGCACGTTCAGAAACAGTTTCAGTTTTTTTTCTTCTGGTACGTCGTTAATGTCAACGTAATTGTCGAACCGCTCGAAGTAAGACTTAATATTGTCAGTCTTCGGATCAAATTCCCGCATGCTACCGAGCCTTTGAAAATGCCCTGCCGGTGGCTGCGCCATGTTCCGGCGGATTGTTTCCACTTATCTTTTTCCACGGTGTTTCGTCTGGTCCTTTCCGCTGGCTGTGCTTGAGCCAGCTGCCGACGAACGATGACTGGCGATTCAGGCCCTGTTGAGTTGCCGGCGCGTCGGGGAATGTGCTGATCCTTTATCCCATCCTCGTCGCCAACTTGTTCTATCGCAGCATCGCAGGCAGACAGGCTCTCAGGGTAGCTGGAACGTACTGTGTCTTTATTACGGCCAGACATTCTGTTTTATAGACGTAAGCAAGAGTGACGTAATAACGTTGGGCGAATCACATGCGACCTTTACAGATATAACATAAGGATTGATATTTGCGATTATGGGATATCTCTGAGAAAATGAAAATTGATTGATTAAATAACAGAATTGCTGGTAAATTTTGTACAAACACTGTGATAAACCTTCTATCAATGTTACCCGTTGCGAGCTTGTTTTTACAGTTTATTGAGCTCGAATACAAGACTGATAAAAACACAAATTGCTGAATTTGGTAAGTTTTAATATATATATATAAAAATAAGTATCCTTTTGATGTGACAAAAGTTGCACCTAAAACATGAAGAATGAAATTGATTTCCACCAAATACTGTATTAATTGACAAAACTGTCTTTTCTTTTTTTGTGGAGAGAGGAATGTGCGTCAAAGTCTTAGTTCGGCGCATGTTGCACTATATAAATGAAATTAATGCAACCCAGTCTGAATAAATATAACAATTTAGATTCTTTAAGGTAAGTGGCATTAAAATGAAGAGATGGACAGGGTAAAAATGAAAGAACTACAACACGAAGCGCTACTGTCAACTGAATGTTTATTGGAAAAAAAAAAGACTATTTATACAACCTATCTGTTTGCTCGCGTAGACATTTAAATTCCTTATTGAATTGGTGAACTGACGATGCACTTAACATTTGCTGTCCCCCCCTCCCCGCAATATAATAGGTGAATCCTACACGTCTCGCGAATTTTCGCTTCTTAACGTGCAAATAGTTTTTTTTTTTTCTTGAACCAGGGTGCATGGGCATTATTACAGTGAATCGTCAGATTGTTCAAGCAAAATGTTTTCTAAAATTTGGTTTTCGAAAATGTTTAAGAAACATCAAAGTCACAAATTAATCTCAGTTACCAAACGTTGCAAAATGTTACCTTGTCGTAAGCCTTCTCCAGTGTCGAGGAACAATAAAAAAAGTTGCTGTTAAATATTAAGGTAATTTATTCAACAAAATCTAGACAGGGTAAAATTACTACTATCCTGAGCTATATATTTTTTTTTTCAAATTAAACGCCCACATTGTTTTTAGCAATATGTTTTCACATTTACGCGAACTAACCTCGACTAATAAAAATGGTATTTGTTTATTTGTTTTGGTTACAGTGTTTGAATCGCACAACTTCCTCCTGACATATACAGTATTCACGAAAGAAATATTTTATACGTACCCAAACCTTTGCGGCACATTCCTGTTTCTCGGACTGCGGAAGGCGATTTTTGTTTCGATTAATATAATTAAAGCCCGTTCAATCTATTGGCAATCTGTGTTTATGCCGACGCTATCTTCTTCCCCGGAAAAAAAAAAGAAGTAAGTTTTCGCGGTATAGACGAAGCAGTAGCGCGGCTCGTTTATGCGCTGAAGTCTCAGAGCGTCTTGAAAGCCCCGAGCGGAGATCCCCAAAAGTAAAAATTAAGCTTATTGCAAATCCGAGCGGATCCCAAAGCCTCTAGGTATTGTTGTATCCCTGACAGACCGCGTGGCTTTTTGTTCTGTCGTGGGCCGTCCGTGCTCCGACTGTGCCGTCTGTCTTCGCTGTTTCCCCCTGTTCTCCATTGTCCGCCTCTTCCTGTTGAGATGTTTGTCTGTCTTCTTGCCGACACGTTTGCCTGTCTTTCTTTCTCCTCACTGCACCGGTCGTGTAGGCGCTCCGCACGTGGCCGCAGGGGGCGACATCTGGTGACTTAATGAGCCCCGGGCTCAGACCTCAGGTCTGCCGGGGAGTAGTAAGGGAGAATGCGGCAACGTGACGGCGTTTTGGTGGAGGCCTGCTTATCCCCAATTGGCTTTGTTTGGACTTCGGGCTGGACGCGTTTGTTTGCTTTTGGGTCTAGAGCGAGCTCGGTTTCACAATCCCATCCTGAGAGGGTGGGAATTTTCGTGTTGGAGATTGCGATCCTGATGCACCTCTCGCGGTCGCACCTAGTAGAATTTGAATTTCCAAATCTCAAGTAACTCATGCGGACGGTTAGACTTTAAAGCTAGACAATTTGTTGAATTCTTTTAGTTAGTCCGAAGATCGTTGGTTCTTTGGAATGTTCTGCAACTTGGTATTAAGACATACCGACGGAACTAAGGAATAAACCCTTTTGATGTTATATTGAACAAACTGCGCCACAATATCTTACATTGCGCGACTCTTGGAAAAAATAGAAACAGGACATGCATGTAGACTCCAATTATTTACTGTTTATTTTTCTATCCACGATGTATACAAAGCAACGCGACATAATCAAGATTATGCAAAACTGAATATCCCGCTCACAATCTTTTGTTTTACTCGTTCCGTTTTATTGTCGCGCAGGTACCCAACCACGGCGAACAACTCAAGAATCCTCCGAAAGATTGAGCTCGGAATATGAATAGACCGGAAACATGCGCCGTGGAACGCCACGTCCATTATCCCGGCGCATGTTGAAGTTATAGGGTCTAATTGTGTTCAGAGCCTCTTATTTCGTTGTGTTCCTTCCGTGTTCACAGTAAATTCGCTACCTGCGAGTTAGACAGGAAAGTCAGGCTTTTCTTCGAGTGTAGGCGAAGGAAACGCCAAGACCACTTGTTCACAGACCAAATATTGACCATCCCTGGCATTCCCGATAGGCGTTTTAAACGCGTAGCGTTTTATGGGCCTCTTCGAGCTTCTCCGTTTGCGGGCGCACTATAAGGTCACTCAACAACCCAACGCGAGGGTTTTGTGAGCAAAGCAGTCACGTGACAATGTGCCTCACGTGACGTCATGGTCTAACGTGACGCCATGATGTCATGTGAGGTCATGGTGTAACAATTTACCGTCACATGACGTCTGGGTTAGTATGGATTGTGATTGCCTGTAGGTTGGGAGCAGCAGAATATGTACGCCTCGGATGTCGCTGGCCGTTCATTCGCAGAACGCGGCAAGGTACGGGAACTTTTTTGACAACCCGAGCTATCGTGCGCAGTATTGTTCACGAACACCTTAATGAGCATCCAGTTGGCTTCTTTAATATGACAAAAAAGGTGAATGTGATGTGTTTCATCTAACGTAATACTCAGAAAAAAGGTGAAGTTGACACATCCGCGGCTATGTTTCGAATCTTTCTGCCCAAAGGATCTAGGCTCTTACAAATTCCCTAGAGACCCAACATTTCTTGCGTTCTGGATGAGCATCATACCGGCGTGCGTTCGTGTATTACTACAGCGTGGTGCACGTTAAAGACCCCAGGCGAAGGTTGTACCGCACAGGCTAAATTGCTCATCCACAACTGGGACATTAGACGCCCATTTGGGATCACTAACTTCCGGCTGGGTAACCACACACACAGCACAATTGTTAACTTAAATATCAGAGGTGGAGCAACCCAAAATAAGGAGAGGGATTGGAGTTTAATGTCTATCATTCATTGTGTATCGTTCTCCTCTCGTTATGGCGCGCATGCGCGGGTCGCGGGAGGAAGCGCTCACTGGATGTTCCACATTCTTCAGTATGCCTCGCGAGAGGAAGGGGCGCTCCGAAGAGGAGATAGCTGAGCTGAAGCCGCAACGTGGTAAGCATAATACAAAAAAAAAAGTGGGGCACAGAATGCAATTCATACGACACGGCCTTTCTACTTCGAACACTTTTACTGGCTTGAACTTTCCGCCCGAAGCAAGTAAACATCTCTTGCAAGTTCAATGCCCGAGTCGTCTGTACTGTAATCTAGGGTCCCCTATAGATTTCGTAATTTAGGCACCAAACCGCTCAATTTCAACTTTCGAACTTTGTTCTTACTACGTGAACAAGTGGTAAAGTACAAACCGAAAAAAAAAAACTGCAGAAATGCAGCTGTATGAAGCTCCAGACCCTCCTTCAGAAGCTACGACGGAGTAAAATTTCTGGATTACAAAAAAGTTGCATGCTCACAGAATACATAAAGAGTAAGCGCGTGTCTGGTATGCATTCTCTCGTACCGATACTCTGATAAAGTTACAAAAAATTAAATTCGCGCTAAAAGTGCGAAAAAGAAGGTAAGATAAAGAAATAAAATATATTGCTGTTTGATAGTTGCATCACATATATATTGTGATTAAAATAATGGTCCAGTAGAAGGGGCAAGGAATAACTTACTCTTTGCTCTCCATAACTGTTTTACAGATTGGAAGCTGCCAAGGCTGGTGTTATCAAGACGAGTAATACCAATGTTTCCCTAGTTGAACAACTGCATTGGTGCACCTGTACGCTGCCTACTTATATGCAATAGTTAAACGATAATTATAGATATGGGGTACGTTAAGGACTTTGTATAATTTAAACAATGGTTATGCTGGGTGTCTATACGAAACGCTTCTTATATTCCTATCGCCTTTTTCAGGAATAAATTTATGGCGTGTAGATTGAGAAAGCATGTATTGCCCCATATTATGCTATGTAAAATCTTACATATAGTCTAATATAAAAGTTTATTAAATTATATTAGATTATATAAACTCTATATTTCTGGGAGAACATGTCTGTGGCTGTTAATAATTCCCACGTGTTTCACAGTTATGAGCAGATATGTCTCACATGATTTTTCCATAGCATGTTACCTGAGAAAAAAACACCTATGGTTTTAACACTGTTTAGAAATGCAATGTTAAAATATTAAAAAAAAGTATATCACTTGATACATAAATATTCAAAGAATGCACATTAACCCACGTTTTCAATATTGAAAGGACCGCATTAGCTTTAATCCTAAGGCCCTCTTCTCTTTCATCTGAAAGAAATGTACTCGTGTCGTCTGCATAGATGACAAGTTTCCAGTTTGAATCGGTATTCACTATGTTTTGATGTACAATAAAAAAAAAAAGAAATCGTCCCATGATACTTCCCTGTGGTACTCCTGATGTGTTCAAAGGAGTTGACCTGTGATAATTGATGTGAACAAACTGGATGGGATAGCGTACGTGTGATTTAATAAATGCAAGTACAAGGTCACAAATACTATAGGAAAACAAATTGTCTAGTAAAATGGAATAATTGTAACGGTTGCGGCATTGTTACACTGCTAACATCTAAAAATATTACAAACGTCAATTTTTAAAGGAATAGCTTTACGGGCGACACTTTGCAGAGATTTCGACCGCGTCTCCTGTCGTCGCCACTACGGAAAAACCCTCCTCTCCGCTGCCGCCCCGGCATGCCGCCAGTAAGGACTCGACGAAAGGAGACTCTTCCGTGTCGTCTGCTTGAAAGACTAGTTTTCAAACATTACTCGCGTTATGCGAAATCTCACTTTGGCAGTATACAGTTGCTACTCGTAATATTTGATGGTTTTAGATACTTCCACCTGCGCTTACCCACTTACTTCACGGATCATCGCGCTCTGGTAGCGGTCGTCCGTGGCATTCACCACGTCAACCACGACGGCTATGAGCATTAACCACGTCGCACCTCCGTACTCAGGTACGTGACGGCGCCATTCAACCCGCATTGCAGGGCCGTGCTACAACTATCGCCTTCGTTTCTTCGCAGATTGTTGGCTAAAATAAGACTTAAAGAAATAATTAAGTAGTGTATTTTGTTTTTTAACTGATAGTGCGCTGTCTCTGTTGAGCTATTTTTTTCGGGGAATCCCAATTGTCATATTGTAATGATTGAGCGCTTATCTCAAAGATTAATTAAACGCGTATAAACCACAATTTCTAGACCTTTCGAGAACAGTAAAAAATTGATAGAGGACGTTAATTCCCTAATTTCGTTTTGTCGCCGGCTTTGAACCGAGGTAATACATTCGCGGTTTGCATTTTTTAGGAAAAATGCCAGATATTCTTTCTAAGTTGTAGATGTATGC
This sequence comes from Ixodes persulcatus, assembly GCA_013358835.2. NCBI lineage: Eukaryota > Metazoa > Arthropoda > Arachnida > Ixodida > Ixodidae > Ixodes > Ixodes persulcatus. The sequence goes on from JABSTQ010010471.1 coordinate 260,322, forward strand.
TATACATGTAGCAATAATATCAGTTACATAGTTTAAAGGTTTAATTCGCAAATCAACCGCATCACGACTGCTACTGTTGTTACGAGTCATAATGGGCCTTAATGGCTAAACAAAACTCCGTTTCATCCGTAGGGGAGATAAAAAAATAAGATCCCGATACCGAGGAAATGTCTTTTTACCCTTCAAGGTCGTAAATCCTAATTCCTATATGTACAAAAAAGTTGTTCAAAGCGTTTGCCAGTTTTGAACCACTCAAAATCTCGTCTTTATGTTTCAAGTTTTTTTTCTTTTTTTTACCTATGCGACGGATTAAGAACACTATGGATGCGTTTCCGAAATAAATCGCCCTTTTGCGAAACATTAGGTATCAAATACACCAGGGTAATATATTTATTTAAATTTTCTCATTTCTGTGAGTAAATTGGTTCCTGCAACCCTTACACTGGGTCAACATCCTTCAATCACGGGGGGCAATAAATGTTTGATAATGCTGATACTTCATACGCGTCTCTTTCAAAACCACCGGGGTCATCCAAGGGTTCCGCTTTTTTTTATGACTTGTACAGATTCATACGGAAAGCAATAAAACTCGCTTAAATCTTTCGAGAAACACGTTGCATACATCATCGAAGTAAGCACAGTTAAGCGCAATACCCCAATCAGTGGCAATTAATTTATGTTTAAATGTTTTGAGCGTACTTGATGTAGTTTTTTTTTCTGTTGATAGGTCACAGTCTGTTTTTTGTCAAGTTTATGCACTTTTCGTCTTTTGTCAGCTGGCATAAATATGGGCAGGTGGTCGCTAATATCTGGACTAATGACGCCAGCATTGACCCTTTTCTTGTCGTATTTTGTGATGGATACATCAATTGACGTTGATGTGAATAGGGTAGTGCGAGTGAGGTGTGTAATTACATTAGAAAAGTTATTTGCCGGTAATAATTACAAAAAGGTCAGCAGTGGTCCAGGTATCTCCTATTAAATTAATATTTAAATCATCGCCAAGAAAAATAACATTTTCTTTCGATTGCATAAAATATAACTTTATAAGAAAAAAAAAAAACGAAATTGTGCAACGTTGAAGTTTGACGGTCGGTAAACAACAGAAAGCATGTAAATGTACTTTTTTATACAAAAGTATTACAGGAGGACACTTAGGAGTGCTGAAGTGTAGGAATGCGAAGCATTCCTACACGTAAGCACTTTTAAGCTTGCACCTTTGCAATTAATTGCATTATCACCACAGCATTATAGTACCGCGCGGTCGCCTCGCAGTCCATCGCACGAAGCACGCAACAAGCACAGTTGAAGTCTGAAGCGCACCTCACGCACTAGGCACAGCTTTAGTCAGCTGGAACCGTAGACCCGGAGGTCCGGAACCGAACCCGGAACCGCCGTGGCGTCGGGGAAGCGTGCCCGTCTCGCACCCTGGAGGCCCGGGTTTGATTTTCACCCAGACGAAATTTTACAAGATATTTCTTTGTGACGTATTGGGAACGGGAATTTTGGTGCCGTTTTTCTGCTGCAGTTGACACAACCGAACGTTGCGTCAGCATTTGGCTAGGGCTCGCATTCAAGCATCGAAGGAACAATAGAAGCACGAGTGCTAGCTGAACACCAACTCGGCACTATAGACCTTTGCAAAAATCGCCTTCTGCGCCCTGCCATCTTCGTCTGCTGGGCTGTGAAATGCCTTCAGAGCATGCGCTGTTGATGTGTTGTGCGGTACATCGGACGCTGCGCATGCGTCTATAGCTCAGTGATTCAGCATGTTTCGCCCGGGTGATAAGCGCTGCAAAGATCTCTAGTGTCCAACAGGCGCCCCGCTAACGATGGAGGAAGACACCGCCAAAGCATTCGGTCCGCACGCCTTGTGTCGGGTAAACTCTGGGCTCTGCATGCAAAGAGGAAGCTGAACGAAGCGCCCCCAAAGTGGCAGTCACGCTGTTAACACGTCAAGCAAAATACGCGGTCTTTATCGCGGGCAAATGATAACAGAACGACCTGCGGACCAGTCTCGAGCCTGTTCCAAGCACGTTTGCTTCGCACATTTGCAGATTTGTGCGGTACTCATTACAAGCATTAGAATTACTCGTAATCCATTACTTTTTAGAATAATTTTGTAATCATTTGAACATACTTATTAGGAAGTAATCGCGAGAGCAATGTGACTACTTCTGAAAGTACTAACGTGACTTGTATACCTTTCTATTTTTTTCTCCACTTTTCAATGTCTTCCTGTCGGAAACTTAGTTTAAGGACTTCCTTGGTAGGAAACTTAAAGCAAGTTTCCCACCAAGGAAGTCCTCGAACCAAGTTTCCGACCGGAAGATAGTTTACCAAAATTTCTAGATTAAGAAAAGAGTTATAGTTTATAACTCGGGGATCTTGATTCGATAATGGAAAATACGAAAGACCCGTTTTCAAAACGGCAGAAAAAGAACTGTCCTTTTGAAAATCCGATGTGATCGGAAAAGTAACGGTCATTTTCTCGAGTTACGGCGAATTACTTTTCTTCTCGAATAATTCAGTAATCCATACGATTTGTTCTTAAGCAGAGCAATTGCAATTGTAATCTATACTTTTTTTCTTTTTTTTTTTTTCGAGTAACGTGCTCAAGGTTTGTATGCTTCGAACATCTGTGCATACAGTTTAGTATGACCGATGTTACAATCATACAATCTGCATGTCGTCTGCTCGCCAATAGGCTTCATTTATTTGATTTGTACATATTGCGTCCTCATTTCAGGTCATTGCGGGAGTAGGGTCAGAGCGGCTCGCGGCACTAATGAACACAATAACGACGAAAACAAAAACACCCCAAAATGTTACGACTCAAAGCATAACTCAAGACGAACAGAAAGATGCATAATCGCTGAACTAAAATCATTGTACGCAGGCATCCGTGCTGGCCCGTCGACGTCGTTCCGCAGCTGCGAACTTCCCCTTTATTTGCGGTAGCACGAAACGAACCAGTAAGTAGATAATCGTTTTCGAAGAGCCGGCAAGCCCGTGATTCGACCCTCGGGTTCGGAGCACTCTGCTTTGGGATGTCACGGGCCTTTTCTATTCCCAACTCTGCGACATGCTCTGCCTCGCGCGGGGGGGGGGGAGGTCAGAGAGGAGCATGTCATCCGGCGGTAAGCCGCTTTTCGGCAGGCTTGCCATCCATCGACCAATAACAACCACGCCGCTTTGAGGAGTCCGACAAAACAAAGCGCGCCGGCGCGGATGAGCTGCAAGCGGGGCTTAACGGACCCGCGTCTTCCCTAATGGAATGTCGGGAAGGGGAAGGAGCCGACTCCGTTCCCTTCTAAGGTTGATAGTGCGGTGGAAGTTACGTTCATGTTGGGCCAGCTACACGCGCGGCTTCCGCAGCGTCGTCAGGTGCTTTCCCCTCCCGTACTTAGACACCGTGAGTGGGGTCAGGTGATGAAATGAAGGCGGTTGTTTGGTACGGTAAGCCCGTAGCTTGCAACGCGCTTCCATCTTGGGGGTTAGCCGGGCACCATTACGAGCGGAGAAGGTACCTAAGAAGGCAGTGGAAACGGGAAGAGAGGAAGATGGGGAGGAGGAACTTCTTTTTTTTTGAGAGGTGACCTCGCCTTGGGATTTTGGGGAGCACCTGATTTTTAGGGATCGAGAGGAACGAGGGCAGTCGATGCGATTATACAGCAGCACGGCATGCTCTAGGTCTCCGAGTTTCTTGTCTGCATACATTTTATATGTTGTTTTCTTAGCTTGTATTTTAGAGACACGGTTTTAAAAAATACCAAAAGTTAAAAAAATCACAAAAACGCTGCAGACGAGTTTTTTTTTTTTTTCGTTTTAACAAGATCTGGGCGGAGGAAAGTCCTTTTTGCTCGGTCGCATCTTATCGAAGGAAATTTCAGATAAGACTCTTTGTTATCATAAAAAAATCGTTATCGCCACATCACCTCCACTCACAAAAAGGACGACTACTAAATGAAGCGGTAACCCTAACAAGCATACCGAACCTAAACACTGACTGGTAAATATAAATAAACATTAACCTGCGGTTTACAGTCTTTCAACAAATAACTACCCACTGGTCCTACACAGGGCTATTTGTTTATTTAATACCGGAGAGCGCCGAAGAAATAGATTTCAAGGCACACGATGGAAAGACGTCCGAAAAGAAACCACGGAGGTGTTTCAAGGTGTAAAAAATACCGGAAATAACCTACTTTACTATGTTTCACCTTCCGACAGATAGTAACGAACGCTATGAGCTATGCTAGCTAATTCAGCGCTGCGGATGAATCAAGGTGACTCCGCGCCCCACCTGTCGCTGCGCACCTCCGGAAAGTCACATGACACCCACACTGCATTCAACTGGCTCTGATTGGTTAGTAGGGTTCGGCGCGGTCTATTGTAAGGTGAAACGGAGTAGCTCTGTATTGCCGCCTGCATGGGCTGGAGGAAACACTTATGCGTACTTCTAGAATATTCGTGTTTAACTCTTACCCCGAATGTTATAGATAAAAGTGGAGGCCAACATGACCTTGCCCAGTCAGTCTCCCAAGTCGTCGTTCGAGATAGCGAGTGTCATAGTTAAGAAGGCCAGAATGGCTTTGCCGGCTGACTCTCCCACTCTCGCACTCGGCAGCTGTCACGCCGATATCTCGACGCTCGCTGCCGCCGCCTTCGACGCTCGCTGCTGCTTTCTCGAAGCTCGTTGTCTCTTTTGTTTGTGGTACAAGTTCGCCGATTAAAGCTTTATTTTCCGTTTTACGCCCGTCGATCCTCTTCCATCCGCGAAAATATGCTCCGTGAGCCGGCGGGTGATGGGAAATTCGGTCGTGATATTCGTTCATTTTTTGTAAAACGTGCGGATCACGTGACCCACTCCGAAATTCCAGCCAAGCTACCCACTCGTTTGCCAGATAGTACCAGTCCAAGTCCGAGGTACCAATATGGCGACCAACTTAGAGATAGCAGCTGGAAACCCAAGCCTAGACAATAGTTTGTCCCACTTCGAGTTACCAGCGAAGCCAGGACTGAAAAATCGGTTTCGCCTTAAGTTGAAACACAGTACAGCCTGTTTTCCTTTTCATCGACCCACAACATTATACCGCCTATTAGGTTGCTGCTGCCATTCTATTGCCGCCTTGGTTTTCGTGCGGATTATATCGATTATACGTCCAAATTATGCGTTTTGTTGATGAAATTTAAAGTGGCTATATGCCAAGCCAGCCAGAATCTATTGTATATATACATAAAGGGACAAAGAACTTTTTAGGATGTAAGCGAGTGTTGGTAGCCAGACTATCGTCATTCGTGGTATGTTTATAAACACAACCAGGCAAGCTCCATGTGAAGAAAGGGTATGCGTGTTTATGCTTCGGGCAAAAAAAAAAAAATAAAAAAGAAGGAATCTGTCAACAAGCTTTGGAACGAAACTGAGGATGCTAGAGCTCTTTTACTGGCTTTCAAGAACAGAAGCAAAAAAAAAAATGTCTGCATTTGACGCGCGGCCAAGATTAATGAAAGGCCGGGTTCGCCGGGTTGCGCGAGCTCGTGATGCAACGGCTTTGGCTTTCTAAAGTGGCCCCTGGCTTCGGCGGTGCCATCGCTATTTATATTTACGATGTGCGTTCGCGATATTTTACTCGTTTTGTTTATGATTTTTTTTTTTGTGGGAGCGCGTTGCGATGTGCGCGGAATAAAAAAAAAATAATAAAACGGTGACGGGACGCTCCAACGGCGGGCTTTCCCGCGAGACTTTGTTGCTGTAGGAGAAGTTTCTCCCTTTTAGCAAGGGGAGGTCTGTGCGGTGGATGAGTGCCTTTTCGCTTGTTCTTGTTTTGAGTCCCGCAATTTTCGGAGCAGATATTTCAGGTTTTTGGAAGATACATGAAGTGCCAAGATCCTACGAAAGAACTGGAACATAAAATGTAAAGTTGATATTTACGTTACGCTGTTCCGTGTCGTTCACGATTCTTAAGTTTGCAATTGTACACTTCTCCATAATTTATGTTTTGGGATAGTTTATTCGTATGCTTGTTGGTTTTCTGGCAAGGTAACCCGAATTTTATTTTAAATGCATCGGATTTTTTATTATGTTAATTCCCGTTCGAGGCTTCGTTTATTTTTTTTTTTTTTTAATATTTGATTGGTCTGAGTTATATCCAGAAGCAAAACGGTTTCTTTTCAAATGATAGGTGGCATTAAAATGTGGGTTTACCCTGCCAAGTTTATGCATACTCGTTCCTTGCCTTTAGCAGGTTAATCTATCTTCTAAAAATGTATAGTTGTGCAAAGTTGCGATGTTATTTCACACACATACAAACACAAAGAGAGAGAGAGAGAGAGGGGGAAAGACGCACACACACACACACACACACACACACACGAGATTCTTACAAAAAATGTTTAAACTTGGAAACGAAGTGATGTAGAGATACGCACAAGTTCAGTTGTGCCTACAGTGCCCTATTCATTCGCAGCTAATACCTCGGCAGATCATAGTTTAACAGAGGTGAGAATAATCTAGGCATGTCAAGAGTAAAATTTGTTAAAGTACGTCGCCGACCGATTTTTTGGACGCCGATAATTCAAACTTTTCGATATTTCGGACCTAAAGAATTAACCGTGTCTTAACCGATAGAAATAGTGCGTATTCACGACCGATGTTTCGGATAATTCGAGGTCCGAAAGTTTTATTTATTTTTTTTCGGGCAAAATCGTCGCGAGCGATCAGCGGGAAACATTACCGAGAAGACGCCATTTTGGACTCCATGTTGGCTGTCGATAGAGTGGCTTAGTTTGGCAGCGCTACTTTGCACTGCTAAGTCCTAACGCTAGGTGACGCTATTCTACGGCGTCTTTTTTCTATAGCCGCGCGTCATTATCATCATCGTCACTGTTACAATTTTGCTTCGTTAATTGACCCTTCTGCAACTGTGGATTTGCGCCTCCAATGTCGTCTCGGTGAATCGGATTTTCGGACTACGCTGGCTTGGATATCATAGTCCTATTTGTTCTTGCGCCGCTGCGAAGTGTAGCCAAAAAAGCGCGGAAAGTACTCGACCATAACGCTAGAAAAGAATGCAGCGTTTCTCAAGATAATAGAAAGTGGCACAACGCAAGTGGAGGCGCAACCTGAAGCAAGGCACTATTGAAGGATTTTTTAAGCCCGCTTAGACGTAATAAAGGCTAGTTTTTTGTTTTTTTTTTAATCTGCCGATTTTTCGGACAGCTCTATTATTCGGACGTTTGTTCGGTCCCTGCAAAGTCCGAGAAATTGGTCGGCGACCTTATAGTAACTCTAATCTTGCAAGTCACCTCGCAAACCCAGGTTGGGTGTATAGCTAGAAATGGTTTGCTGCGAGACGTGCTCGCGTCATTTTTGTTTTGTTTTGTTTGTTTGTTCTTCGTTGGGGACCTGACCGCTACCAACACACTCTTCACTTTTTTTAATACATATGCGATTTCTTTGTTTCTTGAACCCCAGAAACATCAGAATTGATCATATTGCATTTCAAATTATTTTTAAGAGCATACGTTCTTTGTTTTATTTAGTGTTTTGAGATTACCCAAGTAGCACACGATTACGAGCCGTCGATGAGACTTGCGGGATTTTAACGGGAAAATCTGGCCGGTGGTAGCCGACAGCTTCCCGAAAATGAGGAAGGTCGAGGGGTGTGCTTGTTGAGATGGCCGAACGCAGCCCGAACGGAGCCGACGGCTTTCCGAGAGGGAAAGAGTGCCGTTTTTTTTTTGTTTTTTTTGCGCGACCGAATGCAGCTGCACACCCCGACTGCTGCCCGATCACAGCCGATGGCGTCCCGACAGAGAAGCCGTTGATCGCCTGCGGTCGTAGCCAGTGTGTTCCCTGTATTCTTTCATTGTGAGACACCAGAAACCAATAAATAAATTTAAAAAAAAAATGGACAGACACGGATTAAGCCATATCTTTCCGTTCCATTTATGTTTTTTTTTTTTTTTCCTTTTTTCTAGTCTTCGTTCTGTCGGCAGACTTCGCGAATCAAAGGATCGCACGCGTGAAAACGCTCCCTGTCGTGAAATGTTTCTTGGGCCCATCTGTGCGTCCGGATGGTGGCGACACTGTTGGTCTCTCAGATAACATAAGCAAGTAGACGTAAAAAGGCAAAACGCTACGATAAAATAGGGTAAGATTTCTTTTTTTCATTCTTTTATATGGATGGTCACGTGGTTTCTTCTCCACTACGCATGCGCGCACTGTTTTCGGCAGGAGGCGGGATCATCGAGATAACTTCAGACGCTTCTGTTCAGTGTTTTTTTGCGAGGTGTGTTGCCGCAGGAATTACTTTCTTTCCAGCTCGTACTTTTTCTCCACTTCAAGAGTCCACGAGGTAAGATAGAGATTTCCGAATTTGTGATGTGTGGAAGTGTGAATTTATTATTGAGAGGTGTTTGAAGAAAACAGAACCGCGTTAAACAAGGCTGGCGTAGTTGATATTTAAGATCGAAATGCGCCACAACTGTCGTTGCCTGCCGCAGCAAAAAAAAAAAAAAAAAGGTTGGGGTAAGGGGAGGGACGGGGGGAAGGGGGGGGGGCCCTTCCCCCCGTCCCTCCCCTTTCCCCAACCTTTTTTTTTTTTTTTTTTTGCTGCGGCAGGTTACGACAGTTGTGGCGCATTTCGATTTTAAATATGAACTTCGCACAGGTCTACTTAATTAGCGGAGCATTTTAAAATAGCGTTACCATAATTCTGTTAACGTTACCACAGAGTATTAGTATGTCTTTCGATAACTCCGATAACGATACCGGACATTTCGTCGACGCCTTTGATCATGCGAGGTCCCCATCGAATATCAACATCGGAGGTATAAGAACGATTTGAAGAAGCTTCCTACTGCCGCGCCTGGACCGGCTCAGACACGAATAGCAAAAATAACGTTTTCGGCGATTATAGTTTTTTTTCAGCACCGGGTTGCAAGTTAAAAACTGAGTCAGCTATTTCTTTTTTGTATACATTTCTGGGCCGGTTTCAGTGCGGAATCAGCACTAATAAGAAAACGAGTTTCAAAAGTTCGGTTTTCTTCGTCTCCGTGAAGCCCACACAAGCTGAGTGTGAACCAGTGTATTGTCTGTACTGTCTGTAAAAACGCTATCTGCAAACATTATTTTGCACACGGCACGCCTCTCGAGGGTTTGTCGCTTTACTTATCTGTCTTAGGAGCCACTGTATATGCTCATGACAATGATTCCTTACTCCCTATACTCTAGGATATGACGGTCGGCGTTAACGTGTGTTCTGCCGTTCACTCCCCCGATGCGCGATGGAGCTCTTTACAAAGAAAAGAAAATATTGCAAACTCCGTCGGTGTTTTAAAGCGAAGTTGCCTGGACTTGTTACTATAGACGGGAAGATATCGCTCCCAGATATACGGCCCATCCCAGTGTGAAAATTAGTTTTGACATTATACGCATGTTTAAAATAAAATGCGTTCCTCAGTTTTAAATTTTTGTGCTTTCCTCGTAATATAATTGCGACCGCAAAGAAATATTTGCTTTTGCGACCTTCTGCAGAAAGCATCCTCAATAGTGTCGAAAATGTAAAGGACGATATCATTGACATAAGGTTTTTGTAGTTCTTGGCGGTGTAGCCAGGTACTAGGCCAGCGTCGAAATAGGGGGGCAGAGGGGTTGATCGCACCGGCCCCCCCCCCCCCCCCCCCCAAATACCAAGGAGGGGCACCTTTGCACTTTATACTTGACAATACCGGGGATGAGCGACCCTAGAAAGTTGCGGAAGTTGTTTTATGAAAGCAGTTCTAAATCAGAGATTCCAAAAATATTATGGTTATTGAAAGATACTTAAGAAGTCATAAATTTGAGTGAGTCAAACTTTACCAAAAATCGTCATATATGCAGAGTATTGAAGTTTTCGTTTAAATGTTCTTCAGTTCAATAATTAGTTACATTCATCGAGTGTATTGATTTCCATTTTGAGAGTGCCTCAAGAGGTTCGAGTGCAGTAGTTTGAAAAAGCAGGGAAGAAAAAGTGTTCTAAGATAGATCACCGACATGCTGGAGAAACGTCAGGTTTTTCCACTGCCAATTCAATGGTCAGTAATTGGAAAACAAATTATCTGCCAACCTTGCCATTTGTGCTATTTCTAATTTCACAATTTTTCGAAAAACCTGTATTTTTATTTAAAAATAAAAAAAAAAGAAAGGCTTCCACCAAGCCGTCCTTGAATAAAAATAAAAATATGTAAGTGCATGACTGCTTCACTTTTTATTTAATGCATCTGTTAACCTGAAAACGTAACTAACCTACGCTCCAACTATAAAATACGCAACTACGTTGACGTGCCACAAAACCTAACCTAACCTAAATGGGGTAAAATTGTTTATGTGTAATATAAATAAAACAAAAACTAACGAAGTTACAGAACCTTGAATTTAACTGTAAGCAAATAATAACTTAATATATTTAAAAGGTTACTTAGCTTCCATGCATTTATTACCATACTTTGCAGCTGACGAGCGAAATATGGCCAGTCCAGTGCGACTGCGACTCCTAGAAATGTGCAGTACTATACTCGTTTTCACCTCAAGAAAAAAGGAAGTTTTGCGCATTCTTCATACGCCGCGCGAAGTAGTTCTTACAATATTTGGTTGTCGGAGGACGAAGAGATACTTTTGGCGTTTGAAACGTGTACGTCTTGACAAGATAACATATATCTAATCTAAAATACACTTACACATATCTTAATTCATCATATAAAGGGGAAGATTAGTAATTTTCCGCGAGAAGCCGGACTTTTTTTACTACAGTTCTTGAGGTGAAAACGGGTATAGTAACCAAACTACTTCACTGAACTGTGAGGAAACTAAATAAAAGCCGTATCCGTCATTTATTTGGTACAAAACTTTCAATAGCCATACTTGTTTTCCCCCGAAGAAAAAGGACATTTTGCGCATTGTTCATACGCCGGGCGAAGTAGTTCTTACAATATTTGGTTGTCGGAGGCAGAAGCGATGCTTTTGGTGTTTGAAACGTGTACATCTTAATAAGACAACACATATTTAACCTAAAACGCGCCTACGCAAATCTTAATCCCCTACATAAAGGGGAATATTAGTAGCGCTCCGCGATGAGCCAGACTCTTTTTACTACGGTTCTTTTGAAGAAAACTAGTATAGGTGTGTTTTAAGATTTAGTAATTTAGTAGTACCTGTAGCTCACTTACTTTAGTAACTCCTAATTTAGTACAATTACAAAAGGCTGTATGTTACAAACCACCCTCGGTCCAGAGAAGGCAGTCCATGCCGATCCTATACTTACCAATACTACGGAGCCATCATCAGGCCGTCGCTTGAAGCCGCTCTCGGCCCGGAAACAATAACAAAAACCGGCCCGGAGCTAAAATCTTTGGTCGGCTCAAAATCGGCAGCCAGAGCGGACCCGTTGCCGCGCAGTTTCTCTGTGCTACTTGGGTAGGGGCTGTGCGAATGCCGCTTCAAATCGAATGTCGCAGTGTCATCCTTAAGTTTAAAAGAAAAAAAAAAGCTGGCATATCGATGCTCACCCTTGTCCTGTCCAGACAATAACGCAGTGCTATCGGATTCAAATCACTGTTCACAACCGCTAGTACTAAGCCAAAGCTATCATAGTGCCACGATAGATGAACCGTCACGAAAACTGGCCCTGCCTAGAACGACACCTTGTCGTGGGGGGACTCATTTCAATATCTCACGCAAATAAATTCAGTGTTTACGCAGAGTAACCACAACTTGGATATCTTTAGGACAGGGGCATATCTAAAACTTGAACTTCTCGAGAAACTGCAAGTCTTTAGAACTCGAAATCACCTAAAACATGAGGGTCTTTAGAACTTAAAAAAAAAAACAAGAGAAAGTGTCATTAAAAAATAAAATAGCGACAAAGTCTAGAATTTGTTTGCCTGACTTTGGAGCCATTATAAGAGGTTTCAGGCTACCGTACATTAAAGGGTCCATATGTAAGCAATGTCATAGCAGCGAACAGAAAAAAAGAAACCTGCATTTTTTGCGATACCTTTACATGGAACGTGTATGCCGCCTGGTATGCCTCTCTTGCGGTGTTTCACTTACCTGGTCTTCTCAATAAGTAAGCTCTTAGAACCAGAGGCGGACTTGGCATTTTGCCGCCTCTAGGCAGCCTTTGAAAGTGCCCCCTCCCCCTCCACCTCCCGATTCGGAAATCGGAAACATACATGCTCTCATACTTCTGCAGTCTAATTTCCCGGGAAGTTTGGAGGGGGTTACCGATAGCTACTTCAAAACGCGACAACGCAATGGCTTGAGGATTGTGAAGAGCAGGCTCATCTACGTGCTCAAAGTTAGAACGGTTTTTGACGCCCTGGAGTGGCGAGTCAAGTGCAGAAGTTTAGAATGAACAGCGATTAGTACAACGCAGTTGCGTCAGCGCTCACTCACCCTAGAGCGCATGCACTTTTTCGCACGCTTCGAGCATATGAATGATTGATCGGTACTGCACTTTTCTGCGAAGTGTGCGGCAAGAAGTTGCCGAGGGCGAATGTCAACGTTATGATATAAAAAGTGCCACTTCGGAAATTTTCAAAAAACTTGCTCATTTTTTTGTGGCGTGTTTGAAACCTCTCGAATTTTCGCTGAGGTTTGGAGCTGGTGACCTCTGAAGTGCCGCCATTCCGGAGAAAACATGCACCTTCGAGGTTGTTCGGGAGCTATCGCGAATAATATTTCCGGGATGCTTCACCCCCAATGAACTCAGATTTGGCATTTCTGCGGCCACTCTAAACTTTTCGCAGAACTTTTCATAGGCCGTGGTGACCGGTCGCTCGGGTTCGTCTAACAAACGAGCTTCATGGAGCAAATGCGCGGCAAAGAGCCGACAAATCTTGCCCGGTAGCAAACTCGAGTACAAAAATGGTTGAATTCTTAGTATATTACTCCTTACCACGCGTCTTAACTACGAATCCTACGAAAGCTATATCTCCCGTTGCTTCCCGCGGTGTGCGGCGCCGCCAGCCCAAACTCTCGCTCTTGAGTCCTTTGCGAACCAGACGACGACGTTTTAATTAAGAACGTTCGCTCATAACGAGTTCGGGCGAGTCGTAAACAGTCGCTTGTTTGCTTGTTTACCCCAATCTGTTTACGGGACAGGCCACTCCTGCTCGTATTGGGGGGGGGGGGGGGGGGAGCAAAGTTCGGGCAACGCGGAGATGCGTGCGAGGTGGGTTGCCGTCGCCCCTAGTTTTCGCAGTCCCTAATTGCTTCCGTGAGCTTTAATAAAGCGGCCACCGAAAACGACACGGCTTTTACCGCCAGTTTCGAGTTGGTTCAGCACATCTGGCGCTCGCATAAGGCGCGCGCGCGCGCGAACTGTACTAGACTTTTCTGGCAGATTTATAAGGATTCTTTCGAATATACTCTCGCCTAACAAAATAAAAAGTTAAAATGAAAAAAACAAATTCAGGATTAATGGTACAAACAAAAAGGTTTCAATTAGCCGCAGAAGTTTTTCCTGTTCCAGCGTGAAAATGTATGGTTACGGCACTACTTCAAAATTTACCACTTTTTTACGTACAAAACGGCCTTATAAGACTCTATTCCGTAAATATAAAATATAGCGCTGCAGGTTCTTTGGAATGGCAACCACAGGGTTGTGTACAGCGCTACACTCCGCTACGTTCCACCCGTCCGCAGCCACTGCAGCGATTGGATGGAGCCGATCCATTTGAGCCGATGGTGTATCGTCATGGTGTTCGTCGCCTCTGCGCTTAGCCAATCACGCACAGTGAATGCGCCGTGATCCTGCGCCTTTTAATGCGAAAGCATTAACTGTCCCAGGGAGCGAAAGACGCGTTGTCTGTGACCGCGAAAAATGGCATCAAAATTCTGCGGGAAAAACGGCAGTTAAATTCCCATTGGCCGCGACGGTTCCTAGTTCCAAGGAACGCCACCCCACAGAGGAGCCCTCTTCCTGGCGCTGCGGCCCGCGCGCCGGTAAAAGCGAGCGGGTGGCGGGCGCGAACGGCCGCCGCTCTGCTTTCAGCCATGTCGCGCCGCCCGGCCGGCCTCTGCGGAGGACAGCGGGGCGCGGCTGTTGGTAGGAATGCGCTGCGTGTACGAATGCGCATTTTTGTGCTAAGGCGCAAAGATAACGAGCGGAGTTACGAACCTTATGTGAAACGGATTATAGTGGCTCGGCAGATTATGTGGGTCGGAAATTCAGTTTTTCAAAGTAAAAAGACGTAGGTGTTGCGAGAGTAGAGATTCGTTCACAGACTGGGCGCTCAACTATACGAACGACTGAGACACGGCCAAATCTTAAAGCCTTTTGTGACGGTCTACGACCGACTGCACCGCTACGCACCCGGTCGTAAGCCCTCGTTAGAGGCTTAAAAAAAGAGTTGAACGCAACTCTGGGAACGGGCCTTTACGATGTCGCGGATTACGTATACGTATGACGCCACCATGTTCGTTTCCACGTCCCGGACCTTATGTTTGGGTGAAAAACGTCGATTCTCCCGATGACTGGCAATCCCCCTCTTTCCAGCGTTTATCACCCGGGTGAAAAGTGCCGAGGCAGTGAGCTGCGGACGCATGTGCGGCATCTGCCATTCGGCTGAAGAGGGCTGTACCATGTATGCACAGAAGGCTTTTCCACAGCGCGGTATACAAAAATGGTTGTAGCGCGGAGGTGATTCTTGAAATGTTCTATAGACCATGCTGCACGCTGTTTACGAACAAGTCAGTGTTTATCGCTTTACACGTCTCGTTATTTTTGTCTACTGGTCTGTGGTACCATAGCATCCTCTACACTCACATAGCCTGGCAGTTCGTCGACGGAGCCATAGCGTGCCTGGTCGCAGATTTGGAGCGCGAGGATCTGGCAGCACAGAGCATCAAAGAGTCATTTCTCGAAGAATCTGGACGTCAGCGCACAACTTTTGTAACGGCGAGGATCCGAAACAAACTTGTGCTGCTAAAGTTGAAGCCTGGGCGAGTTGGTATGACATATTTAAAAGGTTAAAACAGTGCGAGATCGTTAAACGTCACCGGGACCAGCTGACACGCGAAGTTCTGGAGGCTCTAGAAAGAGAAAGAGTGGGTGTCATGTGTGTCAGCAGTCCTTCTGTTGTCTTATCAAGGAAGGAGATTAATTTTCTGGCCTCTTGATTAGCTTGGTTTTAGAGCGTGCCCTCTTTATGTCTTTTTAGATGCGATACTTCGTTTTTCGTGCTTTTGTTTTGTGTTTTGTGTTTGTTTTTTTTGGCTGAGTTTTTTCTTTTTTGTTCTCAATTGTGCGTGTATATCTTGCACCGTTGCGGCCAATAAAATTTAGTTGTGAGTCAGCGCTCTGTCTGTGTCCTCCTTTACCCCGTTCGTCGTTTTTTTTGCACTGTTTTAACCTTTTAAACTTGTTCTTTCGGGAGAAGTGTGTTTCGACATCTCGCCGCAGTGGGGCGCCAGTCACCTGGCTCTCCTCTCATTCGTTGTCTGCTGCTCCACCCTTTCCAGTTCGGCGGCCGCTCCTCGTGGCGATCTGCCAGGCTTTGTTAGTATATAGTAGGCTATGGTGGTACGCGTTTTGAGCGTTTGCACTAGTTCTGTGGAAAATCAGACGCGGCGCATTTGTGCACAGCCCATGGAGTGACTCGGCGTTTTTCGCACGGGTCATAAACGCTGGAAAGGTTTGGAGAAATGTGGATTGCACGAGATTTTTAACGCAGAGCGTGTTTGATTAGTCGAATTCTATGGGAAGACCGCCATGAATATCCGTTACGAAGAACCGTCACATATAGAGCGTCGTAAAGAGCTCTACGTCGATCTCCCCGCCACAGTTAGCGGGGAAATTAATATCACGTGGAGCAAATTTTTCTCGCTAAATCCAGCGGGTAAAAAGAAGTCACGCTACCCTGTTATGTGACCCCAAGTCACGTGGCGTCGATGTCTCCGCTACTGTGAGCGGCGAAGCGATGTTGCGTGATGGAAATTTCCTCACTAAATTGAGCGTGCAAATTGAAGTCACGTAACCAAGTCATGTCACCTCAAGTCACGTGAAGTCAATTCCCGTGAGGTGATTCTGCGAGATTGTAGTTTGCACTCAACACAATTTCTGCTGCTCTCCGGTTTTCGTCAACATGATCGCTCGTATACTTTCTTGTTTGGAAGAACATGGCGGACCGTGCGATAGCAGACGAGATGAGCCAGGGGAGGAGGGCAGGGAGGAGTAGGAGTTGTCCTTATTTCGCATAGCGTTTATCTAGGGACGTTTATCTAGGGCAGCGGAACGCAAAAGGATACGCTAGAATTGGCACCGCCATCGAGAAGTGCCCCTGCAAACTTGCAAACAGCTCTACGCAATCTAAGGCTGGTATTAGGTAAGGCTATAGTTTGAGCCTCGCGCTGTCCCGCGCGCGACGAGAGCAACAAGACGGGAACGCAAAGGAGCGCTGCGTGCTCACGCAAAGAACGATAGCGAGCGTACGTATACGTAAAGCTCGCAGCGTTTCGTACGTACGGAGTATCCTCAGTGTGGAGCACGCAACGCTAACGCAAGCGCAGGGTGCTTGCCCCCGTTTGCTCCTATACGCAACACTCACGAATAGTGATAGCAATGGAAGTGCTGGGCCATTTGCGCCCAACTGTGCCACGAACGAATGCCTGCTACATATCTGCTCAAACACAAGAAACCACAAAGACACATCCTAAAAGCACAAGTCACGGGACATTCGCCGCATTTGATTGGTTTAGCCGATGAAAGAACACGTACAAAGAGATGACGGATGCCATGATGTCGAGCTTTGATGCTGCGAATCAACCGGCCAGAGCCGTTGGTGGTGAGCATCAACCGTTCTGGCCGCTTCATGCGCTGGCTCTTTGATCGCCGACGTGTTAATTTTCCAGGTGATGTCGTCGCTGTCAGGAAGTAAGAGTCCCGAGAAAAATTTGCAAAGTAGCAGTATTGCCGATTGCGGCTACTGTGATAAAACAGAACCAGGGTCTTGTACTCATCATAAGATCGATTTACTATCGTGTTTGCCGCATGCCTTCGTTCCGTGGCTGCAAAGTACCGTGGCACTTGCGCCTCTCGCATCAAACTTCACCTCTTCTCACCTGCGTGCATGCGTCGAGCTACACCGCTTTACACCGGAGCGATAGGAGCAGCAGCTGCCCTGGGTGATCAGTTGGCTTAGCGCGGTAGGCACGCAAATTATGTTCAGTATCATTACAAGTCAACCTTCTTTGCCCTAATTGCGGGTTAGTTTTTAAATGAGCAAAAGTGAGCAGGGAGAGAGAGAGAGAGAAGAAAACAAGGGTCTATATATATTCGAATAAATGCTGTGGTCACGGTAGTTCCGGTGCAGCTGTCGATCGAAAGAGCAGCGAACTTCGACGTAACACTGGTGCCTACACGGCTAAAGAGCAGTAGCATCTTTAAAGCACAACTGTAAACTTTTATATAATTTTTGAACGTTTTTTTTTTGCAGTGTATGATATTACAGACTTGAGTCTGGTAGGTACACGTCGAGCTTATGGGACGCAATTTTACTGGTAGCCGCGTTAGCGGATATGCTGGTTCTTGCTGGCATTTTGCAGAAATTATATTTACAGGCTAGACAAACTACCGAGCGTAAAATGGAGAGGGGAGAGAGAATATATGCCCATGAAGTGTTGCGTTAGGATTCACTCTCCAACACTTTTTTTGATACCCATTGTAGATTAAACCGACTATGACTAGAGCCTTATTTAAGAAGACTGAGTTTCGTTTACGCCATGTCTATTCGTATAACAAAGGGTAATAACTAATACGCTCGAGTCTCAAGGAGAAACCCTCGATCACTATCATAAATGAGCTTATTTAGTGATGCAATCGCTGTTTTTTCATTCTCAAGTGATCTGCTGATAGATGTTGGCATCTGCTCCAAAAGCGTCAGTGGCTGCTCCGAACCAATATTTTGCCGGCTACAGAACCCGCTGCAAGAGATTAAATGCCGCTTCCAAACCTGTAGTGAGATTTAGGACTGCGTATGTACGAGCAAGCGAAAGGACTGCGCGTTTGCGTTAGCGTTGCGTGTTTTACACTGAGCTTGCGCGGAGTTCCAAACTGCTTCCTGAATAGACCCCTTTCAAAAGTCACGTGCCGATTATTAGGGGATCGGAACCACTGCACAATGGCGGAGCGACTGCATCGAGGAACGTGCAAGTCATTCCATAAGATAGCGAACGTCGGAGCGCAGCCAACACTACGAGCTCAGGAGCCAATCAGACGGCGTCGAAAGTGCAACGTCACTGCGATCATTACCTTTTTTAGTGGGTGTGTTTTTTTCCAGTGTGCCGTGACGTTGAGGTTTTAGTCCGCCATTGTGCAGGCATTTCACAGCTGCCAACAAAGTGCCGTATTTCGAAAGGGGTCTATTGACGAATGCAGATGACGCGCAGCGCTTGCGTTTTCTCCTTTACGCAATACTAAAACTATCTAATGAGACCGATTACAAGCAGTGTCAAAAGTGCAAGTCACTGGGTATTTTCTGTTTATGATTGGTTCGGCGATGATAGAAGACGTGCAGAAACATGAGCAGCATGATGATGCCCTTTTGATGCTGTTCTGATTTCTCCCATCAGGTCGTAGCGTCGTCTGCGTCTAGACTTAAGGTGAAACGAAGTATATCACGCAGACGAAGCAAAACCTAAAAAAAATATTATTAATCACATTAATCGCGTTCGTCTGAAAAACATAAAAAATAAGTAATTCGAAAGCAATGAAACAACATTACTGGGTAGACGCGATCCATTCCACAACTGGACATTATTTTTACTTTGCGTGCGTGATTGGATTATGCGAAATTAAAGACTGCCCGTACAAAACCCTATTTTTGTTCGTTCTTGTTTCATTGGAGTATGTATAATACCAGTGCCTCCTATATACTTTCAGTGCCTGGCAAAACGTCCTTTGTTTTGCTGTTATAGAATAATAATTGTATATCTCATCTTACATGTCATCATTAAGAAAGCGAAACTTGAGTATAATATTATGTGCGATGCTTTCATTTCCACTTTAGCGTCAAAGCTCTTTTAAGTATTTTTTGGACAGCTGTACGTACAATTTGCAGACATTTAAATACCTAGTTCTTGTTCTGGTGTTAATACAACTCTTTTAACATGGATAAATAAACGGAGTTCTTCACATCTACATGCTCAGCCAAAGATTTTAGACGAGGAAATGCTTGAATTGATTTCATCTTGTGAGCGTGCATTATATCAAAATAAACACCAAGACTGGCAGGATAAATAAAGCAACTTTAGCTGCTGTCATTATTGAAGAACAATCCCACTTGGAGAAATTTGTTTTCTCAGGCATGTCACACAGGTCACACATTCGTCTTACATTTTTCCTCTGTATCAGTCTGGATCTTTCACTCCAGAAAGAAATGCAATCGCGTTGTGCAGTCGATTTTTTTTCTTGGATTATGACGATTTTATTCTGCGAGCAGAGAGGCGTCGCTCGGCGTCCGAAACCAGGTGTTTTTTTTTTTTTTTTTTTTTTTTGCATGTGTTCTAACCCACGTTACACCCAGACACGAAACACCACCACTCAGTCTTTTTCTTCGCAGTAGCTTACATAATTGTGAGCACCTTGTCTTTTCGGCGTCGCTAGCCGCCGCATAATATTACATCGCTCACACAGAACGCAACACAAGAGTAAATAGTCACACCAACGCGCCCCAAGCCGGCCTCGGCTTGGGGCGCGTTGGTGTGACTATTTCGCCACAGGGGCCTGGGGTGGCCCTGCCAGTCACAGCAGGGCCTCGACCGCCCTCCTGGCCCTGCTGTGACTGGCAGCGCCACCACAGGCCCCTGCGGCGAAATCGGGCCACACGATACCCTGCTCCTATGGAGAGACCGACTCGGTCGGCACACCTCTCAATTCCAGTGCACACAAACCCCGGCTTAAGGTATGCAGTGGGCACTTCAAGAAGATCGTACCGCACGCTGGTACGCTGCTCATCCAGATCGAAATGGGCAGGGGTGGGGACTTTAATGTACGATCCGCTTCTGCAGCGCAAGCGTTCGCTCCACGTGCTCTGAGCTACGGTAAATGAACACACTCAGCCACAGATCCCACTAGTAACAGCGTTGTGGTTTAAGGTTTTAGGGCGTCTCGTCTTTTGAACAGCGAGCAGCAGCGGCGGCACGCAGCGAACCGTGTCTGACCACTCACTCGTGATTTCTACAGGTTGGTGTCTATTTACTTGTTTTGTACTTTCCCGCCGTTGCTGCTGCTGCTGCCGATACTGCCGTTACTTTTATTGAGTGCGCCTTGTGCTTTAAGATGGGTAACCAGGGCGAGGACATTTGCCTCAAGTGTCTTGAACTGTTATCAGACGATGTCGCTGATGTAACGTGTACGGAATGTAAATTCACGTATCATTTTGGCACTTGTTCCGGAAACGCGGAATCGACTTTCAAATCAAAAGGAGAAAAATTCCAGAAGTCATGACAGTGTGAAACATGTAGTACGTCGAAAACGCGAAGCGGTCAAAATGTCAATGCAAAAAAAGACACCAAAATTGACGTGGTCGCTATGCTGGCATGCATGAATAAGAAACTTAACAGCCAACTGAGTATGAAAGAAACTGTCGACGGCATTGAGGTCTCCGCTCAAATCATGTCGGACATGTACGATGAAGTGCTAGAACATGTTCGACAACAAGACAACGACATAAAAAAGTTTAAAGAAACGCGTGCAAAAATTCTAGAACGCCGGAAATGACGGGCAACTGGCAGACGTAAAACAGGATTTGAATCAGCTTAAATGGCGCAGTAGGACACAAAATTTGGAACTTCACGGTGTCCGACAGGCTGAAAACGAAGACCTGCTGTCTCTGGTGAACCAAGTAGCTGTTAAGCTAGGCGTCCCAGTGTTGACCCCGTCCGAGATAGCTTCGATGCACAGGCTTTCTTTCAGGCCTGATAAAATTCCTGGAATCATTGTGCGCTTTGCGCAACAACAAACCCCCGATCCCTGGTTTGATCAAAGACGTAACCTGAAACGGCCTCAAGATAGCGAGTATCTGCTTGAAAACATGACTCGACGTGACAAGGCTCTCCTGTGGACCACGAAGGATTGGGCAAGGGAGCATAATTATCAGTTTGCGTGGCACCGAATTTGGAACATATGTGTAAGGAGGAAAGTCGATGACCGTGCTACTCCTGTAAGGGACGAAAATGTCTCGTTGAACTTGAACTAAGTGCTGGTACAAAATCCACTTTTAGTCTTTAAGTTGTGTCTATTTTTTCATCATGGCAGTCTCAGATTATGTATTACCGCCCCAGTTTGAAACATGTATTGGAAAAGAGTTGTCTTCCTCAACTCGTTGTCCGCATGTTAATATTCGATCAGCTAAATATAAAAGTGTTGATCTTGAGTGTTTGTTTTGCTTAGTTGGTTGATTTCGATATTATCATGTTTTCCGAGACCTGGTACACGGCATATACTGACGTTTTTAGGCTACCGATATACGAATATTTTTTTTTTTTCAATTGCACTGAAGGGCGAGGGGGAGGTGTGTCAATTTTGATTAAGGAAAACATTGAGTGCGAATTATTGCCTACGTTTAGCCTAATCACTAAGGACTATGAAGCTTTGTCACTGCGAACTATGCACGGTATTGTCTCTGTCATTTAGCGACCTCCCAGTGGCGTTTTGGCTCCCTGTTTGGATTCTTTGAAGACTTATTTTACTCTGTTACACGGCGCAAAGGACATTTAGATTTGAGGATACATATAGTTGAACGATTCAAAGACTCACATATTTTTGCTCCAGCTCCGCAATCAATGACGTTTGTCCACATTCTCCAACAGGAAGACAAGAAGTCAGAGCTTGGGCGATGCATTCTTATTTTTTCAGAGAAAGGAACCTCGATGAGAAGGCGTTGATTGTTGTCTGCGTTTTGGCGGATGGTCCTTGCTGCACCTACATGGGTGCTTCGCTCGTAGGCGATACTGAAGCGAACTTACGCTTCCACTGTACGAAAACGGCTTTTTGCAGATGATGCAGTGAACTTCCTTCGAGTTAAAAACTTCACCGCTGGAGTTTACTTTAAACCCCAACTTTCCAGCGAGATTGCCTTTCATACTCGTGAACTCGTTCATTTTTACGTGCCGAATATTGGAACAATTAACCATGGCGTTGTTAGCTTCCCAGCTTGTTTTTTTTTTTGTTGTGTTTAGGGCTCTTTTTGAGTTTGCTAATGAAAATAAGCTCAGCATTATGTGTGGTGGTGATTTTAAAGTGAACATGCTAAATTATAGTGTTTCAAAAAGAGAACTAGAGAACTTAATAATCATGATTGGTTGTCAGAGGGTAGTCAGTTTACCAGCTAGGGTAAATGTTACTTCAGAAACGTTGATCGACTTGTTCATTACACATTACGAGGAAAGCAATGTAAGGTCTGGAGTAATAAGTTACGACCTTAGCGATCATCTTCCTAATTTTATGTGTGTTAAAACCAGCTGTATAAAGAAACAAGTGCCAGTGTCTTCTGTGTCAGTCCAGTGTATTACGCCGGACGTTTTGGAGAGGTTTGCGCAGAATGTAGCTAACACAAACTGGGATGATGTTTTCGAAAATGAGACCCCAATGAGGCGTACAGTTTATTTTTGGAGCGCTTTAAAAGCCTTTACAGTGTAGATTTCCCATACAAACTAATTAAAGTAAAAAAGCGGATTTGGAAACCTTGTGTAGCGGTTGACTTACTGGGAAGAATAAATATTATAAACGCTCTCTATAAACAATTTACGAAGACTAGATATCCCAATGAGCTCGAGACATTTAAAAATTATCCTAATCAACTAACAAGGGACTTGAAAAAACCCAGGAAGCTTTACCATCATGAATCTTTGAGATCGTCAGTAGGCCACAGTGACCTTATGTGGAAAAATTTAAATGCGGTTGTCGGGCGTGGTAAGCGCTCCAATGATATAAAAAGCATTTCTTCTGCCTGCGTCAAGTTAGCTGGCATATCTTTGGCAGATGTATTTAATGACTATTTTATAAATTTACTTGAATATAGTTATAGCGACGACGCACGTAAAAATGTCACGTTTCGAAACAGCGACTCTATTTTTTTTTTTTTTACGTCCAGTCACTAGCGCAGAGGTGTTTACGGTTTTTACGGAATTAAATAACAGTGATAGTTGTGAAGCGGATGATATGCAGATTAGACCAGTCAAGTAGGTTTTACCTTTGATCACTCCCTGTATTACTCATATTTTTAACCTGTGTCTTTCAATCGGTGTGTTTCTGCAACTCATGCAAACATGAGTTGCGGAAGTCTGTGCTCTACAAGAAGGGAGATAGGAACGACATAAGCAACTACAGGCCTATCTCTGTCCTTCTGGTATAGACCTTTCCAGCGGCAGTCTCGAACGAAGCGCCCGGGCGGAAAATGCTGAGTCACTGAGCTGTGGACGCATGCGCAGCATCCGATATACCGCACAGCAGACCAACAGCGCATGCTCAGAAGGCGCTCCACAGCTCAGCAGACAAAGATGGCAGCGCGCAGAAGGCGCTTTTTGGAAAGGTCTATTCTCAGAGGGCTTAGAAAAAGTCATACATATTCGAGTATCTCAGTTTTTGGATAAGCACCAAATAATTACTAATGCCCAGTTCGTCTTTAAAAAAAATCGAGCTACGGAACTTGCATTGCTTGAACAAAAATAATTTATTTTACGGAGTTTTGAGAGAAAGAAATTGGCACTTGGCATTTTTGTAGATTTGACAAAGGCGGTTGATTATATAAATCACAATTCACTGCTAGAAAAGCTCGATATTTACGGAATTCGAGGTCAAGCCCTTCTCTTGCCTAAATAATATTTAGGTCACCGTAAACAGTTTGTTTATCTTAATAGTTTCGCGTCTACAACAAAGACAATTAAATCCGGTGTACCACAAGGAAGCATCTTAGGGCCGTTACTGTTTAATTTGTACATAAATTACATTTTAAACGTAAATCCATTCACTAAATTCGTGATGTTAGGGTGTTAGGGTGTGACGTTAGGGTGTGACGTTAGGCTGTTAGGGTCACGCAAACGTGACCCTAACAGCGTTGCAAAAATGGTCCTTGGACAACGCGCTAAACATCAATGCGAGTAAAAGTCGAACGAAGGCAATCATCTTTCGGCCTAAAAACAAAAATATTTATACATCTAAGACCTTTGTCCTAAATGCAGAGTACATAAATATTGTAGATAATTTTGAGAGTTTAGGTGCAGTTTTCAATCAGAACTTATCTTGGGAAAATCATGTAAATGACTTACACACTAGATTAATGTCAAAGGTCATTGGACTAGTCTCTCGTAACCGTTTTAGTCTACCGAGAAATGTTAAGTTTCTTTTATACCAGACTTTATTTCTTTCTCACCTGAATTATTGTTATCTAGATTGGGGCACAACCAGCCCCCCAAATCTCGAAAAATACTCCTACTCTAAAAACAATTTGTGCGTCTCATTGAGAATGCCTCTTACGACTTTAGCACCCAGGGTCTGTTCATAAAAAGTAGTACACTTCCTGTTTACAACATGTACAAGTTAGACTCGCGATCATTTTAAAGTCTGAAAATAGAACAAATGGGGATAGTTTAGTAAACCTTGCGGAGCTAAAAGAGCATGCAACTTACTACCCATCTTGGTCGGCGGAACATTGGACTGTGCCACTGTGTCATAACAACTATTAAATGCAATCACTCAAATACACACTTCGTACTATATTGAACACCCTAATAAAAAAAAAATAACATTGATATTATTTCTATTGCAATTCAGGAATTACGAACTGAACTAAAGTGTGGCAAAAACGAATGAATTAATTTCTGAGGCCTGTTTGATTTTTGTATTTTACTTTGTTCTGTCTGTTTTCTCAGTGTTTTTCGCTGTTGCTTTGTTTTGACTTCTGTATGTGCCACTAGAAGGAAGCAAGGGGCTACGTCAAGCTGTTCTCATAGCTTTTTTTCCTTGTTTTCTCTATTTATGTATTGAAATGGAAAATAAACTTCCTTAATAATAATAATAATAACACGCATTCCGTCTGCAGCTTCCAAAATATATGAACGTTTAAATATCATATAGGCCAACGCCAGTGTTTTCTCATGACGCCACGCTCTTCCGAATGCGCGGGCTGTACGCGCCGTACGGCGTACCTCTAGCGTGTTCGGAACAACCAAAACGGAAGGGTGGACGCATGGAATCCATCCATTCAAACAACCCTGTTTGAGTGACGCGCCGAGTGGCGAAACGTTGCGTTCGCGACGATGGTGGTGGCTCATTAATTTGCGACTATTTTACGAGGCACTGAAAGCACGGATATAGAAGGCACTGGTAATGCATTAGTTTTGAAAGAAAAACATTTTTGACGCAAATACACTGGCTTAAATGGGGGGGGGGGGGGGGCAGTTTTGATGGCACTGATGCTCTCATCATATCCATTGCTTTCAAAAACAAATCTCGCAACTATGTTTCTCACTTTCGTTTTTTTTTGCATTGAGATCAATAAAAGCACGGTGTAAAGTATCTCAAATTGTAGAGAAATATTTTTAGGATTCTTAAAAAAAAAAAATGCATGAAATCTGTTTTTCTGACGCTCAAAGTACACCACACGTTTCTCAGTAAAACTCTTAATTTTTGGTTAGCTCTTGATGTTATATGCTCAAAGTGCGCCTTCCAGGTAAGTTTGAAATTAAAAAAATATGCCAAGAAAAACACTTTGGCTTCTAATGCTACGGCTTCAGTGTTTTAAGTGTACGTGCAGAGAAGTGACAGCTTTTAATTTCTAAACAATAGGTGGTGGGCCTTTTTAACCCTCAACGTCACTCCACATCGATCACACCAGCTGAGAATGTTATTATAATGTCATTTTGCAAAATGACCCAGTCTAAAGGAACGTCAATACCGCGGTAGACAACAAATTTATTAGAGTATACCTGAATATTGAAGAATACACCATTCGGGAGATTATTAATAAAGATAAAATCAGCAGCAAAAATAATATGTTTTGCTGGTCTAATTTTTGCCCTCTTTTTGTGTTTCATTTCCGAAAACGTCCCTTCCTTTAAAGTAAAATGGTCCTCAATAGGACGTGAAGTAGATCAAATGATGGTGAGCTACACTGGGACCACAGGTGTATTCTATACACAAATTTCGGAGGACCTATGCCATCAGCGACCGCTTTTTGAGGTATTCACTATGGAGAAATGTTTCAATCGCACAACTTCCGAACCAACTCTCTGATTCCGTTCAACGTTTAGTTCGCTAAAAATAAAACATAAGACTGAAACGCTTAGTGCAAATAAAGATTTAGGAATTTTTGAAATATTTAGTTATAAATTAACGCAGATTATTTGCGTGGAATTATGAATAGAATACTACTCACAGTTTTTCATAACAAAATTGTGTTTATTTTTTTTATATCCTCCCTTAAATAAAACAAACATGAAGGGAGTCGTTCGATACCTTCAACAAGTAATAATATTGAACAAAGACGCTTAGCTCATATTCCCTCTTCTAGTCGTATTTCAAATCTTCCGATTTCCGGGTGAAATATAATAAGACACGCATATTTCTGCCGACGGCTAAAACAGGTGCGAAGAAGGGTCTGCAAGGCCGTAGGGGTTTCACGTGATCTTTAACATAGAGCGCGCAATGAAGAAACACGAAAAAGAGGACGGAGCAGAAAGTTATTACCTTTATGGCGAAGATTTTATGACATTATTGCTTCCGCGATTCCTAAAAGATGCTTGCACTCTCAAAAAAAAGGCCTACTTGGCACGCCGCGAGGTTGGACGTTAAATATGGGGATTGTGGAGGTCATGCGCCTTGAGCGCCAGTCGTTTATGACGGACTTTGCGACTTCCGGGGTTCCAGAAACTGCATAGCTGAAACACTATACTGCTACACGATAGAGACGGGAAAAAAATATATATATACGATTCTGGGGAGGCCGCCTAAACTCGGGCAGTTCGGAAATGGGCCTGTATTTTTTTTTTATGTAAAACAGCCTTTGACGTTGCTTTTAGACTAAATCCCCTCGTTTGTCTGCAAGAGTTTAAGAAACT
This sequence comes from Ixodes persulcatus, assembly GCA_013358835.2. NCBI lineage: Eukaryota > Metazoa > Arthropoda > Arachnida > Ixodida > Ixodidae > Ixodes > Ixodes persulcatus. The sequence continues at coordinate 287,425 of JABSTQ010010471.1, forward strand.
GAATCTATGTAAGGAAGCAATTAATTTTTCATGGGGTGTTGATATTGCCCGTAAAATGAGAATATAATGTATTCGGTATAGTTTAACCCCAAAGGAGCAATAAAAGTATTTTACGTCTGCTTATGGTACAGATTCAATCTAGGCGCCCTAAGCATTATAGAAAGCTAGAAATCACAATCATGCGCGGCCTATTTTCTTTTATAAAGGACGCGAACTAACGTGGAGGCACGGCCTTTTTTTGGGGTATACAAGGTGGTTTCTTTAGACTTACAAGATTTGCTCAAGAAAGGCCGTCAAAGCTACACTAATCTGGTCCGTGCATGTGAGTAATGCTGTCACCAATGACAATGAATGGGAAGACGAATGAATAGACAAAACTAAACATTTAATGTGGCGAACTTGTGCCGGAACGAAAAGAGAAGGGACAGCGTCGCGGGCGTCGATGGCGGCGTATAGACCTTTTCTGCAAGTGCGCCGCCATCTTGAATTGACGTCACTTCCGGTATGGGCGAAAACATTGTTTTGCCTTTGCCACGCCAATAGAAGGCATTTAGGATAAAAGCGTAACCGTCACACTTTCTCGTTTTGCCTCCCCTTTCTTTTTTTACTATTTGCAGGTTGAAACGTTGGATTATTTTTTCGCCGCCCATACCGGATACGCCTATTAGGTGGCTGGGGGCGAGAGTACACAGAAAAGGTCTATAGTAGCGGTATCGAGCGCTGGGGCGAGACCAACTGCACCACGCGGCGCGGGACTTCCCTGGAAGCCTAGAACATTCGACCTCGATTGTTCTTGAATTATAGATTGTGAGTATGAAGACACTACACGATTCTCAAACATTCTAGAATCTTCTATTAACTTAGGGAAACACGAAAAACAACAGGGGATGGCAGGGATCGGGTCCCGGCTACCTGCGTTGGAGCCAAGCACGCTGCAGACTTAGATACGCCGACTTGGCTTCGCAGGCGACAATACGCCAAGGGAGGCGTATAACAGAAAATAAACCTTAGGTAGCTTTCGACTTAGAGCCGCCTTTTTTTTTTAATATTGCGTATACTTTTCTAGGCCCATCTCATCTGGCAGACTTTGTGAACGCATTCATAATTTCATGCATAAACCAGTTAAAAGCGTGGTATAATGCTTTTCTACAGTAATCGTTCAATGGCGTTGCGAGCGTAAGCCTCATTGATCCTAATTTTGCTGAGAGAGTAAGGAAAGATAACGACTTTAAGACTCTGACGTGTCTTTGACTTTAAGCTATTTATGTTTGATATATGGAAACTATAAAACAACTTATACCTCCAGAATGACCGGAAACAAAGATTGAAAATGCAAAAACTATTATCACCCACAACACGGCAATTGTTTCCTACTTGACATCACTGAAAACCAAGAGGAATAACAGCTACAAAGATAAGAAGCAAACAAAAGGAACATTGCGATAGGGCAAAAGCTGTACTCGCCAGTGATTTGTCGAAGAGAGATAAGGAGAAGTCCATCCTCGAAGTCATCGAGGCATTCTTGATTTCGAGCCTACGCAGAAGATGCACCAGCGAGTCATCTGTGCCTCTCTCTGAGAAAGAAATATCTTTTTTCCGACCGACTATGAGTGGCACAAGTAGTGTCTAATAATCCCCCTATGATGATAAGGGCCGCCTGTAGGGCGTTTTGTTGTGTGTGCGGCTGTTGTCCTATTGCAAGTGTTCCTTTGGATGTCCTCGTTCTTTGTGGATGCTATTCCTATCATGTTAAACTATTTCCAACTCGCCCAGTTTAACTCTCATAGCGAAAATCGCTAACTTGGCAACACTGGAGATGAGTTGATAGTCTTGAGCCGCCGCAACGACAGCGGCGACCGCTTGTTTTTTACGCCGGAGTTTCTAAAAAACCACCACACGGACCGCGACAACCTTCAGCATTGCCTGACGGCTCTTGTGAGGTACGTTGTCGCCATTTCGGGTACACTTTGGTACAAGTCAGAGACACGCTTAAAGCACAAAAGAATGCGCGTTAAAAATTTTGCACCCTTAAGTGTGTAAAAAGACTCTTCCCAAGACTTGCACTTGTGTTCACACCCTTTCAGTGCAACTATTTTGAGCGATGTCGCGAACCTGGCGAGGTTCAAGTTCGAATAGGTTAAACATTTCCGAACTTCCAACACAAAGGTTGAGGAAGGTTCGGGAAAAGTTTGGCTTTTGTGCGCACGCGCGAAAATACAAAAACAAGTTGACGCCCCTAATGGTGGTGGAAAAGTGGAGCATTCGTTGACGTTACCGAACAAGTTAAAGCATTAAAAGTACGCATATTTGCTTGTATACTGCCTAAAGTTTGATAATAATTTACAAAATATAAAATAAACTACTTTATAAATTACGAGCTTCCAAATAATTCGAAATTATTGTGTGGAAGTCTGGCAATGCTGTCCATAAGTCGAACATCGACGAACTTTGCTATAAGTCCTAAGGTTTGCCGAACCGGTCGAACCTCAGGTTCGACAAACGTCCGCGACAGTTCGGCAAACCTTCGCGACATCCCTTCTTATTTTGAGTAATACTTCCTTTGAAACGTAAAATGATCTGCTGGTACATGAAACACCCTTTATTTTTGCAAAGTTGTAAAAAGGGTGTTGAAAGGGGTTCTAGGATGAAATGAGGCTAACACCCTTCATGTTTTAATAAGAGCGTTTGCCGCTCTCACGCCGGTTTTTAACAGTTTTCGTGGAAATTGTTTTAGCGAATATGTTCAATAATTATTGCCTGTATCCTTGCTTTTTACTTTGAGGTACATTCCTTGAAATTCTATGTATTAAGCATTCGCGTCAGATATTGACGAAAACGAATCATATCTCTTGTAACCTACAAATTAGTGTCTCTAATTGCCTTGCTTGGGCCTGCGATTACTTGCAGTATATTGTAAATAAATTAAAATACGATTGTCGGCATGTTACTTTTAGGGCATTCGCCAGCATCCCAAGGGTGCTAGCCCTGGGATCGCTAGCATCTTTAGGGTGGTAGGGCTGGGAAAAGCAGAATGACACGCTCAAAGGGGCACTAAAGTGGATTTTCAAATTGTCTCTTTCGTCCGCAAACTTAACCTCAATCAATCAATCAATCATTTTATTTTTTCAAGCCAATCGACTTGAACGGTCCTACACTAGAATAGGGCCAGCTTGAACTTAAGAGAGGAAAATGTGAAAGTACACAGAAAGAAAAAGAGAGAGAGGGAGAGATATCGCTTAAAGCTAGCGATATCTCTCCCTCTCTCTCCCTGCCTAATCATCCTGGAAAATTAAATTAAAAACAATCATGCATGGCTGTTTTGTTTGTTAGAATGCTATCAAGCATTGCAGTAGAACCCTTTGCCTTAAGCACCCTAGAAAACCCTTAATTACGATTATGCGTAATACCTTTTTTTTATGAAAATGTGACCAAACATTGCAACACCTGCATTTGCCTAAGCTCCCTAGAAAACCTAAATTTACAATCATTCGTGAACGTTTTGTTTATGAAAACAAAAGTAAACATTGTGAAACAACGTATTTTCTAATCGCTCTCAGAAAAAGAGACGTGTCGCGATTGTTTTTTTTTCTTTTATAAAGGAAAAAGGCAACGCACGGTTGTAAAATTAGGCTTTCTAGGATGCCAATGGACCAGAGGTTGAACTCACACCATAAAAGTGCGATCTTACAATACACTTTAGTCTCCTTCTAAGGGTGGTAAACGTTGCAGAGTGCAACCCCAAAGCTGATGTTGAAAGGTGAATCATGCCTTAGGAATCACAGGAATCTCAGTTTTTTTTCACTACTGAAACTTGCAAGAGGGAGAATTGATCTTCTTCAGTGTTAATGAAATAATACTGGAGAATAGGTGTCACCCTTAAAATATTAAGGGCTTCGGAAAGTTGGAGATCACGAATTCGTCCATTCCAAAACAAACAAACAAAAAGCATTGATTCTATTAGCATTCAGAATAGGCGCCAACAAAAAAAGATGTTTGTTAAGATAAATACTAATATAAACTCGAGCGTCTAGAATAATCATTGTCACAGAACAGTATACTCCAAAACATAGTTAAGATGTCTACTATTTCACCGTCGATAGTTTCCCCATGGAAACAATTCGAAGCAATTATAGCACTATTGCTTAAGGAATAAACGCTCGGGAGTACTAACGCTTGAGCACTCCTACAGTTACAAAACACCCCCACGATCTTGCGCTGATAGAGTGAAAGGCGCTGATAAAAAAGGAAATCAAGCAGCAACCACAAAATCTGAGCGACTGAACGAATATGAAACTTCAGCGCGTTAAAAAGAATAAAAAGAAAAGGCTTCAGATGGCAATATTACGCAAGCACAACAAAGAAATTGCGGTATGAGCGCAAGAAGAAATAAAAGCTGCATAAGTGAAAGCAAAGCCTGATACAGCCAACCCGCAGCCTAAACAGAAACGAACGAAAAACCCAGGGCTTCAAAATTGCACCAATTGTGCACTCTTCTCTCCCTTCCTCACTCACCGCCGTTTTCTTTATGACCCCCAACCCCTCCACCTTTCGGCCGAACCGAGCAGCCAACCGTCCACTGGCGGACAAAACGCCACCCGCCCCCATCCGCACGTATAACCCCAGACCCTCGTAGCCCGGGCTCCACGGCACGCTCATTCTCCAAATGCACTTACCTCCACCCTCCCCCGCGGCGCCGCTGTACACCATCCGCCCCTAAGCTGACAGCACAGTGGAAGCTACGCACTCCCGGGACCAATCAACCGCATCCCTTTCATCGCACGACCCTCGATCAGCCTGCGCGTGGGTACAGACGGGAGCGTGATCACGTGACGAAAGATGACTCATCATCGGTCCAACGAGCGCGTAGCTTCCACTGTACTGTCAGCGTAGGCATGAACCGAGCATAGTATCTTATTTAGTCGTTACACACACTGCGTTAGATGCCCCTGGATTCGGGAGTTCGCAGCAGGGAGCCAAGAGCAGCGGGGCCGCGGCGGTACCTTGGAGACCATAAAACCGGGAGACACGCTTTAGGGAAGAAGGGGAAGGGGGACGGACGAACCCTGGATTCGCCGCGTGGAACCCGGGTCCACGTAAGGGAGCAAGATCCCGTTTATAAATTATTCGGGGGAGGGAGCGAGATACAACGGGAACCTCGCGCGTGCAGTTTTCTAAACGTGACCCGGGTCGAAGAACCCGGGGTTCGTTCGCCCCTTCTTCCCTTTCGCCCGAGACCTCGACCTCTTGCTCTGATTGGTCACCCCGCTCGGAGATGGGGGGAGAGGAGGCAGAAGGGGGGCGGGGCTTGGGCTCCGACAAACAACGGTGTGCTTTGGACGAGATCGAACCCTCTTGGCACTGTGGTTTTTGAGAACCACGAGGATGGCTTTTCTTTGGGGAAGAAAAGAAAGGGGTTAAAGGAGAGAAGGAAAAGGGTTAGAACCACGCGCTTTGGGGAGTTGGAGGAATTCGGGATTGTAATTCTGTTCGGGAACGCACTGGTAAGGGGAATAGCTTTTTCTGTTCGGGGTTTTGTCTTGAACTGCCTTTTGTCTGGTGTATCGTCGATAGCAAGGTAGCAAGGAGCACAAGACAATGCTGTATGTACTCATTTGCTTGTAGCAGGCTAATCGTTGCTATTATCATCTTTCTGCTTTTTCGCCGTAGTATCGGCGCTAACTAAATTAGCAAGCAGCTTACTAGTAAACGTCTCCACAGCCCGGCATATCAAATGTGAAGTAGCTCTTATCATCTGGAGAATTTAGTTTTTTTTCCAAAATTCACTTTGCGTCGTTTTTAGTAGTTTATAAATCAACTGACACTTAGGTATATCAAGAATAAAGAAACGCAAAGAAAGACTGCAGAAACGACACATTAGAAGACATAATGAGGTAAAACATTAAAAAAATGTAATGTTTTTTTCTGGGACAAACATTTTCACTAAACTCTATTGTATCGTATTAGAATCACAAAACAAACCTTTTATTTAGAATATTTATTCTTCAAATGAAACCCGAAGGGATGGAGGCTACATTTGGTCAGTGAGGATGACAGCGGTGACAATTATTTTATCTGAATATCACCTTCCACCAGACATTAAATATTTAAACATCGTGTGCGTTAGACATGTTTTAAAGAAATTATACTTCCATAGTGAAGTGTCAATAATTTGCACTCCAGTAGTTTGAAATTCGGTAGTTAGCTCAATGGTTTGACTTTTTAAAACCTTTATTTAGGTTGTTGGGTTTAATCAAGATAATATTAATCTGCGATTAAACTTATGAATTATGTACATGATGGTAAACCTGGGATGTTCAACGTACACCAGCTCGCCTGACCTCTGACTATTTCTTTGTTATATAAATTATGCTTTTCATGTCCTTGTTCTCATAAAATTCAGAAGAGGTGACCGAGGTAGGAGGAGCGAAGCAATAATAGATGGGAATACCCAGGAGCAAAGCTCAGCACAATTTTTTGTCAATGATCAGCATCAATACGAATGCAATACACGGCATTGTACGCTTTCACAAGTGATTACAAAATGAATATAAACAAAACTTTCTTGACAATATCAAATATTTTATGACACCAACAATAACATATTCAGAACTCTGCATTAAGGTGTTCCGAGATTACTGTTACCTGCAAGATAATGTTCAAAATGAAAATTTTCATGAATCCGATGCAGTGCGCGTAATAAAGTTTTAAGGATATTAGAGAAGAAAAATATGTTGGTCGAGGAAAACCAATGACGTTGTCTTGTATTGTATTTATTTAAACTCTTTATTATGCGAAAGAAATTATAGGAATTATTTTATTGACAATGCAATATAACAATTGCAATTTTGTTGCCTTTCTGTGATCAGAAAATGCCTGCAAATGACTAATACTCATTAGATCGAACCAAAATGACGCATTGCCCGGTAGACGGTACGCTTTGACATATTATCAAGAGCTTGCGTATGTCCTGTTGAGGTTTTCTCATAAGTAATGTTTAGAAATATTTAATTTTAATTTCAATAAACATACTTCTTAACTTGAAGACAAAAACAAAAGTACTGAGTAAACGAAGAATGTACAAATAAAAACGTTGATATGCTGAAAGTTTTTAAAATTTCTCGAAGCTTTTAATGTGCACTAACAAGCTAAAATATACCACTTGATGGTTATATTTTATTGAACACGCTGTGCTCAAGTCAAATTACCCAAGCGAAAACAATTAAATGAACCTGTCCAATAAACACGTAATAAATATTATATATATGCCATATATATGCCATATATATGTCTTATATATGTCATATATGTTAATTTATATAAGTTCTGCAATGTTCCTGGGATAAATCAGATATGACTTCTTTTTCAATAGGGTAAGCCAAATTAAAAGGGTACAGAACGTCTGCCATAGGACAACAGACATAATTTTTAATGTGTGAAAGTGATGTTCAATTTGGGCTGTATGAAAATGAACAATTAGAAGTCTATTTGACACGCGCATTTTACAATTGTTCGAACTACTACGCTGAAATGTATAACAGACCATGATTTGGATGCCACGTATATTCTACGGCCTTAGGAAGAGCGACATAAAGTTTAAAGAAAAAAACAGCCAGAAACGAAACGGCCGGTGCAAGAAGGAAAGGTCCTTCATTGCACGTCCACGATGTCCAACACATCCGCTCGTTTCGTAGATTAGGCGTACCGGTGACACGCTCGCCTTCCTAAAAAAAAAAAAAATAGTTTTGAAAAGTGACAGAGTATTTCGCATTTTTCATTCGTTTTCCACTCACTTTTTTCAAGTTGGGGAGAGTTTCTCTAAAGTCTACAACGTCGCGACGATGAAAAATCGTGGTAGCACCCCAAATACGCGAACTGCAAAAGAGGCCGTGATGGACGCGTGTTTCTCTTTCTGTTTCTCCTTTGCGGTGTATTTGGCTGCGCCGAGTCCCCTAAGGGGATTCTCCCACTAGGCGCCCTTTTGCCTAAGGACCTATACACATCGGCCATAATGAATGATGCGCTATCTTTAGAGGTGTCCCGTTGTTATGCGGGTACGCTCAGTTTACAACGCTGTCCTCTCTTGGCTATGCAAGGTGACGGGTGTCGCGACGTCGCGTCGCTGGACCTTTGTTCGCTCGTCGTTGTGTGAAGGAGTCTATGGAACAGATGAATCAAACCGGGGTTCATTCTTGGAATAAAAGAAAAATTCGCGTTTAAATAAGCGTGTTTCGCGTGACGCTTTTGTAGTGGACGGTTCTGGCAAAAATAAACAAAAAACGATAGGAAACAATTTGTTTAAAAATTGCTGCCCGAACTGACGTGTAAGTTGTAAGATTGTGTGTCCCTGTTTTGTACGTTCTTACTTTTTCAGCGATCTGCAGTTTTCATTATGTTGTGCGTGCTTGTGCCTGTGCCTAGTGCATTTGTGGAATGTGTAATCTGGCTATTCCATTTCGTTCCCAATGGGACAGTGCAGTAGGAAGCTACGATCTTGTAGGACCAGTCAAACGTCCATCAATATTTGGTCTATCTTTCGCCGCACGATTGCACTCCCGCCTACACCCGTGCGCAGCGCGTGGTTACAGGGTAAACAGAGCGTGGATATCGCACACCCTGAAGCAGGGGTCACACTGCAGCCTTTACTGTTTACGAACATTAGCCGCGGCTTGCGTCCCTAGCAACTTCCTGTCGCTCCCTCTTTGCAGGCCTGTCGAGATTGCTTATGTCATTAATGCCAGAAAGCATAAATGTTACAAGAGACAAGGCTGAAGCCAAGGCTACAAGCGCGAGCCCGCGCTCCTGGCTTTGAGATGTGCATTTCTAGCGCGAGTGCTGGTTCTGCGGAAGAACGCCTCAAAGCGGCAACTTGGATCTATCGTGCTTGTGGCATTGGCTGCAGTCTCAACTGAGGGGTTAACCGAGTAGAGCGAGGGCGTCCGGCTGTACGTTTTAACGTCATGGAGGAGACAAGTTGGTTTGCAACAATATGAGCAGAATTTGAACAGATTTCCCGCTTCTTGGTTATTTCGGTGTTCGCCTGGGGAATTAGCAATTAAATGGTTCATGGACGTTTCAGGCAGCGGTGTTAGGGTCGGCTTTGTTTATTCTTTTTATGAACCGGAAGTTCGCAGGGACGTCAAAGACTGAAGCACTGCCTGGTGGCGTTTGCAAAAAAAAAAAAAAAATGAAAACAACAAAGGGACTATTCAACATACAAGATGCAGTCTGCACACAAATTCGAACGCGAGTCATCGCGAGATCCGTGCTTGGAATGCCGCATGGCAATGAGTTCAAGGCGCAAACTTGGCACGTGGAATTTGAACCACGGCTGTCTTTTGTATGATGTACGAGCAGTGTGACCCCGGCTCGAGAAATCAAGAGCCTCTACTTTCCAGCAAAACACTTGGGAGGACCAATTGCTGCGATCTGCGAAGAAAGCTGGTCAAATGACGACGTCGAAAATGCGGAGAGCGAGTCGTCTGCCTCTCGCGCAGGACTTGCGGTGAGGTCCGAACGACGCCCATCTCTGATTGGCTCTGATTGAAAGGATAGTGGGTAGATCTCAATGCTGCATGCCTGGAGGAGGTATACCGACTGTTTGTTTTTTCATCAGCCAATAAGAGCTCGGCGTTCTGACGTCATCGCAACCCCTGTGCGAGAAGCAGACGAACGTGCGCTCTGCATATGTTATCCTGAAAAAAAAAAAGCGCGTGCTGCGGCACTGACCACGACAATTCACCATGCTCGATGTCACGGTGCTGTCGTTTTTCTACGTCTAAACAGGATTCGTTTTACTCCATTTTCATTTCATTCCCATAAAGTTTCCTTTTATATAATTTAGTATAATTTATTTTACCTCAAAGGCATCTTGCGATGCATTGCATGACCGCAGTGTTAGGTGCAACGCGTTACAATCAACGCTTGTAACGCGTTTTATTTTTCTTTAACGTAGATACGTACTCGTTATATATTTTTGAAACAGTAATGAATAACGATATTAGGTTACTTATTTCGACTAAAGGATAACGTAATTACGTTACTCGCTAAATTTTCTTCCCGAGACCTAAAGAAAATTACCCTTCTATTATTATCGCGTTTCCAGGTGCCAAGTCATACGAATTCCTGCGGTTTTCGCGCGCTCTTTTGCCTTTTTCGTCGTGAGTATTCAGGATGAACCGTAAAAAAAGATAAAGTAATTATGATAAGTTTATGCTTTGAAATATTTTTTTTTTGAAATGTAGCACTTATACATACTTGTAATGTCAAAAGAGTAAAAAGTTAAATAATAAAACGTAACGCAAAAGTAACGTGCGATACTTTTTGTCGGTAACTGTAACGGGTTCCTTTTATTTGCAAGTAACTAGTTAAATATTTCGCAACTTTATTTTCTTTTTTTTTTTGGTAACACCTTTAACATTGCATGGTGGTGAAAGCGAGACATTTCTTCGCCCACCGGTCGAAATTAGGGTAGAGGTTTTGACTCCCCTGGCGCAACCCAACGCGAGGAAGACATTCGGACTGTGATCACTTTAGCTTTGAGTTTGTCGATATTCGGGTCATAAAGTGGCGGTGTTACGTTTTAGGAGCACTGTATATTAGAAAATTACAAGCTGCATAGTCGCTTTGGAAGTTCGCTTCTAATCACAGACGAAAGACGAATGCTCTTCTTTGCTGAATACGTGTTTGCACACCATGCATGACATCAAAGCAGCTTAAAGGGGTCATGAAACGATATCGGGTTGGAATGTTCATGACTCTGCGGAGGCCTACTGGTACTAGCCTGGCCCAAGTGTACTCACACAAACCACCACCGATTCAGAAGCTTCTTTGTCGCGGTGAAATTGCGAGGATAAAAGGCGACTATTTCTTTCAGTCTTGCCTTCGCAAAGCTTGATGACGTAATTGTGGGATCGAAACAACCCGCCTGCCGACAGTCGGGCGCGTTTCGTGGACTGGACACGGGGACTGCGTGAGCACTCGACTTCTGCTCGTAACAATCGATGCCTCGGTGGACACTCGGGTAGTGGCTCGTGTCAAACCACTGCGGTGATGAGAATAGCCGAACTCTAGCAATGCTTGGAGCTCAGCTCGCGATTCCTACTTTGCCAACCCCAGCGCGTGGCTATGATTAACGTTGGCGGCACAGAATAGGCATCAGGCCACGTGGCCGCTTGTTCTGGTTCCGAGTTGAGGGTATGAACAATGCTCATATTTCTCGAACTCTTTTGGCGACTGCCATTGCCTAAAAAGAAAAAAAAAACTAAGGCAAATTTATTCGGTTATTACCGTTAGGGAAGGGATTCTAGGCAGTATGTAGCGAAAGTAGAAAAATCACTTCATGGCCCCTCTAAAGTCGGGGCGACACGGCTCATACGTCAAACTAAGTCTCTCTGGAAACACAAGTCACCGGATCATCCGTGATTCTAATGTGGGCATGCCTAGATTCTCCTTGAATTTATTGTCGTGTGGCACTCGAAGCACGGATCTCGCGGTGACTCGCTTTTGAATCACTATGCAGACTGTCTTTTGTAAGGTATTCACTGGACGCCATATTTGAGGACACCGTTTAAAGCGCATGCTCAGAAGCTGCTTACATTAAGAGGCTGCTAAGATCGATAATCTTGAGGGTGTGCAATGCACGTTGCCAAAGAACAGTGAGGGAAAGTCGTCTGCACGCGCTCAGCAGTTTCGAACGCAGTAATGGCCGCCAGTGAATGCTCCCATAGTACAGTGTTCTATACCTGTTTTCACCTCAAGAAAAAAGTAAGTTTTGCGCATTGTTCCAGCGCGGCGCGAAATAGTTCAGACGAGATTCGGTTGTCGGAGGAAACAGCAATGCTTTTGGCGCTTGGAACGTGTACGTCTTGATAAGATAACATATATCTAATCTAAAATTCACCTACATATGTCTTCATTATCCACATAAAGGGGGAAATTAGTAATGTTCCGCGAGGAGCCGGACTTGTTTTACTTTGGTTCTTAAGGTGAAAACAGGTATAGAGGGTGTAGTGGCAAGAGCGTCGCCCGCTTACAATGGGCCGCGTGAAGACGGTCAACGTAGATGCCGCGAGTGGCGCTGGAGTTCCGTGCCCTAGGAGAATTTGTGGCAGATGGAAGATGTGCGATGAGCGAAAAAGACGACGAAGCTGAGGCGGTACGCATCTCCCGAACGTAGCACCGTAGCAGTTGTCTTTGTGGTGGGGAGTCTTCCCCGTTCCGTTGCCGTCTCGGTCATAAATGCAAGAAAAAAGACGGACGCACACACTCCTTCGCGCCGGGATGCAAGTCGGGCTACCCGGTCAAAAGGGCTGCCACCAGCGATCGTAAGCCGTCGCTTTTTCGTGAGCCAAAGGAGGAGTCGCGCAGACTACAGTGGGGAAAAAATCTTGATCGAGAAGATAAACGCCTCGCCGAGACATTAGTGGTGTGCGAAAGACATTTTGAACCACGCCTTATCCTTCGGGACTATGTGCACATCGTCAATTGTCGAAGAGGTTAGGATTCTACAGGGTGAAACAAGGAGACGGCAGGCTCTTTAAATCGACCGAAAAATTTGGTTTCTTAACCTATCGCGCTCCGACTTTGTGCAGCGTTGCCCACAGATGGTGCGTTTTTTGTAAAATTTGCAAAGAACGAACTTACCTGAGCAAAAAGAAAAGGAAGAAAAAGGCTTAGATCCTATTAGATCCTATGGAAACGCAGCGACGCCACCGGTGTTAAAACAACACGGCGCCGTTTCGCACGGGAGACAAGAGATGGCGCAAGCGGTCGCGACGCCAACTGCCGCCAACGAAGGAGCAGACGACGCCGAGAGCCGGCGTATTTAGCAGACAAGGAACTGCAGCTGCTTTGTTACCGCGCCTGTTTTTGTTTCTGCGACTGTCGCCGCCTGCGGAACGCGCGCCGCTTTTGAGTCGAAAAGATTGTCTGCTAAAGACGCTGGCTCTCGGCGCCGTATGCTCGTTCGTTGGCGCAGAGCCGTTTATACTGAGAGAGTTTGGCCTTCTTAAAGGGATTATCCGGTCAAATTTCGTATTCATGAAAACATTTAGACCTCATTGTCAATGGCTGTCGGAGCATCTTCCACGACAAATCAGAATTTTGTGTGCTTCCCTGGAGGAGTAATTGTATTTTAACCCAAGCGTGCATAAACGGCGTTTTCCTCTTCCACCTTCAGGGAAGCGGAGTTTCTGAGGTAACATCAGGCAAAGAACGCGCCGAACTGAAGTGCACTTCGAATTTTGTCCTCCGCGTGAGCGGTACGACGTGGTTCACCCTCGCTGCTGCGCTAGATTTATTTATTTTTTTTTTTTTTTAGAATGAAAGGGTATTTTCGTTGTGCGGTTGTCACACTCCACACTTCTCCGCGACATTTACAGTGGCGAGTAATATGGAATGCTGCGGTGCGTCGGGAGCACTGTGTTCCCACGGAGGAATGAGGCATAGGATATGAAAATTGCAAGACTGGTGTGACGTCACGTCAGGCATGGGAGTGCAGCCGTTGATACTTGCGAAATTCGGCATGGAGTTTCGTTCAATTATCCGTCGTTGATTACACTAAATTGGGGTGTCGTTTAATGGAATAAAAATGGCCTATGTTAATCATTAGACTCCCACCAGGTAACCATCACGAAATCTTAAGAACTTCCGGTTTTCACCGGACAATCCCTTTAAGGAGATTTTGACAGCCTGACAACCACAGCAGCGTAGTCTGACAACCGGGGGATGACTACTTCCGTCCGCCATATTGTGGCTCTGACTCATAGGAACTCTACGCGATTTCTCAGGAATGAACAAGACAAAGAAGTAACGACATATTGTGTTACCGCGAAATCCGCTTGATCTAGCGGCCAACAAGCTCCGCCCATTGGCCTCAGTATCTCTCTCAGTATAAATGGCTCTGCGTTGGCGGCGTTCGTTGCGCCATCTCTTGTGTCCCGTGCAAAACGGCGCCGTGCTCTTTGAAGACCGGTGGCGTCGCTGCGTTTCCATAGGAGCTAAGCCTTTTTCTTTCTTTACTTTTTCCTCAGGTAAGTTCGCTCTTTGCAAATTTTACAAAAAAAGAAAAAATGCACCATCTGTGGGCAACGCTGCACAAAGTCGTGGCGCGATAGGTTAAGAAACCGAATTTTCCGGTCGATTTAAAGAGCCTGCCGTCTCCTTGTTTCACCCTGTATTTGCAATATATTATGACTATTGTTTAGTCTTTTTGGGTACTGTGTTGCTGGATATCTCTCATGTGCTTCCTGTGTATGTCGATGAAGTGCATTGCCACTTTTGAGAAGTCATAAAGCAGCGAGTTGAGAATAAATGTTTTTTTTTTCATATTAGGGGTTGTTGAAGTTTGTGTTCATATCGTATTTTAATGCTTCATGTACGCCCAATCGAGGTATTTTTTCTTCATAGACGGCCTTCCACAAAAAACAATTTGTTATATGTTCGCCAGTTGCAGTGGCACCTTGGCCGTTCCCAAACGCGCTCCGCCTTGCACCTTATAAACGCTGGTCCCCGCATCAGCAATACGATAACAAAATACAATACACCAGTTTATTGTTCCTCTCACCATTAAAAAAGTGAGAGATTTATTGAGATTTATTTGTCTATTTTTCCTTCTTATATCTGTATCGCGTGGTTTCTTTCGTAGCTATTAAAGGGGCCATGAAACGAATTTTGGGCTGGGATAAATGATTTGAAATTGGGACTTTACTAATCGCCAATCGTTTAGTTGACCAAAAGAACGAGGGTAGAAAGTCAACAGCCAGCTTTTCGGTACGAACATTTGAAAATATAGCGGACTATTTTGTACCTTCTTTCCTTCGAAAGCTCTCCGCCTTTTCACTATGATACATCCGCGGTTCCTAATGTGCGTCAGCGGTTCCAACCTGACGTCAGCCGAGCCCAGCTCACGCATTGGACACGAGAACTGCGTCACTCGGACGTATGCTCTCGTCAACAATCGATCCGTCGACGAATATTTAGATTCGCGTTCGTGGCCAATGAGTGCCCTGACGGAACCTATCGTCACTGGGGAATGACAAGTTCTATGGCGTGCTTAAAAAGCACGGTGGAAGCTAGGAGTCATCACACCGGTGCCGAAGAATGTCACGACGACGTGATTTCACAATTCGCGTTTGAGTTGAGGATTAAAGCTAAGGAGGAAGAAGTAGGAAAATCGTTTCATAACCCCTTTAAGCGTGCAGCCCAAGTGATAGCTTTGCTGAACGTCCTGTCAGTACTGAGAAAGGGGGGGGGGTCGATATCAATCAAATGATCTCCATCAAAAACACGCGAATAATAAAGGATAGCACACACTCTAGAGGTATTAGTGCAAAGGAAAACCTGCAAGTTTTCACATTAGCACTTGTTCTGCGTTGCGAAAAGCTCCAGTCGAACCACAGTAGTACACGCCGAGCAGCGCCGACGACGATGCTGGGGGGGGGGGGGGGGGGGGGGGGAGCACGTTCCTGTAGAAATATCTATACTCTGTTTCACCTTATGATGTACCGCAGGAAAGGCTACAAGCGCGAGCTCATTGCTCTGGGGCACACCTCGGCGGCACAAGCTCTCGTGACTTAAGAGCAGCTGCCAACGCTATGAGCTCGCGCTTCTAGCCTTCGCTGCGGTACAACATAAGGTGAAACGAAGTATAGAAAGGACGAGACGAGGCCATGTCCGCTGGGCTCTAGACATGAAGCGCGTGTGACGCCGGCGCTTCGTTCTTCTTTATTCGAGCCTCTTGCCACAGTTCCTAGGGCACAGAACAGCAGCGCTACGGTGTCGTCTACGCGCAAAATCTTCACGCGGTGGCCGCCGCTCTTGCCACTACAACACTCTAGAACACTGTATCCATAGGGAGTATTCACTGGCGGCCATATCTGTGTGCGCAGCTGCTGTGCGCGTGCTGACGGCGAGCTTCCGCAGTCCTTTTGGAGCGTGCATTTAGCACCATCAAGGTTGCCGGTCTTAGCAGGCTATTAATTTGAGCTTGTTCCGGGCTTGCGCTGTAAACATCGCCCTCAAATATGGCGTCCAGTGAATACCTCCTATAAGCGGTGCGACCCCGGCTTTAGAGTTACCCGCCGGGTCGTCAAACGGTCACAAAAAGTATAACAACAAATTATCAAGATCAGAAGGAACTGAGTTTCCGGTTCACAGACAAGGGAGCGTTTCAGTCTTGCGTGACATAAAGCAACTGGCCGGTCTAAACAGTTATGTAAAGATTCTAAAACCGAAAACCAAGATAAACACGGCAGGCCGAGAGTGAAAGTTTGACGAGGACCCCGTTCCCACGCTCCGTCCACTCGATTACGACGCCCTGGTTCCGCCCGTGACTCTCACTGCGCGATGTTGTGGCAAGCATTCCGAGACTTTGGGCTCCCGAAGCGGATCCCCCGCACCTGCCGGCTTGTCGGTCCGGTGATTCGCGAGGGTGGTCACATCTGACCCTTCGCTCTTGCGTCGTGTCATTGCGTGCTGTCACGCATGAAACATGCCCCCCGTTTAATTTCACGTCGGGCTGGAGCCAGTGGTTTTAAGACCATTAGATCAGCTTGACCGCGCAGGGAGTTTCTTTCTAGCCTGCTAAGAGCGAACATAAACGGAGTGTTAAAACTTTTCTCGTTAATAAATCTAAGTATAAGACAAAGTGCATAGAGATTAATTTTTAATAAGAATTTTTTTTGATATTTCGGTCGATGGAGCAGGCCGGTGTTTAAAGATAAAAAATTAAAACGCCTTCTTGCATTAAATATCTTTCTCAGCAAACGGAGTTAGTTAAGGTTTTTTTTTTTATGTGAGCATGTATGTCTGTACGTACGACACTGATGTAATGGTTCTGTGCTGTAGGGTAACTTCCGAAGAAATATAAATATTAGGTGATGTGGCCGATGGGTTTACTTTACATCCTCATCGTTCAAAACACAAAAATACGAAGAACGAAATCAAACAATACATTTGTGTCGTAATTGTTTTTATATATATTTTTGCATAGATAAAGCCCAGAGGATATGGAGACAGACATAAATTAGATATATGTTTTCTTGCGACCAATATAAAATAACGTTCTATAGACGTATACGAATGTTTCACATAACTGAACCGAGAGGTTTAGCACGCTGAGAATAAAATGCAGATCAACTCTTTTGAATTCTCCTTTTGAGTTTAGCACCTAATAGCCTTTCATCGTTATTATAACGAAGCGTACACGACAACACAATTTATTTTCGGGGTTTATTTCTAGCTGATTGCAACAACAATTACAATTTCATGTCACGCAATATATTATTCGATCCACAATATAAAGGGTCATTCTTGTTTCGCCATATAACGCGCAAGAGCTTGTCTTTAGTGCGAGAGGAGTTAGGGGGACACTTGGCGGGCTTCGCGCCGTCCACCGCACTCCATATCGACGCGGGCCATTTCCGGCACTCCGCCAAAAGATTCCACATTGACGTCACGCTGCTGACGTTACGCCGCAAAACACGTCACCCGTTACGTAGCTGGCGTCAGCTTACACCATGACGTCATATAGTCTTGTCACGTTGCACAGTTACGCCGCTCGACTTCGGGTGACACCGTTAGTCACGTGATGTCACGACGTCACTCGACACTGTGACGTTACGTGGCAATACGTCGTCACGGAACATCGTGAAGGCGCGCAGACACTTAAAAGTGGCAGTGCTGATAATGGAAACAATAAAAACAAACTGTTTTTCGCTGATTATTTCAGAAAGGTTTTCGGGCGATAAAACTAATAAAGCTAGGTGGGTGTTAAGCCTCCGAAGCCACGGGCGCGAAGTTAGGTAGAGCTACACGCTTGAAACTTGAGTGCGCGATTTTGGATGTGTTCTTTAGGGACCACAAAGCGGTGTTAGTTTGTGTCCAATGACATTGCATAAGATGTTCAGGCAGAAAGACCAAAGGCAGGGAACGACGGGGAACGATTCATGCGTACACATGCAGTTTCGTCGTTCCCTGCATTTCAAACTTGGGCACGATATTTTCGGAGTGTTCTTCAATTACCACGGGGCAGTCCTAGTTTGTGTCCAATAACATTATTTCACGGGTTCACGAAATGCTTTCTGCTCAATACAGCCTCATTGGTTCTGAAACGCTTCTGGAATTTTCGTCCGGTGTGTTACTCGGTTTTTAATACAAAAACGCCTATGCGGACTGTATACGGTGCGCGCTGCCACCTTTACTGTTCATTCAATCCATTTGCTTCGAAATGACACATTAGCGGCTCTGACATTACACCTCTGCTGTCGCAGTGTTTAACCTGGTGGGTTGCGTAAGTGCCCTAACATTATGAAATCCAGGTTAGTACTTCAAATAGAACCTTTCGCATTCAAATTCTGAACGAAAACATCCTCTGGCACTTATTAGGGACTGCATCGAAATTGACGGCACCTGTTGGGCCGGAGATCAAACTGTAAGGGGCGCTTTATCGAGCTTGTCGTCCCCTCATCCCGGTGTTTACTAACACTGCATAACAAAGAAATTGAACCTCGGCTAGCACAGTCTGGGCAAGAGCGCTTCCGTCTGATCGGTTTTGGTCGCACGAGAAGCGCAGCCTTCGAATCGTTATCTTCGATTTCTCTGATCAAAAACAAAAGAGAAAATTGTTTCGGTGGCGCCCTCGTTTGGTTACCTTTCGTGACGTCATTACCTTGTGAACAACAAGTTCGATGGTGTTTGTAATGGGAATGGTGGAAGCCTGAATTCATAGCGCTTTCAAAGCAATACTGTCAACACCGTAAAAATTGAAGTTCTTACATTCCTTTTATTTCCGTCGATGAGACATCCTTTGCTGACGTCATAGTCAGCATTCGGCCAATTGTGGTGGGCCGACCACAGCGATGCTTTCTATCGCTCACGTCGCCAATACTCTGTTTCACCTTATGATGTACCGCAGAAAAGGCTGCAGGCGCGAGCTCCTTGCCCTAAAGCACATCTCGGCGGCGCAAGTTCTCGTGCATTAAAGGCAGCTGCCAACGCTATGAGCTCGCGGTTCCAGCCTTCGCTGCGGTACAACATAAGGTGAAACGGAGTATAGGGCGCATTCACTGGCGGCCATATCTGTGTGCGCTAATGCTGAGCACGTGCTGATGCCTAGCTTCTACAGTTATTTTGCAACGTGCACCCCGCACCATCAAGATTGCCGGTCTTGGCAGCCTATTAATGTGAGCTCGTTCTGAGCATGCGCTCTAAACAGTGACCTCAAATATGGCGGCCAGTGAATACCCCCTATAGAGGCTTGACTGTTCGATCTTGTCCCCAATAGCGGCAAGAACAGAGAAGCTGTGGCGGCAGGATTAGCTCGCCAGCCTCCTCGAGCGAATCAGATATTCACAGCGCCTGCAGGGGCTCGAAAGGACGAAGCCGTAAAAAGTAGGTTGATAAACACGCGATGAAAATCGTCTGAAGCTGCCCCCCCCCCCCCCCTGCAGGTTCTCACCGACAAGGTGTGAACGTGCCGGGGGGGGGGGGGGGAGGCTTCAGTTTCTCCCGTCTCAAGCGGAAGCTTCATGCCTTCGACAGTGCTTCGGCGTCCCGTGCACATCCGAGCGAGCGCGCGCAGCCATGCAGCGCACGGCGGAAGGCGTAGAGCGCCTGCTGGAGGACGAACGTTCCAAAGACACGACCTGGCGTTCCCCCGATGCCGGTGACTGGAACTTTTAAAGCAGGAAGTGCGTTTCAACGCTGCCTCCAATCCCAAAATTTCGTCCGTCCGTCTGTGCGTCTCCCGCTAAACGTAGCGGGAAAACTGATATCACTAGACCTATAGACGAGTTCAGTTTCTCAGCTAAATTTAGCAGACAAATTGATGTCACGTGACCCGAGGTCGAGGGACGTATACAGACCGATTCAGTTTCCCCGCTAATTTTAGCGGGAAACTGACGTCACATGAACCATACACCAATTCAGTTACCCGCTAAATTTAGCGGGAAAATTCGCGTCTTGTAACCTAGACACCGATCCAGTTTGCCCCACTAAATTTAGCGGAAAAGAATTCGACGTCACGTGGCCAAACGCCACGTGACCTAGACAACCATTCAGTTCCCCGTTGAATTTAGCGCCGAAATATACGTAACATGACACGTAAATTCCCTTACCAATTCCCTAGCATTCCATGCATTAGAGGACTTTGAAAGTAAAAGGTGGCTGCAACTTCTTTATGTAGGAGTCACCGGGGCACTGCTTTATCCTTGAATAGTGCTCCCTTCGTCCGTTAAAGAAATGATAGGTGTGACAAAAATGCAGATATTTGCGTTTTGCGGCTAACTGCGCTGGTACACTGTATAACGTACTGAGGTCTGTGATAAGCAGAACTTAGGCTCCTACTAAACCGATATAGTCCCGCGATATTCCTATACCTGTAAATAAAAATAAATAATCATAGACACGATAAGAAATATCCCAATAGAACAAAGGCATTTCGGGCCGTTTCTTGATTTCTTCTTTATGCAAAGGCCTCTATACCACTTGGGTAACAGAATCCCGCTGCATAAGTATTCGAGCGAGAATTCTGTCTTTCTTTTTTGAGTGTGTGAAGGGTTTCTACGGGCCTTTTGTCTACCCACAACGCCTGCCCAGTTCCCGGTTCGAACGGAGAACGAAGTTGTCGGGGAAGCAAATCCCGATAATGACGGCACAGCACCCGAAGATCGTATAAAAGGATTGCGGGTGGCCGACGTGAGATTGTGTCTGGCCCACGGATCAGGAAGCCCCAGGGTTCATCAGGCGAAGTGCTGGTGGATTTTTTTTTCCCAGCTTGCTGCATCGGCCGGTGTTCTCAACGCTACCGGTTCGCCACGGCCCTTGGGTAGGGAGACTAGAGTCAAGAGAGGGAGCGAGTGAAAAAAACATGGAGAGCGTTTGCAATTTAATGGCGGACACCTTCTGCGCAGATTGGTTGCTCACGAGGCGGGTATGGTTTGCCCAGTGTGCTAACGCATCGCTGCTCGGAGCATGTGGAGCGAAAGCTCGCGCTGCAGAACCCAGGTATCCTGGGCTCAATCCCCACTCCTGCCCATTTCGATTTGGATGAGCATCGTACACTGGCGTGAGTTCATATTTGACTATTGCGTGATGTCCGTCAGATACCCAAGACTAGCAGTCGTACTGCACTGGCTATATCTCTCATCTACAGCTCAAATCAGTGTCGCCGTACCTCAAAGGCAGACCAACCTTACGTTTTCTAAACGCGAACGGTTCATTTGGTGGCGAGGGGTACAGTGAGTGGACAGGTTGGGTGAGGCTTGAGTTACTGGCAGCCCATTAACGCTTTTATCTCCTCCTCACGCCTTGTAGTGCAAAACGCTGCCCATGAACCATGTGACACAGATCAGGTGGTTAGAATTTGGAAGAACTCTCAGGTCTAGGCGCACTACCGTAGGCTTGACGTGTGCAGAACCCCGCAGCGTAGCAGGCAGAGAAGTTCCAACAACGCCTTCTTTTGGGAAAGCGAATAAGTGGTGCCAGAACATTTCGTATCGATGGACCTGGAACGAGAACACTTTATATGTAGATGGAATGAAGTTTTAGGCTATTGTCCAATATGCCGATAAATGAGTAAACTCCATAAAGCATTGTGCGAGATATTCGTCACGAAGCTGCGACCGCAACTAATTTTAAACTCTGACCATCAATTTGGCCAACGAATTAGTGCCCCACGTGTTTTGTTCATTTAAATCAAATATGTAGATTAGTTTTGTAGGCATACTTTTGACCTCGACTCTCGAATTGCGCGTTCGCAGCTTTTGTGGAACTTGTGGCATAAGCGTAACTCCGAGTATTTTGTTTTTTGCTCTACTTGTAACATTTCGAGAGTCAGCTGAAATATGTTGAGATGGTGTTTAGACAGCGGGAGTGGCCTGCCTTAGGATGGCGACTGCTATGTCCGGTGTACATGAGAAATCGGGCGTAACATAAACAAGGTCTGCTGCATCTTGGTGAATTCTGTAGGATTTGCTTGATTCTAGTTTTATTTGGTTCATTCGTTTTAACATTCCCGATGTTCTCAACTTTGTTCGAGCCGCCGGTTTTCAAGATGACATTCAAACTACTCCTTGTCAATTTTCTTTTTTTCTTTCCCTCAACCTATAATCTTTCCGGGGATCACCTGCGGCCAAGTACAAGGATCCTAGCATAGTAATTCAAATAAGACATTTCCAATAGCAACACACATGCTTTGTGTTGCACTTTAGATGTGTATAATGCGTACACAATCAAGGCCGTGAGGTGTTTTGGACGCAGTTTAAAGATCAATCAACATTCATAATGATAATATTACACGGAGAAGGGGAACAAGGGGAACCAAAGGACAAGCACAAATTTCCAAACACAACAATGTGACTGGTGCACGACTGCAAAAATTCGCCTGGTCCTGGTATCTAACAAGGGTCCTCTCAATTTCCAGCGGAGCGCTCTTCCAACTGAGCTAACTAGGACTTAAACGTCAGTAGAGCAAACGGGTTTTAACAGTTGCACCAGTCTAACACCAACAAGGGTGAACGGCCTGCATTTAAGGGTTATGATGATAATGCAAATTATACTAAGGTACAAGCGAGCTGGACAAGTATAGCGCTGATAATACCTGGAGAAGGGGAGCAAGGAGGAGGGAAAAACATAAATCTCCAAAAGACAGCTAGGTGATTGGTGCACCTTTGCATGACGGGATTATCGTTAATCTTGTCCAACTCGCTTACACCATTGTATTATTTGCATTACAATCAACATTCGCCTCGCGGTGTGTGACATATAGAACCCCACTTCTTTCTTTAAAGATGTGTCCATCCTTCATATGTTCCCATTGATTCCCATATTCGCTCTGCCTTGATACCATATGAAAATATTTCTGTTCGCGGCTCATTTCACTAGATAGGCGGTACTCAGATATTATTGTTCATTCATCTGATTACACTTGTCAAGAACTGGCGTTTTGAGTTACTCTAAACGATCCAAATTTTCAGGATGTGGGAACACTTCTTTAGTTAATGTTCAGCATTCTTTTCTTGATTGAGCGTCAGATTTTGTATTGTTCCTGTCGTACTTATTCTATTACTACTAATGGGCGACTGAAGCTGGTCTGTATTCGAGAAAATACACTTAAATCGTCTTCATTTGGCATCCAGGACCACAAATATCGCTATTATATTTTAGATGGTTGCACCAAGCAGCCACAACAGCGCTTTCAAAATAGCGTGGATGCCCTTCCTTCCCGGGACATTCGGTAGGAGAAGAGAATCGTGACGTATTATACCGAGATCTCAACATTTCCGCGCCTTCCGCAAACCTTACCCAAACAGTCAAACCAAGCTGCACACGTTCCCTCACAACCGGCACTCACAAGGCAGTTGAAACTTCCGGGTATGACGTCACACCAAGGAGTTTGGTTTTTCGGATTTTCTCGCGTCTATTGATGCATTCGCGTAAAATACTTGTGATATGCAAATTCACAGGCAAAACATATGCTAGAACTCACCTCTAACTCGGTTTTTTATTCGAAACTCTCCAGCTTGCCTTTAAAAAGTAGTTTCGCTGGGAACGGCACAGCAACAAGGAATTCCTAAAAGGCGCGGCATACAGTGCAGCCCACTTATAACGATAACGAGAAAACCCGAAAATGTAGTCGTTATAACCGATTATCGTTGTATCTGGACAGGATACTCCACACAAAAACGCGTGGTCTGCCAGAAACTGATCGTTATAAGCAGTACATCGTTATATGTGGTATCGTCATTAGTGTCTCGTAGTATTGTAGTCTACTGCGTCTACTTACTTAGACGTCAGCCAGTCCCCTCGTTTTCTGATTTATATTAGAGGCTTAGGTTTCAGTTTAGCTAACAAATCAATTATTCAAATTTTTTTTTTTTTTTTTAAATACTTTTTTTTCTTGAGTAAAAAAAATTGCCACCGCCTTTCGTTTTTAAAGTACTATAATACATAAGGAACGATCGATTCAATTTAGTGAAAATATATTAAATCGTCTTTTCAGGGAGTAGAGGAAGAAATGCCGTTTATTAATTGACGTCAACTGACCTGCCATCACGTAACCTTACGGGACCGACGTGACGCGACGTGGTATCGTCACGTGACGTTACTGCATCGTCGTGCTGTCACCTGATTTCACGGCGTCATGTCATGTGACGTAAGGTAACTTGGCGCAAATTTTCTCACTAGATTGAGTGTGAAAACCCAACGCTATTCGCGTGACCTATAACCTCTGACGCGACCTCACTAGGTGTATTTTTATACAGCAATTCTATTTCCGTGATATTTAGTGGAGAAATTTTGGAACCGACAAACAAACCGACCGACACATTTCTGAGGCGAGGGTATTCCGCTAAATTATCATTGCATGCTTTAAAAAAAAAACAAAAAAACAAGGATGATACTGAATTCGCTATACTTGTTAGTGAGCGCGTTGGTAAAGATGTAGGTTTAGAAAGAGTTATATACATAAAGACAGGGGAGGCGAAAATCACTGCTGTTAGAAATATGCTAAAAATGACTGCAAAATCTCTTTAAAAGAATTTAAAGATATATAAATGATACAACAACTGCAGGGCCACGAACCTTCGATAAACAAGGTACGCATATTCGACCATGTTCTCGGGAGCCCCTGTCCAGCTGACACGTACTCCCCACAAATAAAAAATATACCCAATTCCGCCCAATTTGAGGGAAAGATACGACGCAGGAGGACTGTCGTAGACCCTGATTGCACGAGCCGTCTTCCCCGAAAAAAAGCCAGCCTGAAAGCCGATACCTTGGCCAACTGTTCGATTTCGGAATATACGACCGAGGGAGGTTCCGCCCTTCGCACCGCGACCGCGAAACTGGATACCCACGACGCGTGCCTCTCACGAGTTCGGCCCGTCTCCTGTTGGACCTTTATGCCGCCAGATGGGGACACCCATCATCCCTCTCCCTAACTTCCTTTTTTTTTTTTCGTGTTTTTTTATTAGGTTAGTGGTATGGCTTGGGTTCGGGGGTCGTAGTCCGTTTTCATTCTTCGAATCCGAGCGTTATTATGTTTGCTCACGGTGGGCGAAGGGGAAAAAAAATCGTTATCATAAAGGAATAATGGCAGTAATAACGTTCATAATGGACACAATAGAAATGCGCGCCGCCCCTATGACGCTAGTATATTTTTTTTTTACTTAACTAAGCGCAGTTTTTTTTTTCTTTGTTTTTTTTTTAACTTGAAGGGCAGGGGGATTTTGAAATCTGGAAGCTACTCATTATAACGACGTTACCACGTGATCATCTTCTCTTTGCGTAGACTAATTATGTGTGCACGCATACAGCAACGAGGCTCAATGGCACTTTTCCTCGCGAATAAAACCAATAAAGTTTCATTTCGGTAAAGAATTTCCAGTGTTTTAGCGTTACTTCGGCCCTGATGCATACGCCACCTCGCCGTCGACGACAATCTCGGGTTCGCCCACAATATGTGCGCGCGCTGTCCACATTATGTGTGGGAATGAGTTCAAGTCGAAAGATGACGCTGTACTCGTACGCGGCCTATTCTTTGTTTCACCTGAAGTCCGAGTTTCACCTTAAGTGTAGCCGACTCTACGCGCTAATAGAGCCATCAAACAGCATCGAAAGCGCAAGGTCATGGCCTTCGTCATACCTTTCTACGTGCGCTATTATCCGCTAAGCAAATAACCTAGAGCGGGGAATTTCGAGGGACCTGCACTTCTAACATGTGCGTCGGTCTTTGGATGGGTTCCAGCCTTCGATACCGCTCAGACTTAACCTACGTCGGGTTGCGGCGAGAGTCACCGAGACATCTGTGCTTCGCAGGAAGCCTAATAACCACTTCAAGGAGTAGACTTGCAAGCGACATTCGGGGCACTCATGTTCCGGTGACTTAAAAGTAACGTAGGAAAACCCGAGCAAACGTTCCTGTGTGATTGGGCCTTTATTATGAAACGAAGTATGTGATCTATGCCGCGCATCGACCTTTCCGGGTGTAGCCGAAAATTCAGGGCTACGACCTTGTTGTCAAGGGCGTGATGGAGAGGGGAAAGCATGTACGAAAATCGCGGAATCACACAAATTCGAGCGTCACTAATATTTTCCAACGGAATACGAAGGCGGTGGAAGTTGGTGGGAAAAACTTAAAGACCTCGAGAAAGCTACGGAGGAGCACCAGAGTTTGCACCAAAAGTCTTAGGTTGTCCAGGTTTTTCCGCAAGTCACAATATCGTACGTTAGAGTTTTGTCGTGCCCAGTCCGATTGCGGACTGTCCAACGGATAAGAAGTGTCTACTGTAGATGTTTTTTTTTGTTTTTTTTTTATCCGAAATTTAGATTTGCGGATTATACACCGGGTGCAGTCTCAAGGTGAGAAATACGGTCTATAGTGCCTGCATATTCAACTCTCCCTATTGTCAACATGTCTCTTCTATATACGATCAAATCCTTTCATATAATGGATGTCCCGAATAGTTTATGCATCACAGATATAATTGATGTTAAAAAAAAAAATTCGAATAGTAACGTTATACGCTTGGCGGAGGGCACCGTGGCAGAGGGGTAAGTTACTACACCTCTTTATAGCTAGCTGACCAAATGTCATCTGGAACCACTTGGTAAGCTACGCTTCAGAAGAACGTTACTTCAAAGTAAGCACACGTCAGCCATCTTGCTGCTTAAGATCATTGTTGCCGGTTATTTGAAGTTTTATCTGATATTGCAGGTAGCGCTTTTCCGTCCTCCAGGAATGTTGGAACAGTCCGCGACGGAGTAAAATGATATTGCTTCAGTTGCCAGAAGCCGTATCTATACGGAGCGCAAGTTCGTCTGCTTCTTTTGCAGGTGATGTGGTGACGTCAGAACACCACGCTATGATTGGCTCTCGTTGAAAGTGAAGTAGAGTGATTAGACCTCAAGGCAGCTTGCTTTGAGGTCTACCCACTATCCTTCAATCAGAGGCAATCAGAGCTCGCCGTTCTGACGTCACCACGACCCCTGCAAAAGAAGCAGACGAACTTGCGCTCCGTATAGAGATCAGGAAGCCGCATTTTCGCACCGTAACCTTTGGCCAATTGCGCTCGATCTGCACTCGGCAACAAAATGGCGGCTACCACAAGCCAATCTTGGAAGGGAGTGGCGATGCTCTATAGTTGATAGCTTCTTTAAGTGGGTCTCGGATATCCTCTAGGCCTGCAGCTCTCAAGTTTGCGCAGTGCCTTCCACGAGCAGAATTGAATGTTTCTCTGTCGTGTTTCGATTGTCTGTCATTACGCCTGTTCACGTTGATAGCGAACGCTAAGCTGGCAGAACTTTATTGGTAGATATAAATTTATGAAAGAGGATAACAAGAACGAAATAAAGTACAATAAAAGCTACAAGAAAACTCCTTCTTATAGATTCGATAAGACACTGAAAAAGCAAGCGGCATGTCTTTGGATTTAGAACTTTCTATAAAACTTCGTTTCACTTTAAATTTACACGCAGCGAACGCTACGAGCTAATGGGAGCACTCAAGCAGCGTCAAAAGCGCAATTCACGGGGCCTTTTTTGTTTATTATTGATTTAGTAATAATAGCCCGATCGAAAAGGCCCTGAAAATTTTTTTGATGCTCCATCAAACTTTCTTGATGGCCCATCAGACCTTTTTGAAGGACCATTACACCTTCTTGGCGGCTAATCACACTTTCTTGACGGACCATCATACTTTCTTGATGGTCCAACAGACCTTCTCTGATGGCCTAACAGCCCTTCTTGGTGTCCAATCAGACTTCTTTGATAGTCTGACAGACTTACTTGATGGTGCAGGATTGACCATCAAACACCAGGATGGTGCGCTTTTGTCGGATATGTCCTTACAGCTCGTAGCGTCGGCTGGGTCTGAACCACGGTGTAAGATAATACTCTTCAGGTGAGGACATCGCGCTCCTCGTGACGTGCCGATAAAGTTCGCTTTTCACTCTCTCTCTCTTTCTCACTATGGTTCCAAGCGGCACCGGTAGATGACTCTTCGACCCGTGGGCATGGTGTAAGAGGAGGCAGACAACAGTGCACAAGACGGCTCGTGCCGCCTCATGCTCCACACGCGCAGAGCTCCAGCGAGGTTGTCGCACGTGCAGAAAGACCACGGTGTACCGGGGTGTCATGGCAACGAGACAATTGTTTTCGCTCTCACACAGTTTCGCCGTTTGGCCGCCGGCGACACTGTCAGCTGCGGGCGCAGTGGCCGCGGAATGATGCAGCCTATCGGATGCCCGTCGAACGAACGCTATCTGATTCCTCGCGCCGCGCGCTCAGCCCCGCCGTGTCCTCACCTAAAGAGTGTATCTTACACCGTGGTCTGAACTTAAGGTGAAACGAAATATAACTCCTTCAGACGTTCTTGCCGCGCGTAGACAGATGCTGACACACGCTTGTAAACGACCGCCGTGGCTCGTGCTTGATCGAACGCTCCAGCGCCGCTTTATGCTCCATCATAGCCTCCTCTATACTCACAAAGCCTGGCAGTTCAATGACAGAGCCATAGAGTGCTGGCAAAGGCGAGCGAGTTGAACATGAATCCTTAAAATTGAAAGAATAAAACATGGAGGACAAGCACATGAAAGAACGTGCACTCTTAGAAAAAAGGGTATCGATAGTCCTCCCTTAGGGGAGGAACGGTCTTGTAACCTATTTTCCTTCAGAAAGAGAGGAACTTTCGTCCCTGAAGCAGGGGAGCAAAGTTCCTCCGTCGCCTGCATCTCATTATGGCGGCCCTGAATCGAGCAAATCGAGCTCAATAAGGCTTAACGAGGACGCTACGTCTCTTGTACGGGACGAGAGGAGCAGCAAATAAAAGCGTAACACGAGCTTTCCGCGAACTGTGTTTATTTCCGAAGCCAGATTCCCCCCACAGGTACAGAAACTTGCGTTTCGAAAGCAGTTACTCAGTCTTCTCGTCGACAGCACTGCGATGTTAAACGGAGACAACCGATACCCAGTTACTTCGCGCGAGTTTACGTCTTACCTTTGGTGTTCCTCGAGTCACTATTACTTCATCAACCGCACATCACGGAGGAACGGCAAACCCAATCCGCGAAACCAAAAGCCGCTCTCAAAAGAACTAACTCGAAGCGCTCGAAGCCACTGTTTATCGCGTAGCGTGAAAGGTTAAATCGCTTGCCACTAGATGGCAGGGTCAAGCAGAGTAATTGCAAGTAGCTAGGCTAGGTGGCACTAGGTACTGCCCAATTCATGTTCTAGTACAAAAAAATATTTTTATTTCTTCAACCCACCATTGCGCTTACGGATCTTCGGCAGAGCCGTTTATTGAGAGAGTTTGGCCATACATTGGTTTGAATAGGCGAGCATCTCGGGCCAACCACAGGCCGCGAAACAGCCCCTAGCGGTGGTCGCGTGCTCTAAATTTGTGCCACGACTATACTTCGTTTCACCTTATGTGCGAGCGAAGGCAAAACTGGAAGCGCGAGCACGGAAGCTCCGTGCGTTCAGGCTTTGCTCGAGCGCGCGAGCTGGGGAGAAATGCAAAAAGCGCTGGTCTCGCGCTTCTAGCTTTGGCTTCGCTCGCAGGTAAAGTGAAACGAAGTATAATTTGAGCCGTGCCGAGCGGAACTCCGCGTCTCAAGACGCTCGCGCACCCCACCCTTTGCACTGCTTTCTTTCAGCCAGTCTCAGGACGCTGTTCTAGCAGTGCAGACAAAGGCATGGGCACGAGCGCGAGGCTTTGGAAAGTGCCTCCTATGCACGAGGTCTCGTACAAACAATAGCGTTTCGCTGAGCTCGGCTCACGCGCCTGTGCCTTTGTCTTCACTGTCGACATTTGTGAGATGGAGTAGAGGTCTCCTGATGGGTCGACGCTGTGTCACAAATTTAGTTTACGCTCTAAGCGTGGGGGGAAATTCGGCGCTGGCGGCGGCCTTTGCTCCGCCTATTGTCCAAACTCTCCTAATATACGGCTCTGATCTTCGGGAACCTCTCCTTTACTCACATTACACATACTACAAGCACCACGTGAACATACACTGAGCACATACACTGCACATACAAACATCAATTCAACGGCACACTAACCCGAACGCTACACCCGAGCTCTGCTTTTCCGTCTTTTATACTGGTCGTTTTGAACGTACGGAATT
Source organism: Ixodes persulcatus (assembly GCA_013358835.2). Lineage (NCBI taxonomy): Eukaryota > Metazoa > Arthropoda > Arachnida > Ixodida > Ixodidae > Ixodes > Ixodes persulcatus. The sequence goes on from JABSTQ010010471.1 coordinate 317,547, forward strand.
TTTCGGTGACTGAATAAGCAATAAAAAATATTCCCAGCATGTTGATTTTTTTCTAGCAATGTCATACCTTTGACAGTATTTTGAATGACTCAAGGGATGAATCTCTTATTAAAAAGCGAACGCTCGATCATGCCGTACATATTTGAAATCCAATAAATCAAGCCGCTCCAATGCGGTTCGAAGCCATGAGTTTGTTTCCCCGCGCGGCACGTCGTAGCCTCTATTTCTATTGTAGTGTTTGTTTTTCTATTTGTGCTGTTCGCGCAAGGCTGCAATTGCCGTCTTGAATTAATCTCTGTAGAGCGGATATTCACTCAGCTGGAAGTGATGCTTCACGGGCTGAGAGATCGCTTTCCGATCAACTTGAATGCAGTCAAAGCCGCGACTTGCGGCAGGTGTTAAGTGTACGGAGCTACGCCGTGGCGAGCTCGAAAACTTCTTGCGAGCATCCCAGCGCGCCACTTTGAGGGCAGTTTCTCCAGGGACCGTAGTATATTTAAACAGCGAAATAAAGGGTAGCTTTTTTTTTTTTTCGATTTTACCTACTATTCTTTTTTCATGCTAAAATTCCACACTGTAAATATACCTACTTTCCGTCATGATTTCGTACTGTTCAGTCCTTTCCCCAGAGCGCAATCGCTCTCGGGCACGAGACAACCGACAGTCACATTGGCCACTGTACGATAGGAGCTTACTGTTCAGACCAGCGTTCCAACATGACTATCCGCACGTCGATCGATTGCACCTAACCCCTCAAGTGGTATTAAACTTTTTAATGTAAAGCGGAATGTCAACCTGCGACACCCCACCCCGTCCGATCACGGCCCGACCAGCGGCATCAATGCCCGACAGTTTACGTCATCTCATCTTGTTGTTACACCACTGATACGCGAACACACGATCACATCGGCGATAATTCCTGTCTTCTGTTCACAACCCACAACACTGCCATCACGATGTTGCTGCTATGTTGCTGACACGCACAAATACAGAACCACGTTGAACGCCGGTCGCACTCGGCATCGGAAAACAGAACCGAACTCAGCAAGAAAGGCGCCCAGGCAGCCGGCAGCAAAACCTGCCTGTCTTGGACGCAGTTCCTGCGATTTCCATAACGTCGAGAACGTCGACACAGTTCCGCGTGGTTTCGCTACTGTAGTTCCGCGTGAGCCCCGCAATTCGGAGACGGCCATCTTTCCCAGTGTACGTGGCGCTGCTGGCACTGCTCCGGAACTTCGCCGTTTCTATTAGCCCCGTGCGCGACCGAAAGCGTCGCTGTGGTCGGCCTTCCACGATTGGCCAAACGCTGACTATGACGTCGGAAAGGGGATTTGTCATCGACGGAAATAAGAGGAATGAAAGAACTTTAATTTTGACGGTGTTGGCAGTGTTCCTTTGAGAGCGCAATGATTTCAAGCTTCCACCATGCTATTTACAAACACCATCGAACTTGTTGTTTGCACGGTAATGACGTCACAAGGGGGAACCACAGGAGGGCGCCACCAAAACTTCTCGCCGCTAATACTTCGTTTCACTTTATCTGCGAGCGAAGCCAAAGCTAGAAGCGCGAGACGAGCGCTTTTTGCGTTTCTGCCCAGCTCGCGCACTCGAGCAAAGCCTGAAGACACGGAGCTTTCGTGCTCGCGCTTCCAGCTTTGCCTTCGCTCGCATATAAGGTGAAACGAAGTATAGCGGCTTCGTTTGCTCGTTTCATAAAATTAGTGATAAAAACGTCAATGCAACCGAAATGCTCTGCACGTTTGGACTAAAAGACGGAATTACAGGCGGCCTTCGCTGCCGCTGAAGCTCAATCAACTCAACAGCATTTATTAAACAACGTGCGCGACCTGCTCGAAAACGAAACCGAAATAAGTTGAGTCGGGAGGGCGAAAGCTTTCTCCAGTCTGCCTGGAGAAGGAGGAAAATGTCTCGTTCCTCCCTCCTTCTCGTGTCCGCTTGGGGGCGCGTCAGTAGAAGGGAGGAAGACGCGCCGTTGCTACTTTTTTCCTCCATTTTTTTTTAGAGTGTGGTTGTCCTGTGCTTGTCCTCCGTGTTTTATTCTTTCGATTTTAAGCATAGAGTGCCCGGTCGCCGGTTTGGATTACGAAAGTCTGGTGGCAGAGAACATTTCTCGGGGAATCTGGTATTCAGCGCATGCCTTTGCAGTGGCGAGGACCCGAAGCATGGTTTTCAAACCCGACGAGAAAAGAAGCGGTAGCGCTAGGAACGCCAGGAGCACGAGCAGACATCGCTCGGGAGAAATGTGTTTCGGCGTCTCGCCGCAGCGGGGCGCCCGTTACATGACTCTTCCCTCATCCGTTGTCTCCCGCTCTACCTTTTGACGTTCGGCGGCCACGTCTCGTGGCGATCTGCCAGGCTTTGTCAGTATTGGCGACGTGAGCGATCGAAAGCGTCGCTGTGATTGGTCTTCCACGATAGGCCGAATGCAGACTATGGCGTCAGCAAAGGATTTCCCATCGACGGAAATAAGATTAATGTAAGAACTTCACTTTTGACGGTGTTGGCAGTGTTGGTTCGAGAGCTCTATGATTTTAAGCTTCCACCATGCTCTTTACAAACACCTTCAAACTTGTTGTTCACAAAGCAATGACGTCACGAAAGGTACCCAATAGGGAGTATTCACTGGACGCCATATTTGTGGGTGCTGTTTAGAGCACATGCTCAGAACGAGCTCACATCAATAGGCTGCTAAGACGGGCACTCTTGATGGGGCGGAATGCACGTTTCAAAAGAACTGTGGAGCTCGCCGTCAGCACGTGCTCAACATTCGCGCACACATCTATGGCCACCAGTGAATACTCCCTATTAGCGATGTGCGCGGCCAAAAGCGTCACTGTGGTCAGCTTTCCACGATTGGCCAAACCATGGGCATATGAGCACTGTCAGATTGTCAACTTTGACGGTGTTAGTTTCGGATTGCGATGGCTCCTAGCTTCTACTGTGCTTTTGAAACACACCATCGAACTCGTCGTCGCACCCGATGGTAAGTAGCCAGAATAACAACTGGTGACGTCACGGCGAGGCAAACCCCAGTCGTGACGTCACGGAGGGAAACCATAAGAGGGCGCCACCGAAACATCTCGGCGCTAATAGACCTTTTTCACATAACCTCAAACCAGCCAGTAACTGACGTACCCTCGACCTTGTGCATTTTTGGATTGCCCGCTGACACAGGGTATGCAACCGCTAAGGGTATGGGCGAAAAGGCCTAAAAACGGACGTCGTGCATGAGTTAGTTCCGAGTGCTCCTTTTTACCGTGCTGCAATTTCCGAAAATCTACGGTTGTCTGGCTACCACTGCGTGGTCGTCGGATGGATAAACAATTTTAAAAAGCATAAGAGCAATAACAGAAAGTGTGCCATGAGCACAAGAAGCTGCAGCGCGAGTGTGGCTGCAATGTTATCGAGCTTCGCATTTTCCCGAAGAATCCTTATTTATGAAGTCAGTCTATTGCGAGCTTGAATCGCGAGAGATTCGTATCAGACTCAACTTCACGTTTAAGCTCACGACCACTTCGCTTACGATAAAAAGACCGATTTTAATTCCCGGTGCAGGTGGTTCAACTAGGTTATCACTGCAAGCCCCATGGTATGTGAAATTTATGAAAACGTCAACATGCCACCACTCAAGATGGAGCTATCAAATGCCGAGAGCTTAGCTGCATAGACTACATTAAACGACTAATATATTCTTTCGTTGTGGAAACTCAATCAAAACACCCCACCGTCTTCGTCGCCGTTCTCTCGAGGAGGCAAGGTGATGGCCTGTGAGTAGCCAGCTGGATTCAACCGGACAAGCTCCAACCAAGTTATTGCAGCCCACCATAGCCAAGCCTAGCCAAGTTCCCCCCATACCCACACCGTTGCCTACCCAGATAGCTGTGCAGCCAGAACTAGCCGGTATTTCTTTTTCTAAGCCGCTAGACGGCGTCGTCGGCGCCGCAATTCTCAAGATGGCGGCGCCGTTAAAGAAAAGGTCTATAGACATTTAGCGCTCTCTGGGCGGCACCATTTTGTTAGACAGCAGCGCCCTCTTCATACATCCGGGGAATTCAGCGGGTTCGGTGGGGTAAAACGAGAGAGAGGGCACGCGCCCGGCTCCGCTAGCAGACGACAAACCGGGAGGTTGCCATTCTCCATCTTTGGGCTGTATCGGCGGGCTGTACGGAACATCGAACACTCGCTCGGGGCTGCCGTTGTGAAGTGGTTCGCGTTCTTAGAATAGTTATGGCTACTCCAAAATCAGCCTATAGCTCTCTGTTGTTCTATTTCGGTAAATGATCAACTTGCATATCTTTTTTCTGTTACTTAAATAGCAGTTGAGTCAGCCGGCAGTACTACCCTCAACTACTGCGTGTATTGCGGCAGGAGAACACGTTTTTATTTATTATTTCAGACTTCCACCCATGGTCGCTAAAGGCCTACACCAGTACGAACTTCGTATAGTAAAAAAGGTACAGCAACCGGGTTTACTTTTCGCCGGAGAGACCGGCCAATCTGACACAGTTTTCCCTATTTTTTTTTATTTGCACGCAGGTAACAGCGCATTTGGATCCGGTTAGTCTTTTTATCGAGCATAGCATTACACGATAACTTGCATATCAAAACTCGCGCATCTGCGCTTGAAATTTCCAAAATGACGCGATTTTAAACCGAGTTCGCACGCCAGCCGGATGCTAGCTACAGCCCACTCGGCGGAGCAGACGACATGCGGGTGAGAGGGGGAGGGCATTTTTTTCTCTCTGTTACCCTCTCTGCTATGGCCCTAATGGAACGGTCTATAGAGGAGGCTATGGCTCCATCCATGCATTAGCTGGGCTCGTCTCCGAGTACGCTCTCGCGCCCCGTGGCCGAGAGCAACAGGCATATTGACCATTGCAATAACAATCTTCTATCGCGCTGCCATCTTTGCCTACCGGGCTGTGAAAAGCTCTCTGAGCAAGCGTAGTTCCGCAGAATATCCGAAACGGCGCGTGCGTTCAGAGCCCAGTGACTCGGCATTTTCACCCGCGTAGTAAGCGCGAGCAAAGTGAAGGAAAAAGCTTCCCACTTCCGGGAGCCAGACGAGAACGTAACCTTCGGCAAATGAAAATTATCTCTCACCCAGTGGATGGAGAGGTTCGAGACCCTTCAGTAAATGCGACATCGTTCACATTAAAAAGCATTCTCGCTGCCCACAGAAAACGATGGGCGGCAAGAAAGACCCCAACTCCCCGCCACCCTCCCTTAGCAGAGGAGTCCCCAGCAAATCAAGAGTGCATCCCCGACAGCCAGTTTGACTAATGTCCTCGCATGCAGTGAGCGCGCGGTCACAATGCAGACTCATTCTGACGACATGGGCGTTCCAATGCGGCCCGCGACGAGCCCTATTATGACATCACAATCCACGTAATCGTGTGACCACGCACAGCGGGGAGTGCACAAATGGAAAGGAGGAAAGAGGAGGCCCGGGGGGTGGGGGGGGGGGGGGGGGGGGGCTTGATTATACTGCGCATGCGTGGAGATCTCGGGTCGCGTCCCGGGGTCGAGAGTATCCGGTTACGTGGCACGCGCTGGGTGCATTGTGGGATGCGCCACACGACCGGATATCACGCTGCGGTTTTTCGGTGCCACGATGGGGGGGGGGGGGGGGACATTATGTATTATGCGAGGGGGTTGCGTCCTCACGGTTTTCTTTCTGAGTGCGTGCGTGTTCTTTGTTTTGTTTTACGGGACTCTGGTGCGGTGGTGCTGAATGGGGGAGCGGGGATTGTGGGGATGAAGGTTAGGCTTAACTTTTGGCCCTGCTGTCGTGGCTGCTGCTGTTGGTCTTTCTCTTTTTTCTTTTTTTTTTTAAATCGCTTTTTATTTTTCCGGTTTGTTTGGTTAGTAGGGCTCCTGGTTTTGCCAAAGAAGGGCCACGGGGGCAGTTTGGGGAGTTGTTAAGTTGTGGTTGGAAATGCGTGGTTCTTTCTGCTTTCCTTTTCAGGTTGGCCTTTGAAGCGGACAAAATGAAGAACAAAGAAAAAGAAATGTTGAGGATGGGTGAGGGCAGTTGGGGAGAGTGTGGCTCGGAACTAAGGGCATCGGTTTGTTAGATGTAAATGTTCAACTCCTCACCAGGGAGTCGAAGGAGAGATAAGGGGGAAGAAGAGAAGCGTGTGTGGGGAAAAGGGTGGGGGGGATCAGTTGGGGAGATTCGTGACGTGTAACTCTCCCGTCCCCGTGCACGCGCGCGCGCGCGCGTGCATGCGCTGCGGGGAAGTGACACTCCCAGAACCGTGTCGGGTTTCAGTGTTCCCTCATTTTTTGTGCGTTCATTTTGTTCCCTGTCGTGGGCCGGTCGGCTTGGTTGTGTGCGAGCGAATGAGTGGGCGAATGGATTGCGGGCAACACCGAATGCATGAGATGGCCGCAGGGGAGGCAGGGACCCCAACCAGCTGACAGTGTGTGTGCGCGTGGCTCCTGCGATTTCGTTCCTGCGCGTGGGATCTAGCACCTCCCCGGAGCACCATTGAGTTGCTAGAGAATCAAACGATGTTTGGAGAGGGCTGGTGTCGGCGAAGGTACCGGTGGGAACCTGCTTTCGTTGGTCGTCATCGATTTGCTGCTCTTGTTTTGGACGTTAAGTCCCTGCCATCGCGTATAGCCGAGACCAAGGTTGCGTGCGCTATTCTTGAAAAGTACCTAATTAGGGTTACAGCTGACGTTATTTGAGATTAATTCCATTCAATTTAATTTGAAAATACAGCGAAAATTTTACAAACATGTTACAGTTACTTTTACATGCAAAGAGTAGCTGTGGTACTCAGAGCCGGATAAAGGCATTTCGGGGCCCTGGGCTAAGGACGCTTCAGGGGCCCTAATGATGATTTTGATGGCGACGATGATGATGATAATGATGTCTGGTTAAGGCAATGAACCTGGGAAATACTGCAGTTTCCTTTATTTTTAATCAATAGAAAGAAGCCTCAAAATACAAAAACATTTACCATTCCCGTCTGGTTTCAACTAGGGAGCACTCCTGCAAGACCTCCGCGGAGGCAGCATGCAGCTTTGTTCCATTCCCCAGCAGCGTCGAAGGCCGCACTTTCAAAAGTGTAAGCGCTGCTCAAAAACACGTGTTTGCGCGCACGAGACACGAGCCCGAGCAGGTAGAAGGGGGAGGTGTTTATGACATTTCCCTTCCTGACAAAAAAAAAAAAAAAAAAGAGGAGCGAAAAATTCCAGATCGTGGGGCCCCTCGCGTGTTTTCTTCGTTTGCTCGAAGCCGCTTTCAAAAGGAAGCGGACAGGCACCCTAAGGCGCCGGTCACCCACCCAAAGGGCCGGCTTTGTACAGGAATAGGAGTGTGCTATGCGAAGTGCGCGTTTGGCCTCACTGACATCGCCATTATCTTTGTATATCCCTCTTCTCGAATGCTGCGGCAAAGCAACATTGCTTTCCGAAATATTTTTAGGTTTCGTTTTGTTTTTTTTTTCTTTTTTTCTACGAGCTGCGTCAATCAACCTACCGTCATGGGGGCCCCCAGAGAGTCGGGGGCCCAGGGCTGCAGCCCCCTTAGCCCGTACCTTAATCCGGCCCTGGTGGTACTTTCCAGTTACGTGTAGGATACGCCATGACGACAAAATTGGTCGCAATTACCTAGTTCTAGGCAAGGCAAAAATATCGGCACAGTTACGTTGAAGTTCGAATCACTACCAACACCTATCGACGATGATAGAAAAAAAAAATAAGAATGTGTACATTTTAGAGCAGGAACAGAGAGAGAGAGAAAGTAAATGAATGAAAACTGTGGAGAGATTCGCCATCTTTAGAACGGCGCCGTCTAACACATGATCTTGAAAAGTTAACTGCGACTGAATTATGTGGCAAGTTGAGATTATTCTCAGTTTTTACAATCTTCCGATCCTTTCTTTGTTTCTTTTTTTTTTCTTCTTTCTTTTTTTTTTCTCTCCCTCTCCCCATTCCACCATTTATCAGGTACTTTTTGATGTTCCGCTTTTTTCCGGTTTATATTTCTCTCATACGCTTCCGCTCTTTTTCTTCGGTGATCATTGGCTCTTGTTTCCCCTTCCCCTGCCTACGGTTTCCCTTTCTTTCTCTCCCGCAGTCTCTCTGACATCCAGCCGTCTTGCCACTCCATGTCACATTTTTTATTCCTGGGCTTCCTCGCGGCGCAGTTCCTTTAAGCTCACTCTCCCTTCTTGCTTTTTGCTCCCCCTTCGAGTGTCTGGAAGTTAATGTTAATGCGCGAAAATAGCCGGTCGCGGTCTTACCACGCCTGAACAGAACCTGTCCCCATGCTCGGTGCTGTCCAATCACACTTGTCGCTCATTTAGAGGTCAGATTTCAATCCTTCAAATTACTTGGGGAAATTTCAACTTCTTAGCCCCCCCCCTCACCCCCCCCCCCCCCCCTTCTCTGCTATGCAGCCTTAGGAGGCGCAGCAAGATTAAGTATAGTAAATAAATAAAATTTGTTTATGCTCCTGTAGAAAATACAAGCTTTAGAAACCAAATTTTCAGGACATGCAAAAGAATTCCCTCATGTACGTTAGTCATATATTTGAGTGAAGGAAGCGTACTTGAATATATTACATCAAATAGCTTAGGTATATTTTACTATGCTCTCGGGGTACATTTTGTTCTAAAAATATAGTTTTTTTTTTTTTTCTGTTTCCACAAACTCAGTGCGTTTGTAATGCACCATTTGCGAAATTGAAATGCACGTTTCGTTTCCGAGAGCATAGTTTTTTTTGTTTCCTAAACCCAAGTAACACAGTTCAATTAACCAAATTTTGGATTTTGTCAAAAAGCTTGGGCGCTGAAAGCCTCCTAAAAAGGCGAAGGTGTAAGTAAACTTAATATTTTTCGACCAGAGTTTGTTTATTTTGGTTCTGAATTATCAAATCACTTGCATTGTTAGGCTTCACTGCCTGGTTATTTGGTGGTCAACTGGCATCTTTAAACCTGGATTGCCGAAAAAATTCCAAAATTAGGCTTCACAGCCGGTCGTTCGGTTGTCAAGGAGCATCTTTGGCTTATGTCTTCCAAGTCGGAAGTTACGTGGCGATGCAGAGAAAAGCTTGACTTGGCAGTTTTTCCGGACTTGGCAGTTTTTCGGCGAATTAGTGTCGTAAAAAAGTACTTTGGCGCTACCTTGATGGGCATTGCTTTGTACCGAGGACCGCCGTTTCATTGATATTTCTAAAGTGATTATAGCTGCAGAGCACCAGAAAGCCGTTTCCCTGTTTCTTTTCACACACTCGTTTATTAATCGTAACAGGACCCAGGCCGAAACAAATGGGATGAGTAATGAACGTCAATAACAATGAACCACAATTTTCCCCAACCCTTTTTCTTAAACAATCATCATCTCGCCTGAATACGAACTCCAAACTAATATAGTTGAAATAAAAGGAAAAAACTTTTTTTTTTTTTTACATAAAGCTATTTCAAATGGCCAGGAATCTCTTTCCGTAGCTATAGTCGATAAGAGAACGTCCTTTTTGTGCATTTTTTGATGTCCATGAGTGTTCATATAAGGCTTTTTCACTTGAGTGCCCATTTTGTGTACCACGTTCACCAAGAAGCAAAGGCTTTACCGGCCTGCAGTTTTCTCGGAAGCGTCCTTAGTTGTCGCTGAAGATACTTCCCGTGACAAGTTTCCTGCGGCAAGCAGCTGCAATTCTTTGTTTATAAAATATTCAGCAATTATATCATCTTCATGCTTTCAGAGTGCTAACCAGCCAAAGTTGCAGCTGAGCACATGAACGTTGTCAGCAATGCGTCACCCCAAGCCTGATATCCAGTGCGTCCTCTGTTATGTCTCTTCCTTCGTCCCTGTCTTTTGTCCCACTTAGTTTCTTAATAACAACTTGGAAAGCGTAGCGCCGTCGCTGTAATATAAAATTTAGCTCAATGATACACGAGAGCGCATTACTGCGACGTAGTAGTATTCGCCCACAGAACCACGAAATCCTGATGGGTGCATCAAAATTGCTTTCCACTCCTCCACAAATCTTATTCAACGGTGCCAAACACATTACGAAAAAACCCCGAACTAAAATAAAATAAGGGTCAGGACAAACACGAAGTCTCGAGACTTCTTGTTTGTCCTTTATTTTATTTTACACTAGTCTCGACAATTTTGTACTTATGTTCATTTTACACCCACTCGATTGCGCAGTTACTTTTTTTTTCTTTTCTTCATATATACATACACCTTACATAACGCTCAGATAACATCAATATATCTATAAATTATGAAATCAAAGCCAACATTTTGCTTATAATTTCTGGCAACACGAAAACGTAGACTAAACTAGTCCACAATTACTCTAGCGCCGGGTACCAGACGTTCCTTAATTGATGCACTGTCGGTGAAAAGAAATGACTGAAACCACCCTGCTTGAATGAGTGTCCTGTCGATTCGAGTACACTGCCCCAGCCTTATCGAAGCAGAAATTAGTGGGGGGTTTTCGGCCGTGACATATCCTGGACAAGGTTAGTACTTAGTGTTTTATGTTTCAATATTATATATTTTTTTGTTTTTATATGATTTGTGCGGGGTATCCCACTATCAGTTTATCGTTTTCAATACTTTTACAGTTTGGCCGGTTAGTAAAAGAGTTCAAGCCTACCTATTTGCTTTTACATCCTTTGACTCATCCTCATCCAGAAAAAAAAAAAACGAAAAAAAAACAATAACCTGGTCGGGGCGAAATCAAGACTACGCCGATCCTCTTAGCGTGTCTATTTTTTTTTTTTTTTTGGTTTTAGCGCGAAGACAATTTGGCTTTTTTGGTACACCGGATTCATCCGTCATCGTGAATCGAAATTAGGATCGTCTTCGTGCGCCCGGGTAAAGAAAGACTACAAATCAAGATGCACGACGTCAAAAAAAAAAAAAAAAAAAGAACGGCGAGCACCACAAACTCTACCCCAACAATTTTGCGCAACAAAAGCCAGCACACAAGACACAGACGAGTAAAAAGACAAAAATTGGGGAGTCGCGACACAGAAGAAAAAGGGGGATTGCTCCAACCTTTCTATATCTCAGACGAACAGAATCGCCGTCTCGTGTCTCAGTGTCGTCCCCTTTTCAGAGTGTCAAGCTCTCCGCCCTCCCCTCTCTTCCGTTTCCCCAGACGTTTCCCTTGTTACCCCAAACGCGTATCTTTTTTCCCTAAAAAAATAAAGTTAGAAAAGGGGGAAGACCGATGAGTTTTGCGCGGGTCTGAGTACGCTTCTGCACTTGCGCGTATATCGGCTTCCAGGTCTTTTCCTATTTTTTTTATACATAAATGTTGCGTGTTTTATGCGGATTACAACGTCTGAAAAGCTTTTGGAATCAAAGGGACGACATAAAAGATCACTCCTACGCTGGGTGAGAGAAAGAATCGGAAGGGTTTTTCGGCTAGAGAACATTAAAGGTTTTTCTGGGAGGGAGTAAAATAGAAGCCGTGGCGGAAAAAGTAGGGATAAATACTTTTGAGCGGGAAGAAACAAAAAATAGCCAGCGCTGCCATGGGGAAGACGTCAGCGGTAAAGGCGCCGACAACACCGACTTTGAGGGAAAGAGACGAATGCGTTTTGCTCTTGTTTTTTTTTTTTTTTTTTTTTGCCTGTCAAGATCGATGTAATCGGGGGATCGAACCCCGTTGGCATCGGAGCTTTTAACGTTTGTTTCTCAGACCTTTGCACGCAGAGGATGTTCCATTGAGAGCAAGTCGGGGTGTTGAGGGGCGCTGTGTTGGTGACAGTCCTTTTCCCGCTTGCATGTTCCTACTTTTGTATTTTCTTCCTACTGTAGCGTCCCCCAATCTGATCATTCCGTCTTTGGTCGGTGCCTAATTCGTCCGCTGACAGGTCTGGGTGAGGTGCCTTTTTGTTCCTCGTGTCGTGCCGCGTCTGCCTTGTCGGATTGAGTATGGGTTGATCTTGCCTTCGTCAATCAATTGGTGACAATTTTAAGCAACCGTTGGCTTTTTTTTTTCTAGTTTGTATTATATTCACTTTATAGGAAAGATTATTTTTTCTGTCGAATGTCGTTAGAACTTCACGGGTGCTCGGATGAAGCAAGCTTTTTCAATTTCCTAGCTGCGTCCCCACGCCCGGCTTTCATCCCTTTTAACCCTCCCGCGTTCTACAAGTTTGCTAAAAAAAAGTTGCCATAAACATCGTACAGATTGCTCGAGAAAATGTTTTCTTGGTATGAAATTAAATTGCGTAAAACAACGGTGTTCCAGTCAAATACTTTAAAAGATTACATTGAGAGGTGGTTGCTCTTCTGTAGCCTCAGTTATATATCTAAGTGGTGAATCGTTATTTATGACGTACGATTCATGCAAGCTTACTTAATGAGAGTGTTTACATGTCTATGAAAGTCTTAGGAAATGAAGCTTTTAGGGCGATGTGGGAGCTTAACATGTCTGAAACGTCAGCCTAAGCCCACTTTATTGACAAATCTTGGTGCCCTGAATTATTAAAACAAAAAAAGACATTCTCCCTGCAGCAACGGCCTTCAGAGCAGCGGATCGTAGTTTACTTCGCTACGAGTCTCACCTGAAATATCAGGCCCCAGGTAGCACAGTTCTTTCGGCCGAAATTTGGTTCTTGTCTGGAAATTTGGGGCATTTAAAAGCCCGAAGAAGCCAAGGTAGATCCAAACTTGATCTTCTTTGGCCAGAGTCTGGGTATCTTGGCTCTACTTTTCCGAACAGGTCCCAAAGTTAGGCTTTACTGCTGGTAGTTTGGTTGTCGTCTGGGGTTTTGGGCCTAAATTATCGGGTTTTTTCGGTTTTATGTGACAACTTTGGGCCTCAATAGCTAAACGAATGACACATTTTAGGCTTTAGTGTTGGTTCTCCGGTTCGTACGCGGCACCATTGTCTCGAGTCTGGCACTTTGACAATTATGTGGCTAGCCAGAGAAAAGTCATAGAAACGCTACAGGAAAAAAATGTAGTCTGGCACTAATACGGTTTTGTATTAGAGCAAAACAGTATTAGGACTGCCAAGGGTGTGCCAATTAAGTCAGGCGTTTCTTTGGCGTGATATACCCGGGGCATCGGTGCACAATGAAGAAGCCATCAGCAAGTTTCGGAAGATTATCTTCCGTGGACAACTTTTTGAAGCCCAACGGACGCGGGAACGGTGCACCGAGAGTCATTTATTTCTTGGATGGAGCCGCCCGGTCATTCTTGATAAAGCACCTTTGCAATAACACCAAATGTCTTCCTGACTTTTGCCATACCTTATCGGGAGGATTTAACGAACTCTTCAACGTCGGTGGCACAAGATGAAGGGCAGGACCTATACTCCGTTTCACTTGAGGTCCGACCGCGGTCGACGCTACGATCGAATTTCGCTCGTCAAGCCGCGCAAAAAGTGCTTTGCCACGGAACTCGTCGTCTTTGTGCGTTTGCTATCATGGACCAACGAGGTGAGGGGCTTAGAGAAATAAACTGGTATCCCGGTCACCCGGCAAAAGTGACCCCCACTTGGCTGCTGCCATGTTGTACACATTTGACCACTGGACACGTCACCGTACCAAATACTGGGACTTTTATACGAAACTGAGCCGAGATTCGTATTGCAATCGCTGTACAAAACACGATAAACTATTTTTTTTCAATACTTCTAGCCCCTGAGATCAGTGTCTAGCTCCGATAAAACCCAAAATACAGCACCGCGGCTGCCGGCATCTAGCGGAGGCATTGGGAAGCTCCACAAGTTTTTGTCGTGAAAGCACATGTTGGACTTAAAACGAACGAAACATAACTTATCTCGTCGGTACTGTCATAACAGATCAATAAGCAATTATTTTTGCGTGGTGCATCGTTAAAATCTAGACGCAAAACTATAAGGATCACGTGTCTAGTGGTCAAAAATGTGCAACACGGCGGCGGCCAATTGAGGGTCACTTTCAGCTGCCAGTTTATCGCTCTAATGCCCTCTACCTCGTTGTCAAAGACTAAACTAATCACGCATAGAGAATGCGTCGCGATCCTGCGCTTTTTAACGCGATAACGTTAAAGGGGCACTGCTAAGATAAATATATTTTAAGGATATAAATGAAACTCGCCTTTTTTTAAAGAATTTTTCCGAAGAAAAAATTAATTTGCGCGCAATATTTACAGTTGTTAGACTGCAATTTAGTTGGAGGTCACAGCCCGCTTTAAGCCCCACCCACAGATCAGTGGACCCGCCCATTACTACTGGACTGGCTTGGCTGCTCGACCGTGCGTAGTGTCTCCCTTTCGCGTCATCCGCTGCGTCTTGTCTGGAACTCTTAACACCACCTGCTAGTCGTCCGAGCAGACGAGCGACAGCCTCCGGGCATCGTCTGCTATTTCGCCACCGTCTATCGTCGTCTGCAATGCCCGTGAGAAGCGGAGACGAAAGCTGCGCGTCGGCGTCCGTTTTCGCCTCTGTCCGCCTGCTATTCGGCCCCCGTCAATAAACTTCTCCAATGCTCAAAGACGCAACCATGAAAGCAGCATTCTAGCGATTATCATTGACGAGCCATGGTCTAATGCAAGCGTCTGTCACCGTCTATCGATGTGCGTAATAAGCGACCGAGATAACTAAAAAAAAGCAACAAAATAAGTACGCAGTCTTTTTAGTTTTACTGATAATTGAAAACGTGCGTGCTGGAGAATAGATACGAGTACATGAAAGGATAAATTGTCGAGGACGGCGACGGAAACAGGACTTCTTTCATTGAGCAAGAACATAGAATGACACAAATTACAAAACCAACCCCCAAAGTTTTCAACGTTCTCGAAAAAGGAGAGGAGAGCATTGTTGGAGGAAAGCAAAAATTATCTATAAATTTAGAAGTTTAGAAAGCACTCGCGTCACGACGACGTATTAGTAATCGAGTCATATCTGGTGTTAGGAGTTCAACCTCTATCTTTGTCAGTGATAATTAAGGTTCCGTGTTTTCGGATAAATCCGAAAAAAATCCGAAATACACTCGCCGGTAAATTCCCCGTCAATTCAGATTTATCCGAAAAACTCCGAATTTTGAGGTCACAGCAACAAAATAAACAGCAAAAAAGAAGGAGCTTTACAACTAAACTTTATAAGAGCACAAGGTCAGTAGTCCCGAGGAGATTAAACTTCAGTTTGTTTCTTTTTTAATCTAGAATTACTGACAAAGGGGGTTCGCCTTTTGCCACGTCGAGGTTCCTTAGGGACAACGGGTGATGGTACTTT
This sequence comes from Ixodes persulcatus, assembly GCA_013358835.2. NCBI lineage: Eukaryota > Metazoa > Arthropoda > Arachnida > Ixodida > Ixodidae > Ixodes > Ixodes persulcatus. The sequence continues at coordinate 332,773 of JABSTQ010010471.1, forward strand.
AACCTTATTTATTTTGTTTTTGAATTTTTGTAAAAATTTTACGCAGTAAAATAAACTTTGAATTTCAAAGAATTGGGAAGCTAACAAAAATAAACTCCGATAAACCCCGAATCCACAGCGAAAAATGAACTCCGAAAAACACCCTCCGAATTTCACGAGAAATAAACTTCGAAAACACGGAATCCTAGTGATAATGATGATGCAAAAATATTGTTGTTGACAGTCCCAAAAGAGAAATGTACTATATATTTAAAAGTTTAAAATGCACGAGCGTCCCGGCGAGGTACCAGTAATCTAGTCATATCTGGTGTCAGGCACGTAGCCAGGATTTTGTTTCGGGGGGGGGGGGGGGGGGGGCGCCCATGACAAAATGCTGTATGAGGGGGAGGGGGGAGAGGAGGTTCCAGCAAACTGGAAGATTTCGGGGGGGGGGGGGGGCGCGGGGCCCATGCCCCCCCCCCCCCCCCCCCCTGTCCACGTGCCTGTCTGGTGTTAGGAGTTCGATCCCTGGTTTTGTCAGTGATAATGAAGGTGCAGGAATGTTGTTCTTGACAGTCCCCATGGCAAATTATTAATTGATTTCTTGCCCAAATCTGTTGTTGTGCCCATCCAGTATTCCAGTGTCGGAGAAATAACAAGTACTGTCATCGCACGTGCGACTGTGAACGATGATTGGGTAAAAATACTCATTTGAAGCCTTGATGCTTAAAAGTTGTGTTCTTTGAGTCGATGGTTAACGCGTCTCTGAGTTTTTTCGACGTACTGACCCGCAGGTTAGTGGAATTGAGGAAACATTTCTTTCTTCGCACTTTACAAGCTTTTTGGCATGTTTAACGTTGCACCCTCTGGGACTTTCGCTCTCATTCATCTTTTTACATATCTGCTTAAGGCGCATACAACAGGGAGAAACCAGACTCGTGTCGAACTTGGACGCTGATAGATCTTAAGCGGTACGCGGAATAGTGGATGTAGAGAATCACAGCGAAACGACATTCCTTTCTGGCAACAGCTTGCGGAAGTTGTGGCCTAAGAATGAATTTCTCAAGGGTGGAGCAAAGTAGGTCCGCAGGAATTTCCTCAACCTCTGATACTGCAACTTGAGGCTACTTTCAGAGAAATGCGTACACGACTTGGAGAATGAGGACTTGAAAAGCGACCTCACTATGCCGTACTTAACTGACTTGGAATGAGCACTGGTGAAAGGGAGGACTGGCTTCTCCGATCTCTGCTGGAAGGCCCACCAACGTAGGTCTGCAGAAAAGCCTGATAAAGCAGGTTTTCCTGCGAACCTACTTTGTTTCACCCTTCAGAGATTCATTCTCAGGCCACAACTTCCGCAAGCTGTTGCCACAAAGAAAGGTAGTTTCGCAGGAATTTCCTACATGCAGAATTCCGTGCACCGTTTAAGATCTATCATCTCCAAGTTCAACACGAGCGTGGTTTTTTTTTCCTGTCATATGCGCCTTAAGCAGATGTGTTAAAAGGTAAATGAGAGCGACAGTCCCGAAGGGTGCAATATTAAACATGACAAACATTTTGTAGAGTGCGAAGAAAGAAAGGTTGATTCAATTCCATTAAGCTGCGGCAATCAGCACATCGGACAAACTGGGAGATCCGCTAACCAACGACTCAGAGAACACAACTTTGAAAAGTTAAAGGCTTCAAATAAGTCTTTTCACCCAATCGTCATTCACAGCCCCACGTGCGATGGCTATACTCCCTTTTTCTTAGAAACTAGAATACTGGGCGAGCAGAACGACAAATTTGGGAGAGAAATTATTGAATTATTTGCCATGAGGACTGTCCAGAGCAATCTTTCTGCACCTTCATTATTACTGACAAAGAGAGAGATCGAATTCCTAACACCAGAGACGACTAGATTACTGATACCTCGTCGTGACGCTGGTGGTTTTTAAACTTTTAAGTTTATAGTACATTCCTCTTTGGGACTGTCAACAACAATATTTCTGAACATTTATTATCACTGACAAACACAGAGGTCAAACTCCTTACACCAGAGATGACTAGATTACTGATACCTTGTCGTGATGCTAGTGCTTTTTAAACTTATAAATTTCTAGTAAAGGTTTTTTTTTTTTCTTCAAAAATGCTGTCTCCTTCTTCGAGAACTTTGAAATCTTTTGGGAGGCGGTTTTATATTTTGTGCCATTCTATGTTGTTGCTCAATGAAAGGAGTCCGGCTTCCGTCCCCGTCCTCGACGTATTATCATTTTATATATTCGTACCTAACTTTACTGTTCTTGTTATTTTTTCAGATGGCATCCACGAGCAAGGAGAGTGAGCGTCGTTACGCAGAATTAAAACGCGACGTAAAAATATTCGTTTTGTTAGGCCAGGTGCGCTGCAAAACTTCAGAGCTACTTTCCTTTCGAAGCGAAATGAAGGGAACGTACCTGGACCAACTTAATGCGAGCCGAACCACCGATTGCCTCCAACCAAAGTGGCTCGCAAATTCTTACTTGTGTAGGTATCTTCTCGCAATTGAAACCATGGCCGCAACCACGACGGTTGCATAATTTACAGAGCAGCGGTGCCGCTTTATTCAGCATCAACACGCGCAAAGAAAGAAATCAAGCCAGCTCGATCAAAATAGTTGATCTGGGACGCTAGGCTTGGGCCAGTCCCGCTACGTGAACAAGCATCCGCACATCGCTTCCAAAGGCGCGTACTTGCGGCAGTTGTTTCCTGCAAACTACGTCGGTTAAAGAGATCTTCCTCTAAACACCCCTGTGAGCTCAAAACCACTCGTACTCGAAAACATTGACGAGCTCAATGAGCTTCGCTCGTTCAGCACTCCGCAGACACCGGCAGCCTATGTTTGTTAACGTTTCAAACCAAAGCGGGAGAAGCTATCTCGGAATACATTTCAAAAAACAATAATGGCTCTACCTCGAATATTTGCTTCTCAAACATAAAGACATAGTCGATTAAAATACTATCACGGCATGGAGATACAAATTTACAACCATCCTTTCTGACGTCAATCATCTTTTCATCCAATGAGAGATGTAAACACCTTGTAAGTGGGGGGCAGGGCTTAGCGGGCTGCATCCTTCACCTTGTGCACCTAAATCGCGTCAAAAGGCGTAAATATTTCGAAAAAAAAATATTTTTCGTGGAAAAAGTATTTTAAAAATTACATGTCCGATATATGCCCTTAAAAAACTGTTTTCCTTGCAGTGTCACTTTAAGGAGCACGTGCGGCAGAAAATCTGGCGTTGGTGGCCTGACGGGAAAATCCGGCGTCGGTGGCGGGATGCGAAAATCCTGATTGTTCGATAGGGTCACGGCCTCATAGCCGCATGACCTCGTGCGGGAATTTCAAACAACCCACAACGCTCACGTGAAACGTACGTCACGCGTGGAATGAAAGTGGATAAAAATTAAAGACGTTTACAAATCTCTGTAATGCGAAATTAGAGCGCAGCTCTTGAGAAGGAGGAGGGGAGGGTATGCCCCTCCTCCTCCTCTTCTCCTCCTCCAATTCAGTTTCCCCACTAATTTTAGCGGGAAAATTAACGTCACGTGACCTCAGCACCAATTCAATTTCTCGCTAAATTTAACGGGGAACTGAATGGGAGTTGAGGCGTCAGGTTTCACGTAACGCCTCAACTCCACGTGAAGCTTCAGGTTCACGGCGGCAGTCTGCGGATGGCTCATTACAAAATATTAAGTCATCTTGGCCCATCCGTACACGCCGTTTCGCGGAGCCCGACTGCCCCTCGAAATAAGCGGCCGGTGTACGGGTGCGCGCTTTAGACGCCCTCGGAAGCTCCTGTCCCCGGTGGAGATCTGTGTACGTTCACGGGCTGCGGTAGCGTTCTTCAGCCTGCCACGCCGTCCGTTCTTGACGCGCAGTCAGTCGTCTTACCATGTCACCGGGCCGCAAGCGCACGGTGTCGTCGCCCCTGTATGCACAACATGTATGCACAACGGAATGGCACTTTCGTTTTCTGCACATCGCGGTAATGCCCTTTATGCACATGCTACGTGACCCGATCTGCTTGTACCAGGGAGAAGAAGGGTTTCGTGAATGTTGACACCGCGCAGAAGTGCTGAGAGGCCGCATTCACCATGCTTTGTTATACGTAACCGCTGCGCGAAATCCTAACGCACTTCTTCGAGAATCAGCGTGGCGGCAGCAGCGATTTCGGCCCAGTTTTCACTCTTTGAAGGTTAAATTGCTTCATTTTTTATTTGCTTTCTTCGCTTATACCGGATATGCTTATCAGGTGGTTGGGGACGAGACTAATGGAAAAGATCTGTTGTCTTGCAGGACTCCAGCAAATAACCGGTGCAGTGGCACTTCGTTTCAGTGTAAGTCAGAAGTCCGAGCGCAGGCAAAGGCTTGAATGCACATGCAAATACGGACCACAGCGCTCTATCGTTTCAGCCAATGACACCACATGCCCCAAAAGATGGTGAACGTCCAGGACGTTGCGTTTTCTTGGCTGCTTAATCATCCCCATATGCCACAAGAATTAAAGAGGCACTGAAGTCCTTTTTGAAAAAGGTTGTTTTTGATCTTATATTGTTTAAAATATGTTAGTTTTCACATATACCAAGTCCTATATTACAAAACCGCCTATTCAACTCAGGGCAATAGAAAAACATTTGGACTCTTTTTCTCGCGGACTACATTGTGTGGACCAATGAAAGCCCTACAATACGCACAGATTCCAAATGATTTTATTATAACTCGTTTCGAAGAGTGTCTGATAGGTAGACATTCGGATAAGAATCCTCTTTTTCTCCGCGGGCAAAGCCATCGCTTGAAACTCGCCGACAAGCGCCCTTCGTCGACCATTTCACTCGGAAGAAAATTCTTCCCAAAAAGGGCGTGTCGCGATCTTTGAACAGGCTTTTAACAAGGAACTAAGCTATGCACGATTGTGATTTCGGGCTTGTTGGGATGCTTAGAGCGTCTAGATTGAGATGTCACCACGAAAGGGCGATCTCAAAGTCGACTTCAGTGCCCGGCCTGCAAACAACCTCCGCCTCCTCCACATAGTGCTTGAGGTTTACTTCACCTATGTCACGGTTTGACGCGATATTGCTCGGCCTCCGGGATCACACCAAACTTGACTGCAAAAGGTTGGAGAAAACTTTATTTTTTAATTTTGTTATAACTCTCTCCATTTAGAGCTCTGTCCATATTACGTTGTCGCAATCGGATGGCGCCAGCTTAGTATTTGTACCCGAGCCGTACACGCCGAGCGTCCTTTGACGCGATGATTGAACACGAGGTTCAGCCGAAAGATGACGTAGCGCTCGTCTCCAATCTGTGTCATCGCTGGATCTTACTCTGATGACGTCAAAAGCTCATTGCGCGGGCCTTGATTATTCTAGGTCGTGTTGCTTGATAGAATTTACGCTGACACAAGGTATAGTCACTCATTTGAACCGAGCAACTGCTGTCAGGTATGCGGGAAGAATTTATCAAAATGGATTATTCTTGCGGAACGACGACGGTATTTCTAGTTGCCCTCAAAATCTAAAAAATATCGGCCATAAAAAAAGGTCTAAGCGGAAAACACGTTTTCTTTTTTTTTCTTTTTTTTTTCAAATGCTCCCCTTTGAAAGGATACTGACCCCATGAGACCGGACTCGTTCGAGGTCACAAAAAGGGTGACCTCTTCCACCGCCCAAGGGCAGCTGGGGCTCGGGCGAGCTGACCGGAAGCGTGCCTGCTTCGCGGCCGCGTGTGACCATGACGCAATAATTTACTTCCGGTTTTCTCTGTCCCGCCCCGGGAAAGCAGCGGAACGGAATCCGTGAATGGGTTTCCGGTTTATCGGTTGTTTCCAGCGGCGGACACTGATTCCGGTCCGGACGGGCAGCACTGTCGACTGTTCCGACTTCGAGTGTCGAATGTGCTTTTAAAGGGAACGTCGAAAAACGAACCTTGTAAAGAATGGCTCACACATTTACGTGCGAGTGTGACCGGGAGCGCTGGAACCGTTTGTGGCTGCTTATGACGAAAGAGCACTCGGGAGCCATCTATCGCGTGTCTTTGAAACACCTCAAATCTGCGTATGTTCTCCCATTTTTACGCGTTAATATTTTACCGTGGGCTTCAAATGGCAATCTTTGCAAAATGATAATTCTAGTTCAAGACGCGGGATAGAAGTGTGCCGTCCCGATAGATGGCGCTAGTGTCGTAAACAGCCAAAAGTGGTTATTACGTAATCGGTCCCACTCAAATCGGGTGAGTCTGAATCAGCCTCAACATTCGATGGCGAGCGTGTTGATAAGATCTGATTTCTAGAGACGCAGAATAGCACTACCGTTCTTCTAGGTTGTTGAATTATAATAATATAATAAATTACAGTTTGCTCGATGAGCGACCACAGCTGATAGCTACCACGAGGAAGACTGCACCGGTCTTTAACCACATTATGCAAAAGTTAGGTAATTTAACGGGTTGCGCTCTGCTTTACGTTCATGAGTAGACCGTAGGCCTGCTACAGACCTTCTTTATAAAGCCCCCTTTTAAGGGTGCACGTTTGGTGACCATTGACAGATTTATTTGGTGGCATGTTTCTACTTTGAGGAGGCGTCTGAAACTTGTCTTTCCTATAAGGAGTATTCACTGGGCGCCATATTTGTGGGTGCTGTCTAGAGCGCATGCTCAGAACGAGCCCCCATTAATAGGCTGCTAAGACCGGCCGTTTTGACGGTGTGGAATGCACGTTGCAAAAGAACCCTGGAAGCTAGCCATCAGCACGCGCTCAACAGTCGCGCACACAGCTATGGCCGCCAGTGAATACTTCCTATAGAGGCGATGTGACCATTCACTACAATCGCTATCTTGGGCTACACGTCTAGCGTGCCTCGTGGAATGGTGATGTCACGAATGCAAGCTGTTCCAATTGCTCGTCCATATTAAAATGGCAGAAGCGGAACGTGAACTTCTGACGTCACACCTATGAGTATAGATTTTTTTTTTTTTCATGTGCTACCGAGTTCCGATACGCAAACTCAGCAGACAACCTGCACCACCGACATCCCCAGATCTGCGTCTTCAAGCAAAGGCTGTTTACACATGGATAATGTGATGTATGGATTCATATTTTACTCATTCGTGCATCGGCCTTTAGCCTTGCCCTTGGGGAGCAGCTTTTATCTGTGTGTGTGGAATTCATTATCCTTATGAGGTCTATGTACTGAACGATTGGTGGCAACAAAAGGAGTGCTGTCGGTGAGACAAAGAGTGAACACGGTAAAGTGTCAAGCTGATGAGAACCTCGACAGCACTAAAAATAATTAAAAAACTTTGAACACTAAGCAACAACACAATACTCTGGAGGGCACGTGTAAATATAGGAAGAAAGAGAAAGTAGCACAAAATTAGAACAAATTAACATTCTCTCCCGTCAACCGTGTTTTGTCACCTTGCTTGTAACTTGGAAAGGGAAGGTTTTCTTTTCTGTATTAGTTTAATACTTGTGATAACAGTCCGGAAATGCTGGGAAGGGAGGCTTGTAACGCGATCCGTTGGACAATTAACGAGTAGGCGGAGAAAATAAATAATGAACCCGAACAACGGTGCTTGCTAAAAAAGTACCGTACTTCGGCGAGTCAGAACAAGCCAGCCTGTCGCTGACACCTCTTCAGAATCAGCCCTCTTCTTACGGTGTCACTCTTTGAAGTCAGTCAACAAGGTCAGCTTTATTACGAGAAAGAACCCGCGTCTTAAGAAAAAAAAAAAAAAGACAGTGTTCATCATGCGAACCAGTGTGGTGCTTCCCCTGACAAACAGGTAATTAGGCGGAAAAAAGTAACTACGCATTTTTAGGTTCCTTGTTGAGCTTTAATAAAGTGCCGTGCCTCATGCGAACATTCTGATTATTGAATTTAAATGCCCTGAACTTCGGTAAGTTTCCTTAAAGAAAACAAAAGTACTTTTACTTGTGCCTATCTTAAATACTCTACTCAAGATACTGTATTTTGAATACTTTTAGTAGTATTTTCGTATATTGCAAATACATTTATTCTAGAGTGTTTCCTACTCTATCTTAATTACATTTCTCATTATCTTGTACTCAGCATCTAAAATACATTTTTCAACCTTGGAAAAAAAGGTTTCGCCGGAACCATCTCCGGATTTAGGGGTCGTCGTACTCGATCCAGGGTAAAGCTGAACCACTTGGAAACTTGGAGCCAAGCCACTGCACACAACAGAAGACAAAACACGCGCAAAACGCAATTTCCCAATGCCAACAAAAGCCCAAATTGATAACCCCAAGTACGCCGGCCTCCTATGTCTCCTTTCGTCCACTTTTTTCTTTGTTTTCTAACTGTCTTCGCTTGGAGTTAGCAAACGTGCTGGTAACGTCATTTGGATTTGACACTAAAACTGCACCTTTTGTCTGAAGTTCGAGTGGTTCCTTCAGCGGAGGACTGTGACGCCAACGCTCGGTGCGGCGATCACAACCAACCATTTTCAGAAACCGCCGGTTCGGGTGATTCCAGTATGAAAATGTGCAAAACACGTTTTCATGCAAGCACAAGCAGTTCCTCGGCAAAAAAAAAAAAAAAAAGAAATCTAGATCTTGACTGGTTTTATTGAGCTGCAGGGACCTCGAGTGTGCATCGCCAAATCTCTTTCCTATTGTGTCTTAACTTTTGCTCCGAAGCTCGTTCGCAAGCGTTTCTTTGATCTCCTTCCGAATGCGCGCATTGTTTCATCTTCAAAATCCTCGAAACCAGTTTTCCGCCAGGTGGAGTCATTTATGAAGTAGTGGATTCTGATTCTGGAATATTGACCATCTTGACCACGATGCGTCAAGAAAGGTTGGAAGTGGTGCATAGGAAGGGGATTTAGAAACAGTTTTGTGGACACTCTCCTCTGTTTCCTGTTACCCTCTTAGACTTCTTTTTTTTTTTTAGTTTGGAGCTATAGGTGCTTTCCTTCGATGTTTACTCAGAGGGGGGGGGGGGGGGGGCGGGAACAAAGCACTTGCTTTTGGTTGTTAATCAGCGACAGAGGCTGCTCTTCTCAAGTCAATGTTTCTCCCGAGCGTGCAGATATGTCGTTCACCCACGTACGTACTCATTAACAAGTCTGGCTGCCTGATCAACATCAGGTTCGGCTGTTATGGATATGCAGTGCCGGACTACATGTCAGGTCCCCAGAATCGCGGCGGGGCATAGTACGAACTTATTGCAGAATTCGTCATGAGCCGAGCGTGCCGTAACACTAAAACGCGTCCTAAAATATTTCGGCACGCATCGTGATGCATATTCCGAAGGATCTCAGAGCAAACTTCAATTGCAGCAGATCAGGCGTTTCTTGAAGGTCATAAAGATCGCAGCAAAATGTGATCTTCATTGGAGTAATAAAAAATACAGCACCCTTTCTGACTTGATTATTATATTTAAGCTCGCAAAACTTGCCAAGTGTTTTCGAATGTAATTCAATTACTTTTTCAAAGCATTTGTACTCTACTCAAGATAGTTCGTATTAAAAGTAAGTTGAATACAACTCTAAATACATTTTTAAATGGGTACTTAGTTTCTTATCTTAAATACTTTTGTTGAGTATTGGGCACAACACTGGCTCAAATAAAATCACTAAGTAGGTACTCCTTGCATCGACCACTATGACAACTTAAAATCGATAGTATTCACATGCACTAACCTATGCAAATACTCTCCTCTTAACCTCGCTCTTAGTGAATGGAACGCCTTGCCATGCTGTATTGCCCTGTCACATTATTACCAAACGTTTTACTATTTTTTTTTTTTTATCGCGAAAACATTGTCACTTATTATCTCAAAGTCAAATGTCAAATTCGATGGTTTTACGTGCCAAACCAACGACGGGCAGCTGGCACGCCACTGCGGAGGACTGAGGTAGTATTTGGACCACCTGGGGATCTTTTGACGCGCAACCGAAAGCTCGGTTACACGGTGCTTTCTCCGCAGTAAGCCTCCGACAGATTACGGGCACCTCGGACGGGATTCGAACCCGCCACATGGGCGTTCCGCGGGCCGGCACTTCGCCGCGGAGGCACCGAGGCGGTTCACTTTTCACCTCGTTACTGTTACGCTAGAGCCACGTTGCATCTCATACGTCAATCATTCTTGTTATTATTATTTTATTTTCGTAATGTCAATGTTGATGCGGAGTAGTCTTTTCACAAAATTGTTGTCGTTCAAATTTCTTTTTATATCTTTACCATTGCCACTATAATCTTTTTGTAATATGAAGTCTCCCCCACCCCCCTCGCACAATGAAGAAATCTATCCTGCGGGTAAATACGTAAATAACTATGTACTCTTCACGGTAACGTCATTTTGGTCCATGGTGCAGCCTAGGAGTCTGCGACGATTTTCTGGATCGCTTTTTCCGGATCCTTCGATGCACCGACTACCCATTTGCACGCGGTCACAAGGTTTCAAGAAGTTTCATGGTTCCGAACGTGAACCAAACACTTCATCTTGCAGCCATCCAGGTTCCATTAAGGCTTCACCTGGTGCCAGTGTAACATCCTAAGATGGCCAACTGAGAACCATACTCCGTGTCGCATCAAGTCCGAACCGCAGGCAACGCTTTTGGTGCTGGTTGGCGCCAACCAACCGGCACCAAAAGTGCATGTGATCACGGCGTTCGTCTCGTCTTTGTGCGTTTGCAATACCCGGCTAAACCAAATCACGCGCAGTAAACCTGCGGTAACCTTGAACCTTTTTTCCTTTTTTTTTGTGCGTGATTGATTGAGCCGGCGACAGTGAACGCGCAAAGACGACGCGCGCTATCGTGACGCACCTTTTTGCTCTGGTTGATCGGCTCCACGGGATCGTAGCGCTGGCTATGGTCAAACCAAACGTGTAACTGAGTATAAGGGCCGCGTTCGTGTAGCAGGGAAAAAGCAGGTGACAAGAAAAAAAATTGAAAAAAAAAAAGAAAATCAGTGTTCTAAATTTACCTTTTTGCGTCACGCCAAGACTGCAGGGAAGAACTCACAGCGAGTATCTGCATACCGTATAACTGAACGAACGTATGTACAGTCAGGTACACTGGTTCAATCACCACCAGCAGGATATTTGTGGAAGCGTACGTTCTGAGCGGCGGCGGATTGTATTATATGAGTAGCTTATTCTAATAAGGCAGTTATTATGTTCGTGGTTCTTGCTCGGCGGTTCGTTCTTCTACGTTCTTATCGGCTGATGACTCGATACTATTGGCTGCGATAATTAGATGCTCAACACTCACAACGCCCCGTGTTTTTTTAGACTGTCGGTGAGTGCGGAAGAGACAGCGATACTGCTGCATCCGTAACAGCTGCGAAAACTCTTTGGCGGTGTCCTTCGAGTAAACGAATAATGCGCGTTCAAATGAACAGAAGATATTAAAAGTCGAACGCTATTAAACGAAAATGCGTAGCAAATTGCCTGGCAATTGTGTTGCTGGTGAAATCTATCGCGTCTACGCTCTCGGCGCTCTTCATCTGTTAGTTTAGCGACTGGCTTAACGCGTGGCATGTACATACGGCATTCCGTAGCAATCCCCGGAATGGAGATACCCGAGCTAACCCGGGTTTTAAAAAACGTGCGACAGGATGTCAAGTTGCTATCTGCCGGACGCAGAACGGATGCTCCGCAGGACTTTACCACTAAATATTACCTTAACTTACGGTGGTGTGTCGTGCCACATGAACAAAGAAAAAAGGAAAACAAATGTGTCGTGTACGCTGGAAATACGCTCGCCTAATCATGGAAATTGTCTTGGTTCGATTCTGCCTGGCTCAAACGGTTTCTAACTGCAATAGCATCCTCCCCCCCCCCCCATACACACACACACTGAAAACCAATCAGTGTCGGTCCTCGCGGCCACGCTTTTATCCAGGCCTCACTTTTGGCCTTTTCGAAATGCCAAACAGATACCCAAAGAACGTTTCACGTTCAAAGACTATAATCACTTTGTCAACCGCTGACCATGTCTGTTCTGTTGCTGGGGTCTTACGAGCTATATTTTTCTCTAATTCTAGCTGGCATTTTAAAACGACGCTACTGTCTTTTTAGTTGACACATTTACCTTATTCGTTTACCTTAATTGATTTAAGCCTGCAGTGCTAACGCAGGAGCAGCCAGGGGTAACTTTATTTTTTCACAGTTTTCCTATCTACCCCAACTCAAAATCTGTCATCCGATTTGTTGGGCTTCTGGCATCAACCAAATTCATGACTGCAAAGTCCAATCTCTCACGTCAATTAGAAAAAAAAAAAAACGCCGTCATTTTTTTTTGTGGCACATTATTTTTTTATGCGGAACTTGCCACACCAGCCATCTCTACCGCCCCCCCCCCCTCCCTCCCCCCCAAAAAAAAACAACAAAACCAAACTCTTTTCTCCCATTCAGAAAAAAAGATAAATAAGCGCGCTTATTGGCAGTGTTGGACACCTCAATCACGTGATGACCGCAGCGATATCTTCTGGTCTACTCTTCACGCTTTAGGCGCTATGCCATTTTTTTACATGCTTTTTTGTTTCTTCTTTGCTCGTTTTGGGACGGGCTGGTGGCGTGTTGGCGGGTGCGGTCATATACCGCGATATTGTATTTCAGCAAAAAAAAAAAAATGCCGCTGCTGCCTGCGGTTTTTCTTATTGGCTCTTGTCGATGTTTTTTCCCCCATCCATACATCCCTCGGATGTCTGGAGCATCCAACTATTTCTTGTTCTATTTCCCAGATCAGCAGGCCGCGTAGAGGAGCGAACGCTGTTTGCCAGAACCATTACCAAATGACGCACGCGCGTGCAGCAGGCGGGTAGCGATGGTGCTCTATGGCCACCCAAATGGACACTGTAACCTGATACCTCGACTGGAGGACAGCACTCACCCGCCGGAACATCGGAAAGCTTTTTGAATTCTCCTGGACCCGGAGCAGAGTCTGGATTTCGCTCGTGGTTTCTGGCTGGATTGACCAGAAAAGGGGGGGGGGGGGATGATGTTGGTTGGCAGGGCGGGTATCTTTCCTTCAAATGCGTATTTATGACAGGGGATGCGTGTAAACGGGATGCTGTGTGGCTGGATATAGATTACCTGTCGGAAGGCTGGATGGATATGATTATGGCTTGGGCAAGTTTGGGTTCCCTCGGCGCTCCCAACCGATGGACAAGAGCTTGTAGCAGTAGTGATGGCCAGCGGTTGCAGTTTGATAAGTGCTAAATGGAGTTGTTTCGGGTGTGTGTGTGTGTGTGTGTGTGTGTGTGTGTGTGTGTGTGTGTGTGTGTGTGTGTGTGTGTGTGTGTGTGTGTGTGTGTGTGTGTGTGTGTGTGTGTGTGTGCGCGTGTGCGTGTGTGTGTGTGCGTGCGTGCATGTGTGTGTGTGTGTTTTGTGCATAGCTTGCGTTCGAAGTTGTAAGGGAAGTTAAAGAAGGCGGGAACTCGTGGTGTTGTGAAATGTATACCCCTCGAAAATATGACAAATCTGACGCGCCGGTTGAAATGGTTGGGTGCAATGTTTGTTGCGCGTGATAGAGGCATCCTCAAAATTGTGGTTTTGGGGCGGGGGGCTGAGGGAAGGGGACGGGGTCATTTCAAATTACGTTGCGATAAATTCCGTCTTCAAAAGAGAATTCTGGAGACGCCGCTGTATCTTAAATATTTTCATCGCCTGCATTAATGTCAAAAGAATGTCTCACAACGAAAACACCTTGTTCCGATATGTTTCGTACACATAGAATGCAGAAACATCGTGCCCTCAATTCGTCAAATTACGTATATAGCAGAGTGGATGTTGCACATACCTATACCTAGAGATCTCGACAGTCGAAAGAAACAAATGAAGAAGAAAATGGCGAAACAAGTAATATTCACGAATACGAGACCGAATCATAGTTTATAATCGTGGTTTGACTCTTTTCTCGTGCAGAGTTATGCGTCGGCACTACACGTGTTGAGCGCGCTGACGGCAAACAGGTTTGACCGTATAACGGGGCTGACCAGAAAAGAAAGTCACACGGTGTTGGTAGTTCCCCAGGAAGGCGATAGATGGCGCTACCGTGCCGGCTATATTTCTCGGCCAACACACTGTTCGCGCTCCCGCTTCGTCGTCGGATGTCCTGTTACGCTTTTTTAAAAGCGGTGTAAGCGTGGGAGGGAGGGGTGGTGGAGAATGCCGTCGCCGCGGAAGGGACCTTTCTCGTGAATGGCCGCTTCCAGAAAGTATATAGAAAAAAAAGAGCAGGAAAACTGAATAAAAACGCAGCAACCGTAATTCCTCAAGAGCGGGAAGTCTGCCTCCGGAGCGTGCCCTTTCTTTTCTCGCCGAGTGCACAAATACATAAAAACAAAACTCCGTTCTTCTTTTTTATTCTTTACAACTCGGCGTCGTTGTAAAGTTCTGCTCTCCTTTAGAAATGATGCGGTTCGTTCAACAAGTGTTCGATTACGACAGCCTTTTTACTTTTTGTATTCTTCTTTTTCTAAGTTTGCGTGCGTGTTTTTTTTTTTTTTTTTCTAGTGAAAGGTCTGCTTTGAGTCTAAGTGTTGGTTCTGGCGGACTGCTTGGTGAAAGCGAACAAAGTGCAGCTCGTATTTTCATTTTGTAGCGTTTTGTTTCCGTGACCATCTCGAAAAAAAATGTGCTGCACTAAACATTTTTTGCACTGTTTGTCTTGTGCGCTAATTGGTCAAATAAATTAGATGGCTACACGAACCTTGCCTTTCGACGGGGTGGAGCTATGGCAGCATAAACCTTGCCTGACGTCCCCAAAATTCTGAGATTTTTGACCCTCAGTGAAACGTTGTAAATAATCGATTTCAGACGAACAACTGCACATATTGTAGTATTCACCGGAATAATTACACACAGCACTATTGCAGTATTATTTGATACTAAGTAAGACCTGAGGACCATATACTTTTTTTTAATCATGGACCCTATTGTTTGGATATGAACTAGGCCGTATCATACTACCCTTTGGAATATCCTGAATGTCTGCCTCTCTTAACTTATACCATTCCCGAGGATTGCAGAAGCGTATAACACAAAGTATACGCATCCAAAGTGTGGTTTAATTGTTCCTTTAAGAAAGGTTTAGTCCCCAGGAAAACCAAATCGATTATTCTACCTGCTTTGCACTTGAGGGAAAAAGTCGAGCAGCTACGGTAGGACTGTTTCGTTTGCATCATTTTTTTTTGTCTAATAAATCGGTCACTTGTAGCCAACTAAGGAGTCGCCTAATTTGTAAGAGGGTAATCTAATCTTCAAATGTTGCGAAATGTTAAATAAAGCATTGTACACTTGGGGAATATACGTACTCGGATTCACCAGCTTTGACGATGCAGACGGAAGCATAACGTTTTGAGAAGCCATTTTATTTCATTCATTGGTATAATTGCCATACAATCAAATGCTGCGGACTGATGGCGGGAGTAGGTGGGAGGAGAGAAAGAATTATGAACCTTTTTTCTTACGTAAAAGTGGCACCTAGTGAGTATTAGTTAATAAATTAAAAATTGGGACGTTCGGGTTATTTCCCTAGCAATATTGGCTTCATTCAAGTTTTAGACATTGAAAAAAATTCGAGTGAGGCTCTGCTGATTTTTGTCCCCTTTACTGTGGACAGCGGCACATTGAAAACAGCATAACACTAGTAAGTGTAAACACTTTCCAGCAGGAAGTTAAGCTCTTTGACGCTAGATGGTCCTGGGTATTTTCACCTATCTGCAGGGTGTTTGATTTTTATTCCAATAGATTCTTATAAAAGGAGTGGGAGTTACGGGAGAGCCGTTTTCAACATGCAATAATCAGGCGCGTCGGACATTTGAAGGGGGAAATAATCGTCATGGCAAGTAGTCGAATTAGCTAAAATTCGTTAATTAACTTCTTAATACTTATTTCATAGGTCATATCGCAGGTGCAGTATTGCAGAACTTACTATTAAAGGCCAAACCAACTGAAAGAATTTGCGAAAATGTCGTTTTTTTAGATGTTCATTGATAATGTTGATGTGGACGTAAACTGGTGTCTCTTTAAAGATAAATTATGTGAGTTAGTGGAAAAATGCATACCTTGTATTGATATAACAACGAAGTCTTCGAATCCATGGTTTAATCGCAGCCTCAAATCGCTACGCAATAAAAAACAAAGGCTCTTTCGAGTTGCCCGTCGAGCCGGTACGCCCGAATCATGGCAGCGCTATGAGGACTGCGCTAACATTTACAAAATTGAGTTGAATAGATGTAAAGACATTTTTTATCGTACGACTTTGCCATCATTATTGATTGCCAATCCGCAGCGTTTTTCGAATGTTGTTCGCCCAAAAGACGAGTGTTCGTTACAACTTGTTTCAAATTCAGGGGACCCTGTTCCAGTGAACTTGTGCGCTAATGTGCTGAATGATGTTTTTTTCTAAAGTGTTCTCCCGTTCAGACCTCATTACTGTTTCCCCTCCCGTCTCCAGTATATCGTTCCCAATGGATCCTATTCTTATTGATTACGATGGAATCGTAAACATTATTAAATCCTTAAAATTTTCTTCGTCATGTGGAATTGACAGCATAAATTCCAAGATTCTCCGTAACACTAATCTAACGTCTAGCCTTTTTTTAACAAAAATCTTTCGTCAATCTCTGGAGACGGGAGTCGTGCCTGAGGACTGGAAGCTTGGGAAGGTCATTCCGGTCCACAAGAGCGGTAGTAGGTCATCACCAGGAAACTATAGACCGATATATCTTACCTGCATCTCGTCTAAAATAATGGAACACATCATCTTCAAGCATTTGGGTTCATTCCTGGATTCTAAGTCTTTCTTCAGTGACGTGCAGCACGGTTTTCGCCGTAATTTTTCTTGTGAAACACAGCTTCTTCATCTGACTAATGACTTGTTCTTGAATCTCGACTCGGGATACCCCACTATCGCTGTATTTCTCGATTTCGCTAAAGCATTTGATAAAGTACCTCATAAACTTCTACTTCTCAAACTTTCCACGCTAAATATTGACGCTCATGTACTAATCTGGATTGAATCATTTCTTTCTCAACGCCGTCAATACGTCTATGCTAACAATGCCTCGTCTCACGTCTCTGCTGTTTCTTCTGGTGTTCCTCAATGCACCGTGCTTGGACCGCTACTTTTTCTCATTTATATTAACGACCTCCCATTGCGTATCACCTCTGTTATTCGCCTGTTTGCTGACGATTGCGTTGTTTACCGTAAGATTACTACTCAAGATGACCTTCTAATTTTGCAAGCTGACCTTCTCAAAATAACCGACTGGTGCCAGAATTGTAAAATGTCTCTCAATACTAACAAATATTAGTGCATGCGTTTTTCTAATTTATTAGCAGAAACTAATCCTACGCTACTTTTGGATGGGACTATACTCGAATATACAGACCACTATAAATACCTCGGCGTGCATCTTTCACCTAACCTCTCTTGGAATACTCATATTAACAACATTGTACAATCTGCTAATCGAAGTTTAGGCTACATCCGTCGAAATTTTAGATCTGTTGTCCGTCCCAAATTAGAATATGCGTCTTCAATTTGGCATCCTCATCAATCAACGCTAACTGATTTAATTGAATCTGTTCAGAGCCGTGCTGCACGCTTCATTTTTTCTGATTATTCCCGTTTTTCGAGTGTCTCGTTAATGAAAGCTCACCTTGACCTTCCGCTATTATCTTCACGTCGTAGGATCTCTCGCCTTTGTCTTCTTCACAAGGTATTTTATACGCCCATCTTTAAACAATCTCTCTTAAACCCCCCATCATACATCTCGGCTAGAATTGACCATCCTTGTAAGATCGCCCGCCCACAATGCTTCACCCTCGCACACCAGAAGGCGCTCTTACCATCTGCGATTGTGGACTGGAATGACCTCCCCGAGAACCTCATCGGCATCACCGACAGTGGAAGATTTCGGGACGCCATCACCAACTACTTCATGTAAACCCACTCCCCTCTGTAACGCCACTTGTGGCCCTGAGGGTATTATAAATAAATAAATAAATAAATAAATAAAAGTTCATTCCTTTTTTATCCTGACTTAAAACTTGCGCGCAAATAGTGTGTCGCAAGCCCTGCCCACACTGATGCTTAAAAGAGTGACGTAGTCACTTCAGTTATGTCGTCACTATATGGGCAGAGTGTCATTGGTGGGTAGACCATTTCATCCTCCCTCTGCATGGGCGCTGCCATCTTGGAATCACGTGACGCGGCAGCCATTAGGTTGCTTCAAGTTGCTGCTCCGCTCCCCCCTCCGCGCCGTGGTGGATGCGTTGTATTCGTGTTTTTCGCCGCGTTTCACCGCGCTTTCGTGCCTTACTTCGGAAACTGTAGTCCGATATGTATACTCGACGACTAAGACATCACGAGGGTAAAAAGGTCCTTATGACAGCTGAGGTTTGTTTACTGATAGTGGCGGAACATAAGAAGCGCGTATATTTATATCGCGCATTTAGGATCGGAAGGCGCCAAGGATAGTCAGCGCAAGGAGGCTATCTCTATTTAATGAAAGTATCCTTTCTCTTCATAATATATCGAAAACTGTATGTTAAATTTTGTGAGGAAACTCGTGGAGGAA
Source organism: Ixodes persulcatus (assembly GCA_013358835.2). Taxonomy (NCBI): domain Eukaryota; kingdom Metazoa; phylum Arthropoda; class Arachnida; order Ixodida; family Ixodidae; genus Ixodes; species Ixodes persulcatus. The sequence goes on from JABSTQ010010471.1 coordinate 351,333, forward strand.
ATAGACAACGAACGTTTAACTTGTATTTTATCTGAGGCTAGAAATAATTGTACGTGAACCTCAGGCGATTTGTTTGTTCATAATATCACACCTACATGTGTATGAGGTTCTCAATCTTTTTTTGCAATGTAAGCATTCGGTCGGTCGGTTTACTTATAAAGTTTAAGAAATTGTATACCACGCTCGCTCCCATTTTGACAGTCATTTAAGTGATTTATTGATTATCTTTAGAAAACCAGATCAATTTACTTAATTTATTTTAACACAAATGTTAGGACTGCCCGCGTAACTGCCACAGACAACTTAACAGTAGCGAGTTTTAGAATCACGTGCACAAAGAAATAACGTCGTTTTTATTTTGAAATCCAAACGCGATTTCGATTCGGCGCAAGCGCAATAATAACAACGTCTTTCTCTTTTTTTTTCTTCTTTTTTTGCGTTTGCTGTTTTAATTTTTGCCAGTATCTGGGGTCCGCAACAATTGGCGCCGTGGGAAAAAAAAAGTCGTCTGCATAACAATCAACCGAGTCCAGGGCTCTCGATGGCGGATAGAGGTTTACTTTTGGTGGCTGGCGACGCCGACATTTACAAAGGGAATCTGTTCAAACAAATAAATGTTTTTTCACACAGGCCCGTGAAGTGGTGCCTAGCGCTAGGATTCAGCCAAACTTTCCGAGGTGTTTCTCCTGCGCCCTTTAATTTCATTTGGCCAATTTTACGGAAGACAAATGCCAGTTTTAATTTGATGGGCCAGTATAATATCTTGAGTAAGCAAATGTTCATATAAGAATAATTTATTTCCAAGGGCCAATATCGCGAAATGCTTCTTATGTGTACTTTAGGAGGATTAATAATTTAAGAAATTTCCTACTCGGCCTTCCAAAATATCCTCGAGTACTGAACTTAACAAAAAAGAGGCCGGGACGATACTACTTGTTTATATAAATTATATGCATCATTACACGATACCTTTTTAGTCCGCGAAGTTGGGTGCTCACTGAAGGTTGGGTGCTCACGAAAACCAAACAGAGAGTAGTAAACTCGCGAGTTCATCTGTTCTGCCCAATTCAGTACATTGCTAATCAAGCTGTTGATATGCTTCTTTACGTTCCCGCGTTAGTCTCTTCATTAGTTGTCTTTTCTAAAGCTAGTGTCGTCGAGTACGGCCGTAGACGAGAGTAATCTTCCCCGTGCACTAGTCAGGCGTTTCGCAACCGACCATAATCAGCTACATCTAAGGAGTTCGTAAAAAACCCGCACTTTAAGCTCAAAAACGCCTTGTGGTCCTCAAAGTGGCTCAAATTCGCTGTTTCATTGGTTGTGTGCTACAAGGAAAATAATTGTATCACCAAATTAAGCAAAAACCACGTAAAACAGCAACATAACAGCGTGCACGTTCAAACCGAAACCAACCAAATTGAAGCAACCTAATGGCGCCGAGTCCGTCAGCACCCTCTATCCGCCGGTGAGGCAACTACTAAAATGAAAAGGTCTATAGAGACGACACAAGTGACCATGTGACTGAAATGTCTACGTCGCTCTTGTAAACGTCATTGGGGGCAGGGCCTGCGAGGCGCGCAATCTTTAAATCGGCCTAAAGAGCCTGAATATTTATCAATTAATTTCTCAAAACCCGTTACATTTTTGCAAATTATTTGAATTGTTCTGGCCTCTAATTGTAATTGCTGTCAAAACTGCAATTTCAACACAAACCCTAAAACCGATCTCTAAAAAAGTTTATTAGCAAAATTTAGTTAATTAGTCAACTTATTTTGGAGTTATCCCCTCTTCTAATGCACACCGACCTTCATAAACAAACGGTAAAGTCGGCACTTGTCTTAAATTTTACCTTATTTTTTTTTTTTGAAAATATCTTCGAATAAAATTTAAACACCCTTTATTTTTTTATCTGTAAACAGTAGCAGTTGTGTACTTCGGCAAAAGGTGGCGTCCGAAAAGAACAAATGTATCGACAGTGCTTAAATTCTCGGTGTTGAGTTTGTTAGCGAGACGAAGATGATAGTCGCGACAACCCCAAAGAAGGGCGCACTTTCACTGAATAATCGGTTAAGAAATTAGTGGGCGACAAGTTTATTATTAGGTTAAATTGAGGGTTGATTATTTGTATCCGCAGCACTACGTTAGGTACAATACAAACTTGCTGAATTGTAGCAGGTGGAAAGCATGGCTTAAGTACCATTTTTGCGAGGGTCAGGAACCTTGGATAGAAGTATCAAGCACTTACTTTTAAAGACAGTTCGCAAACTCCTTCTTGTTTTTAGGGGCGAAGCTCCTTAGGGGCTGGCCATGTCCGTCCGCCGTCCGTTGTCCGCCGTAGGCCGGCGTCGGGTGCTCGTGCTTCTGCTCGTGAGATCACGTGCTCACGAGCACGTGAGCACATGCTCACGTGCTCGTGTAGGCCAAAAAAAATTGGAAAAAAAGATGAAAAAAATCATGAAAAAAGAAAAAGAAGAAAAAAAGAAAAAATAAGAAAACCTCACATTCTCCTACTGACATGAATGAAAAGGCTCAAAGAAAAAGAAGAAAAAAAAGAGTAGGGGGTTCTGAGATGCCATCCCATCTGTCTGCTTAAAAAAGAAAAAGAAGAAAACCACACATTCTCCTACTGACATGAATGAAAAGGCTCAAAGAAAAAGAAGAAAAAAAGAGTAGGGGGTTCTGAGATGCCATCCCATCTGTCTGCTTAAAAAAAGAAAAAGAAGAAACCACACATTCTCCTACTGACATGAATGAAAGGCTCAAAGAAAAAGAAGAAAAAAAGAGTAGGGGGTTCTGAGATGCCATCCCATCTGTCTGCTTAAAAAAAGAAAAGAAGAAAACCACACCTTCTCCTACTGACATGAATGAAAAGGCTCAAAGAAAAAGAAGAAAAAAAAGAGTAGGGGGTTCTGAGATGCCATCCCATCTGTCTGCTTAAAAAAAGAAAAAGAAGAAAACCACACATTCTCCTACTGACATGAATGAAAAGGCTCGGCATGCTGCGGCTCGGCGTCTACGCAGACAAGCACCACCAGAGCTTCGCCCCAAGCAACATCATTCACCACGTGGAGATGCGGTCAATTTTTTTTTCTTGGTGATGCATAGCCTGACAGAACTTCTCCACTTGATGACCGTTGTCACTACGAGCATCTAATCTGGCTTGTTAAGTGTAGTTCTCTTACGCTCTAATATGTCAAAGATTTATATTCTTAAATTCTGTGGACTAGCGCCTACGTTAGTTACCTCACGTTTCAGGCACATGCAATCCAAACTGCTCTTGGAAAACTGCTTGTTGTAAGCGTGACAAACTGGTAGGAGATCTAAACTGGCAGGGTTCGGTCATTTTAAATTCGTAAACACTCCAGAATCGCAAGGCTCAATTATTATTCTAACTATACACTAATTTTAAAGAGTATTGCATATGATTCACTCGTGAATAAAAGGCTCAAGTAATTGAAATTCAACCCCTAATTTTATGAATGTCATTTGGTTAACAGTATTTCAAAACGTGGATGATCGCGAAGCATGCTCATGGCTGTATTAAAATAGAATAGTGTCAGAAGGCAGTTGACAAGATTACATAACAAATTACAATTAAATGGCTGAAAGAGAGCCGTAAACAAAGTCGGTGTTGCGGTTATTATTGAAGGATGTATCTAAAGCCAAGTCGCCCTGAAACCTGAAAAAAAAAAGAAAGAAAAACAATAGACAGGTTGAACTACGCAGCAGGGCCTTCCAAATGCGTCAGATATAAAATAATTACAGCGGCCTTACTCTTTTGAAGTGATACACTACTAAATGCCCGCCGTGGCTAAACTGTAACGACATGCCCCATCTGCTTGAATCGCGACATTTGAAGGATGCAAAATGCGACACGGGATTCTGAGTCGTCTCGTGACGTGGAGAAGCTGCAACTCTGCATCATTCGGCTAACTTTTCCCCGTCTTATCGCACTTCTTACACTAGGAAACAGACATAAACAAATGAAGTCAGACTTTAAAGCATTTCTTGACAACGACGCTTCTATATGTAGTTAATGGCGGTCAAAACCAACCCGGAATCTGTTCTCCTGGAGGCGGAGCACGGAAATATTTGTCCTGGGTGCAAGGTCACCGTTGACGTTGTCTGGGTTCCGCTGGCCGCACTCAGAATTGGACACATTTCGACTTTTGAGGTCCCGCAACGACTACACTGGAGCGGGAGGGCGATCCTTGCTTCTCGCGAACCCTACGAGGGGACAAAGGAAGGCTAAGAAGCTTTTCATTTTGTTTGATTTGACTTCTCGAAGATTAGCTTACTACCCTGAGTTCTCATACTAGATGTTTTTTGCCCTCTCCCGTCCCTGACCAGCCTACCTGCATATCGCTGCGCGTTTTCATCTGTTTCGCTAGTGCAAGCGCAACGAACAACACCCCCCCCCCCCCCACCCCCCTGCTTTCATGACGCCCTGCTTTCATGAGCGTTCTGTTAATGATAATTGGAACATATTCAAAATGGAACTTGATCGACTTTTAAATTTGCATATCCCTCTGAGGAAGGTGTATTTCAATCCAGACGCGCCATGGTTTAATAGAGCTCTCAATAGATTGCGTAACAAGAAGAAGCGTTTATTTCGTGCTGCGAAAAAAGATTTGACTGGCCGACGATGGATCGCTTATTACACTGCTGCTGATCCATACAAATCTGCTGTAGATCAAGCCAAAAATATATTTTTTTGACTGCACCTTACCGTCCATGTTAATAAATAATCCTAAACAGTTTTGAAATGTCACGAAAGGCAACAGTAAAACTTCAGTGTCATTGAAGGCCGATGATGGTAGTCTCATTGCTAGTGTGGATTGCGCTAATATTCTCAATGATGTATTTATAAGTTGTGTCTCGGTTCCTTCAAGCTCTCCTACTTCTGATTGCATATCTTATGACAACCTGCCAATGTATCCGCTAGCGGTTGATTCTGGGGGAATTGTTAAAATAATTGATTCCCTTAAACTTTCATCAACAGCAGGAGTCGACGATATTAATACAAAGTTCCTAAAAACACGAAGAAGTATACGTCATTTTTGCTCTCTGCTATATTTACTCAATCCCTACAATTCGGCGTTTTACCTGATGATTGGAAGGTCGCAATGGTGGTTCCAGTTCACAAGGGAGGTGATAAACATAGTCCTCTAAACTTTCGCCCTATATCATTAACTATGTGTCCCATGCAAAAATTCTTGAGCATATAATTTACTCCAATTTAGCAAATTTCTTATATTCAAACTGCTTCTTTTGTCCATTTCAACATGGTTTTCGGAAATCATTCTCATGCGAAACGCAGCTTGCATCGTTCACACATGACCTTCAATCTATACTTGACCGGAGGTCAAGTATAGATTGCATCTTCTTATAATTTCAAAAGCGTTTGATAAAGTGTCTCACCAACTACTTCTGTTAAAACTCAGTAAACTAAATATCGACCCTAAAGTTCTCACCTGGATACATTTTTCTTGTCTAATCGCAAACAATTGGTTACCATCAATGACTCTAGTGCCACTTTAGTTTCTGTCACTTCAGGAGTACCGCAGGGTTCAGTCTTAGGACCTTTGCCATTTTTAATCTATATCAATTACTTACCATCTAATATTTCATCCAATATTTCACTATTCGCTGATGACTGCGTCCTATACAGCGAAGTAACCAATAACATTGAATCAAGACAGTTACAAAATGATATTAATGCAGTGTAACCGCAAGTATATCGTTAATGAAGGCTAACCTTTCACTTCCACATCTCTCAGTACGCAGAAAAATCGCTCGGTTAAGCCTATTTCACAAAATTTATTACACTAATGTTACACTGCGAGAAAGGCTTTTTGAACTTCCTTTCTATGTTTCATCACGAGTCGATCATCAACATAGAGTTGGCATCCCTCATTCAAATTGCAATGCTTTTTACCATTCCTTTGTACCATGCATATCCCATGAATGGAACCCCCTTCCGGCCCCCATTGTTTGATTCGTAAACAGTGTTCTTTTCAAAAAGGCGTTGATTAGTATCTTTGCTTGAGTTTGTTAATGATGATTTTTATCAATTTTCCCACGTGAGTTTTTTTTTACTAGCCACTCATTGTTACCCCACTCCCCCTCTGTAATGCTTTATGCCCTGAGGGTAACTAAATGAAATGAAATGAAATGAAATGCTACGACTTGCCATCATCATCATCGAGTACTGTGCTCACATATAAACAAACAGTTTCTTCGCTCGAGATTACAGTTGACGACCAAAAAACTGAATGCACAGAAACATTTTTTTTTTTTAATTTCTGAAAATTCCAACGAAATTAAGCGGGACCTTAAAAAAGTTATTATCTGAGAGATTGTGCAATACAAACAAGGTATTGAAGATGTTGAGGTGGAGAGGATTCATAGGATTGGAAGACCGTCTAAGGGGAAATCAAGGCCTGTAATATTGTAACTCTTTGACTTTAATGTAAAGGAAACCATCCTGAGAAATGCGCGGAAGTTTAAGGGAACCAAAGTATCAATAACCGAAGACTTCTCGATTCATATCAGACAAAAAAGGAAGCTTCTCTGAAACAGCGCTAAAGAGGACCGTGACAAAGGCGAGAAAGTCGTGCTAAGATACGATAAGTTTATCAGTTGGCGATTCTTGCTATCAGTGGGATCCCAAGAAAAACGCCCGTATTCTGATTAACACGAGGCAGCGAGACGTCAGACACGAGCAATCTAACAACGAATGAAAACAGTGTTTGAGATCCCGTTCGTTTACTCTTATCAACGTAAACGCAAGAAGTTTAGTCAATAAAACTTCTGAACTAGGACATATATTATTGTCCGATAATCCTGATATGGTAGTCATAACAGAAACATGGTTGCACGCTAACATTACAAATGACGAAATCATTGCACTGACATATCAAATTTTACGAAAAGACCGGGTCACAAGAGGGGAGGAGTGGCAATAGTTTTTAAAAGAAATATCGATGCAATATTAATTCACGATACCTTAATCATCGAATCGGTCTGGGTCAAGCTGCGTACTCATAATAGTCCAATTCTCCTCGGGGCGATCTACCGACCGCCAAATACTTGTGAATGCGTACTAGAAAAGCTATACGACTTCGTAAATCTCAACGACAGCGTTTTTCAAACATTGTAATCGGAGGTGATTTTAACCTTCCCAACATCGACTGTGAAAATTTAACACCTTTGAACTTTAATTGCAAGCACTCAGAACGTTTGATTAATGCGGCGTTTGATAATGATTTGTCGCAAATTGTTACATGTCCCAGGAGAACTTCAAGTACAACCAATCATATCCTCGATCTCGTATTTAAATCTGAGAAGTTAATGCGTAAAGCGTTCACTTGCCAGGTTAGACAGGGAATATCTGATCACCATTTTGTTTGGTGCGAATATATCGGAGGACTTAATACTAAACAAACTGGCCAATTTGTCAAAGTACCTGACTACACTAGAGCACTAGACGAAAGCGTTTTAGATGACCTCGAATTATAATTTGAAAGTTTTTGTGAACAAAGTGAACGTGCATTATATATTAACGATTTGTGGCTGTCATTTAAGAATTCCGTTCTCTACTGTACAGAAAGGTTTATACCAACACGTTGCAAACGAATACGGAAAAGTAATCCTTGAATTACTCGGGAGGTTGTGCATCTCAAACGTAAAATAAACAGAATTAGATCTCAAAACCAAAGAACAGGCGAACCGGCCTAGTATGACACAACTTCTAAGGCATTTAAGGTAAATGATGCAGGAGTCAAAACGATATTTCCACAAGGTGACATATGATAAATTTTTGGTGTCAGATCCTAGGAAAGTCTGGCGATATATGATCAAATCAAAAGAGCCAATTAATACCATAACACAGAACAAAACAGATATTGGTGATCCGTTCGTAATTGCCAGCTCATTCAACGATTACTTGTCATCAGTGTATACTACGGATAATAACCAAAATTCAACAATAGAATTCTCCCAGAAAAGTATCCCGAGTGTTACAATATCTAAAGAAGGCATCTTTGCAGCATTGCTAACCTCTATACTAAAAATCAGTAGGACCCAGGCACGTAGCCAGGGGGGGGGGGGGGGGTGGCCCATGGGCCCGGCCCCCCCCCCCCCCGAAATCTTCCATTTTGCTGGGGCCTCCTCTCCCCCCTCCCCCTCATACAGCATTTTGTCATAGGCTGCCCCCCCCCCCCCCCCCAAACAAAATTTTGGCTAAGTGCCTGGTAGGACCAGATATGATTCCAAACATATTCTTGAGGCGGTTTGCGGAATCTTGCTAAAATTTTTTGCTTGCAATTTTTCATAAGTCAATTGAATTAGAGCTAATCCCTGACGATTGGACTGCTAAAATAGTCCCAATCTTCAAAGCAGGAGCTTCCCATCGCGTTAATAACTACCGCCCAGTGTCAATTCAGAGCAGCATTGCAAAATTGATTGAGTCTATTTTGTTTAGGCACATTGTCTCTTTTCTCGAAGAGAATAACTTTTTTAATAAAGGTCAATACGGTTTCAGACGCAAATTACGTCCGTCTGATATTCGGAGTCAATTGATTTTGCGAAATCAATCACAGTGATCACCAGTTCCGTAACTGTACAGTTACGCAACTGGTGATCACTGTGAATGATTTCGCAAAATCAATTGTATTAGACGGACGTAATTTTTATAGATTTTGCAAAGGCGTTTGACCGCGTGCCTCACGGAAAGCTGCTCATAAAACTGAGATCCTTATTAAACAATGCACATATTTTAAAGTGGTTAAAAACGTATTTAAATAACAGAAAACAGTTCGTACCAACACAGGATTCCCGCTCTTCTACATTAAAGGCAGAATCGGGAATTCCTCAGGGATCAGTTTTTGCACTCTAACTTTTTATAATTTTTATAAATGGCGTTACAGTAGGCAGATCCGTTCAAATTTGTTTATTCGCCCCTGATTGTATAGTTTATAAGCAAGTGAAATGCTCAAATGACCAAGTCGTCTTAAAGAAGAGTTTAGAAATGATTTCAGAATGGTCTGATGATTGGCAAATGTCTTTGAATAACCAAAAATGTGCGCATATGACAATAACTAGGAAAAGAAACCTGCTGAATTTTAATTACGCTCTTCAAGGAACAGTTTTGAATACGGTATGCGAATGAAAACGCCTAGGACTAAGCATAACTTCAGATCTACGTTGGAACCCGCATATTTACTTGATCTCCCAAAAAGCAATGAATAAATTATGGGCATTAAAAATAAGACTGAAGGACTGCTCGAGCAAAACGAAACGAACCGCGTACAAAACTTTTGTTAGATTTCTACTTGTGTCTGCCGATGCTGTGTGGGATCCTTACACAATATCTAATATTAACAAGTTAGCAAGAATTGAGAAGAAGGCATTAAGATTTATATTTAATAAGTATGGCAGAGACACCTCAATAGAGGCTGGAATTCCGCTTTTACAAAAACGTACAAAGATCAATAAACGGAAATTTATTTTTAATCTAATAGATGGGAACTACAACTTGGATTATCATTAAAACTTTGGTTGGGGCTAGTTGGTTCATATCGATTAAAAGGTTAAAAGGCGCGAACAAACAGGACGACAAAGACACACGTACGACACGGACAGGCGGAATGCACGTGGCGAAAGAACTGTGGAAGCTCGCCGTCAGCACGCGCTCAGCAGTCGCGCACACAGCTATGGCCGCCAGTGAATACGCCCTATTAGCCCCGTGCGCGACCGAAAGCGTCGCGGTGGTCGGCCTTCCACGATTGGCCGAACGCTGACTATGACGTCGGAAAGGGGATTTATCATCGACGGAAATAAGAGGAATTAAAGAACTTTAATTTTGACGGTGTTGGCAGTGTTCCCTTGAGAGCGCAATGGTTTCAAGCTTCCACCATGCTATTTACAAACACCATCGAACTTGTTGTTTGGAAGGTAATGACGTCACAAGGGGGAACCACAGGAGGGCGCCACCAAAACATCTCGCCGCTAATAGGAACGTCAGAACACTACGGCATCGGGAATCGAACTCTTTAATCAAGCGCTCGCCAGAGCGTGAGCATGCGGCGCGGCGCTTGCGCTCTAAGCAAAAAATAAACGCCATTTGTTTATCACGCTAGCGCGAGCCATTACACGGCTTCCCCCTAGTCACATGGAGCAAAGTAGAAGGAGGTGTTGTTAGTTTCTGTGAACACCAAGTCACGTGTTCCACGAATCCCGCTTTGTGGCGGGTGATGAACCGATTGACGTGCCGGCGACTCCATGCTCAACAGCAGAAGATAGCGGAGCGTCATCCAGGAAGGCTGGCTTGACACGGTTCGTGGCAACGACTTTCGTTCGACTGTGTAAGTCGAGATTCATGGCTTTCGCCATGGGGCTGAAGACCTTAAAAGGTCCGTCGTAGGTCGGTGTCAAGCTTTTCTTTAAACTTTCTTTCTACAGGAAAGCATGTGAGCCCATTGACAGGTCCTGGCTAACAAAAACTTTCTGGGAGCTTGGCAGCCGAGATTGCGTTGGTTGTAGCTGCTGAAAGCTCTGCCGCATATTTTCTAGCTAGATCTGTGGTGAAGGCAACTCGGATGTTTTCGGTGCTTCAAAGAAGTCTCCTGGCAAACGGAGTGGTACGCCATACACCAACTCTCCGAAGGTGCAATTCAGGTCTTGCTTAAACGCGGACCGAATGAAGGGAAGGGCAAGAGGCAGATGGTCAAGCCACTGAAGACGCCCGTCCCATGGAGTGATCGCCGCCTTGAGCAGCTGGTGTAAACACACTACCATTCCACTTGCCGACGGGTCGTATGAGGCGGTGTGGACATGGCAGGTCTCAAGCAGCTGCGTCAGAGCAGTGAGCAAGGCGCACTGGAACTGGCGTCCTCAGTCCGTTGTTACAGTAGATGGGCAGCCGAAGCGAGCCATCCGGGTCCCTACAAACGTACTTGCGACGGTCTCAGACTCTCAGCAGAGATGTCGGCCAGTGGAATTGCTTCAGGCCACCTAGTGTAACGGTCAACGCACGTTAGAATGTACCTATTACGCACGTTAGAATGTACGTTAGAATATACCTATGTACCTATTACTAGAAAATTATAACGCACCTCTAAGATCCCTTAGAAATTCTTGAAGGCTAAGGCAAGACATTTTAGAAAACTATGATAGACATCTCAGACCGCTCAAGATATTTTAAAGGTAAGTCAAGACCTTTCAAAAATTATTGTTGTCCCCACAGATGGGTTTTAATGGGAAACTTTCATAAGGGTATTTAAATACAAACAAAACATGCTTAGAAAGAAGAGTACTTATTTACAAACGCAATTGTACCCCCGAGAAAAGTATTTGTATATAAGATAAAAATACAATAGGGGTATTTCGTCATCTTAAAATCTCCTTCGAATATATCTGGTTCCCTTAGTGTGACCTCTTTCACTTAAATTTACCCTTAAAAACAAACTGTGCCCACCTGAATAGTGCACCTTCTATGTTACAACAGTGAACTGCTGAGATAAAAAAAAATGGTTTGTTCATAAAATGGGATTCGCGAATGATCGGCAGGTACAATATCAAGAACAACAATGATTATTTAGTATATATACATTCCGTGCAAATTAATTCTAAAGATAAATTGAACCTCTACTGCACAAACAGGTTGGTAGTGCGACTTTTTTTAAGACCCAAAAATAAAGGCACCCAAGCAACAAAAAAAGCTTTCTCCATCGTCCCATTAGTTTCCTGTTTTTTTCTGTACTATTTTATATTTATTGTTCTGAAACCGCGGCCATAATGACGCTTAGGATCCAGTCTAGTAGTTGTACTCCACTGGGTAGATTTCTCCCTACAGCCTGTAAGCGCCGCCCCCCGCCCCCCTTTTCTTTGGCAGATTAAGGCCACAATAGACCCTTTCCGAAATTTAGTCCGGCCAATTTGATCACTATCATTATCTGAATCGTTGATCATTATCATCATCAGTTTTAACTATGTATAGGGAACGAAAACACGAAATAAGGAAGGAACATTGTTATGATAATTCACGGGGAGGTCCTTGTTATTCGAGGCTAGAACAGGAGGCCTGAGGACTAGGACATATAGGACAAAGTATGAGGAAATGCATACGCGGTGTGTCGTATACCAAGGGGAAGACGAGACTATAGAACATGTGGTGTTGAGGCGCACATGGCTTGTACCCCCCCCCCCCCCCCCCCCCCCCCCGGAGAGGGGGACAGATTTGGCCGGAGCGCTGGGGTTTGCAGTTGAGAATGGGATGATAAGTGCATTTTAATAACAAAGAGGAGATTAGAAGACTGATGGAAATTATCTAGGGAGAATTGAATGTCGTACAACTAAGCTAGGTGGCGCAAGCTGCCGCCCAATGTAAAGGGTACAGCCGTTAGCATCCATCCATCCATGAAAAATGGCATACGTGCATACCTTGTACGTGCTATACTAATGGTGGCCTTCTGTTCCCTAATGAAGGAAGAAGTTGAAGATGCTTCTAAGTAGATGATTCAAGCCTCTACATTCAAGACGTCAGCACGATGCGAAGCCGGAGCTGGATGCAAGAGCTGCGTAAGACATCATTTCTAACTCGGGCCCAGTCAATCTGTTAGTAAGCACACAGCCGGCTTCAAAGCAGGTATAAGGTTTAAAAGCGCAAACAGACAGGGACAATAGAAAATAACACAAACGACAGGGACAAGGCGCTACTCTCAACTAATTTAATGCAAGACTGTTTAACGCCTATAAGAACAACTCATCTACCGTTTACATTTCAAACAACGCCAACAGCCAATAAAAACACTTTACACACACCCATCGAGATAAGTCACTTCTTTATCTAGTAGGCTAACAGATGGCGCACTGATGCACTTGTCATTCTCCTTTTTAATAAAGAAAGCCTCTATAATCTCCCGCTCTGTTTTTTATTTCGCTTTTTTCAAGAACGTCGTTGACTCTAAAAGCGGTTCGCAGCCACAGCACTTACAATGCTCAGACAGATGACCCCCCGAATCGTTGCGTACAGATAGTTCGTGTTCTCTTGCCCTGTCATTGAAACAGCGTCCTGTTTGTGCTATATAAATTTTCCCGCAACTAAGCAGTATTTCATACATGACGTTAGTGACACAGTCAGTATATTGGCTTACATGCTTCTTGGAGCACAGAACTTTCTTTTTTCTAGCCATCATCGGGAAAATCTTAGCCAGTTTGCAGGGCGCAGAAAAAACAATGTTAACATTGCATCTGCCGACAATCGTTTTTATGTTGTGTGAAACTCTGTACATGTACGGAATGGCATGTATTCTTTTTTATCTTTTCTTGTGATACTACCATTCTGTTGATTCTTTTGTTTGATTTTTTGGAGCCGGCTTTCACAGACACTAGAAATCTGCCATGAAGGGAACCCTGCATTCCTTAGCCTTTTATCTGTATATCAAAGCTAGTCGACATTTGGTGATTAGAAGTTTTTGCGAATGCTGCCTCGAGGCAGGCTTATAGCGATTCCCCGCTTAATGAGCTTAGACTGAGCACTGTCAAACGACACTATGCTTTTCTTTGACCACTGTTTATACATCCAACAGAAACTGTCTCCAGAAAAATTTATCATAAGATCTAAGAATTGGGTGCGCTTGTCATCTGGCATCTCCCAAGTGAACTTCAGACCTTCTGATGCCTCTAGTGAAAGCTCTGACAACTTTCACAACTTCATCGAAATTAAAATCAGTATTAAAAATTACAAGGAAATTGTCAACATACCTAAACGCCTTTACTATATGTAATTGCGCAAGACCTTCAGAGATCCTCTTGTCCAACGATGCTAAAAATATGTTACATACAACAGGGGCCACGGACGAACCAATACAATCACCAGAGTTTTGTATAAAGAACTGCCCACTGATGCTAACGGCAGTAGAACCCAGATAAAATTCTAAAAGCTCTAAACAATTTTCACTACTGATACCTGCAGAATTTTGAAACACCACCTCCCTCGAATCAGTGATCCTGTTCCTCACAGAGTTCCTTAAACCTTCGTGCGGAACAGAATAGTACAAGTCTTCAACATCAACTGAAAAAGCAGTGACTGCATTCTGTATCTCTCCTCTTTAATTCTTGGACGACTCCATCTGAGCTTCGTACCAGAAAAGGATCATCTACTGCAAGAGTGTTAAGGTGACATCGGAGGTATCTGCTTACTTGTGCCCGCCAGGTGTATTTCTCAGATACAATGCCTCTCAAGAGGCAGCCGGGCTTATGTGTTTTTCCTGTGAAAAACACCTCCAAAAACCCACTCTCAGCTTTCTTAGCTACCTTTCTCAGCCCATCCAAGTTCAAGTCTTTCAGCATCTTCAGTGCCGCAGATTTCTGTTGTTTCGGTAAAAACTTTACCGAAGTAACATATTTTTAGCATCGTTGGACAAGCGGATCTCTGAAGGTATTGCACAATTACATATTTTAAAGGCGTTTAGGTATGTTGACGATTTCCTTTCAATTTTAAATGCTGATTTTAATTTGTATGAAGTTGTTGTGAATGTTGTCAGAGCCTTCACAGAGGCATCAGGAGGTCTGAAATTCACTTGAGAGATGCCAGATGACAAGCGCATCCAATTCCTAGATCTTATGATCAATTTTCTGGATACCATTTCTGTTTGATGTATAAACCGCGGTCTAAGAAAAGCTTAGTGTCGTTTGACAGTGTTCAGACTAAGCTCATTAAGCGGGGAATCGCTATAACCTGCCTCCAAGCAGCATTCGCAAAAGGTTGTAATCACCAAATGTCGACTAGCTTTGATATAGAGATAAAAACTCTACGGAATGCAGGGTTCCCTTCATGGCTGATTTCTAGTGTCTCTGAAAGCCTGCTTCAAAAAATCGAACAAAAGAATCAAGAGAATGGTAGTATAACAAGAAAAGATAAAGAAGAGTACATTCCATTCCGTACATGCACAGAGTTTCACGCAACATAAAAGAGATTGCCGGCAGATACAATGTTAACATTGTTTTTTCTGCGCCCTGCAAACTGGCTAAGATTTGTCCGATGATGACTCCAAGAAGCATGTAAGCCAATATACTTACTGTGTCACTAACGTCATGTATGAAATACCGCTTAGTTGCGGGAAAGTTTATATATGACAAACAGGACGCTGTTTCAATGACAGGGCAAGAGAACACAAACTTTCTGTACGCAACAATTCGGGGGGTCAGCTGTCTGAGCATTGTAAGCGTTGTGGCTGCGAACCACTTTTAGAGTCAAAGACGTTCTTGAAAAAAGCGAAAGAAAAAACAGAGCGGGAGATTATAGAGGCTTTCTTTATTAAAAAAAAGAATGACAAGTGCATCAGCGCGCCATCTGTTAGCCTACTGGATAAAGAAGTGACTTATCTCGATAGGTGTCTGTAAAGTGTTTTTATTGGCTGTTCGCGTTGTTTGAAATCTAAACGGTAGATGAATTGTCCTTATAAGCTTTGAACGGTCTTGCATTAAATCAGTTGAGAGTAGCGCCTTGTCCCTGCCCTTTGTGTTATTTTCTATTGTCCCTGTCTGTTTGCGCTTATAAACCTTGTACCTACCATGGACCAACTAGCCCAAACCAAGTTTTAATGGGGCTTCAAAGCTACCTTGATGTATGGAACTTTACCAAGGCGTCTGTGTGGATTGGCGCTTTGTTCTAACTGGTTGCATCTTTTTCGCCATCGACATTGACAGAGATTGAGAAATATCTGTATACTGTAAAGCGCACAATCTCCTCTGCCGGACTTGCGAAAGTGACTATGCCGGATGGAATACTGCAGACCGCAGGTTCATTGCCATCATTAGTACGGTAAAAGTTAAACTGCCATTTCAGCCACCAGATGGTGCTGAATTCCGGAAATGGTCTATGTCAAATATCTACCGTAATATCTTTAGAGATAGCCCGCCTAAAATCGATAGATAATTGGTTAAAAATAAGGGGTAGGCCAACTTTCGGTGTGTCATAAAAAAAGTTGACAAAATACTAGTTTTAGATTTTGGAACCCTCGAAACTTGTGATCGCAGGAAGGCGCGATAAACCACAGGCGACTGTCATTTCCAGTCAGCAATGTTCGCTTATCTCCCGCTGTGGTTAGGTAACACCGGTATTGCCGAGGTCACCATTGGCCAGGGCCCTGCAATGACAAGTAGCGGGCTATCTTTCGGGACATTACGGTTGTTCGATTTCAATCGTGCTTTTATGATTTTTATTATGTCGCAAAGAAGAGCTGCTCA
The DNA here is from genome assembly GCA_013358835.2 of Ixodes persulcatus. Classification (NCBI taxonomy): domain Eukaryota; kingdom Metazoa; phylum Arthropoda; class Arachnida; order Ixodida; family Ixodidae; genus Ixodes; species Ixodes persulcatus. The sequence continues at coordinate 367,587 of JABSTQ010010471.1, forward strand.
AAATTGTATTTCATTAGAATTATATTTGAAATGCACAATTTTCAGTATTTGTAAGCACAATCGACAAATTCATTTTCTTATATACAACGTGGGCGAAATTAATTGAAGGCTATTTAAAATGACCGCATAAATTTGTTTCTTCACTAATCGCGCTGGGATTTGCTACAGAGGTGTCTGACGTAGGTTGAAGCTTTCGCTAAAATTGTTGAAAGATTGGCTCACCTGAGTAAATCAAGAAAAATCAAAAACTACGTTTTCCTTATATTGCATGTACACTAAAAATAGTATGTGTTACTGTGGTACTTATTTAGGCCAAATGAATTAAAGAATATCTAAGCCAATTCTATTCTCTTTCCATTTCACAAATTGTTCAATCGTAGTAAACACCAGAATAGCCCACAACGATTTTCTGGTGATTTTGAGATAAAACGCTTAGCGATACAATTTCCATTGCCAAAACCAGTTTTTATTTTCTTTCTTTTGACTTCGGAGGTTTCATGTATTCATAGTCTCAATTAATAAATGTACCAGCTTTGAGCACCTCTGTAGTAAATCCCAGCGCGATAACTTAAGAAACTGATTAATCCGGTCAGTTAAAGTTGTGTTCAATCCATTTCGGACACGCTGTATAGTTCAATACGAAATACACCATAATCAAAGTATCTCAACTACGTATTTAAAATACTTCCATGTGTAATACCGCCCAACCAATTTACACATTTTATATTCGGGTAAAAGATAACCAGGTCATTAAATGGAACGACCCAATTAATGGCCCATGATAATGTTTTGGTTTATTTTATTTCTTTACAAAAAACAACCTGTAACGCCCAAGCATTATAGAAAGTACAGTCCCCGCTTTGATGATGATGATAACGGAAAAGTATTAGTAAAAAAAAACTTATTTGTGAAACATGAAGAGGTAACAAATCAGGATAGTATGTTAAAACAAAACACAAAATCACATTAAAGAACAAATATTTTTTCAAGTCACGCTGACTTGAAAGAAACTCATCTCCGATTGACCCATTGAGCAATAACAAGTTGGGTTTAAATGTGTAACTGATGACTGAAGCAACTCTATTCATATATGTTCACAAAACGAACACACCACCTAACCTCACTCTCACGTAACTCCATGTACGTAGCCATATTGAGAGCTTAGGAATTGCGGCCCAAGGCTTAGTATGTTCTTGCTGGCATCTTTATTTGTTCCCCGGCCTTCTTTTGGACTAACGCCGTAATTTTGTCAACTAAGGAGTGATTAGAAGATTCTAGACACATTATTTATTTATTTATTTACCCTCAAGGTCCCGAAGGGCATTACAGAGGGGAGTGGGGGGGGGGGATAGGTGACAAAGGTACAGTTGTTGATACATGAAATATAATACAGGAGGGAGGAGGGGGAGGCGAGGGCAGGAGGTTGAAGGATGAGGAGAGGAGGAGGAGGTAAAGGAGAAGGAGGGGGAGGAGGAGTAGCAGGCAGGATCACGAGGTGAAGAGGAGGGAGGACGGGTATACCCTCCCCTCAGAACCCTTCCCTCCTCCTCCTCAAGAGCTGCGCTCGAATTCGGTGTTTCAGGGGGTTGTAAACGGCTTTCATTTTTTCCCCTGTTAAATATATTAAGTGTCGCTCATCGCTCAGGCCCAGCCCAATGCTAGCGGACCGGACCTGGTGCCAACGTTTCAGAACTAAGCCTTTTATTATTCAAATGTTTCGAGCGACTTACTTGAACGTTCTATGGTAAAATAGGGCCCGGGCTCGGTAGTTTGCGCCATTCAGCCCCACGTATTCGTAGGCTCTGTCGGTCACCAGTTTACTATCGAAAAACTAAAAAAAAATGCTTATATATTTTTATAAGATAACGGTAAGATCTCAAAGTTTGGCACCCGATTCGGACCGCTAGTGCTGCATTTGATCAGAAACTGAGAGCTTGACGATGCGTAGTTTAATTTTGCTATAAAAAAAAACAATATATTTTGTTCGTAATATTACTTTTTTTTTATTGCGCAGCTTCGAACACATTAATATTTATGGTATTGGTGTCGACGCCCCATTCGCGATCCAGCTTCGACGACAACCGGACGCTTGTGAAACCTGGCCTACCTTTAGTACCAAAGCAAAAAAAAAAAAAAAAAAGAGAAAGGAGGGGAAAAAAAACAGAGACAGTCGGACGGAGATGATAAAGCCGGTCCATGAAACTGGTCGATGGGCGAGGAAGTGAAACTAGGGGGGAAAGGAGGACCCTGGAGGAACTTGCTCGGGTGTCCCGCGCCCGTTCACGTTTGCGCACTTTTTTTTTTCTTTTTTTTTATATTATGCATCCGCGAGCTTGCAGCGGAGGGGTCAGTGTGAAGGGTCGAGGGGTTTCTGACCCCTCTCGTAGGAAACGCTGACTTTCACGTAGCTACGTGCGGGAAAAAAAAAATAGAAAATTAGGAAAATCAAGCAAACAAGCTTAGAGATACCGCTTAATAAAATGCCAGGCGCACCGCTCGGCGTGTGTCGTCCTTAGGGCAGTTACAGTAGGACGACGTCGGAACGGCAGCCGACCGGCCGCATTCTTCGGACGGAACGGAGAACCGGAGTTTTATTGCGGGATCGACTCATTTCTGCCTGCGCGCAGGCTTTTGTTGATACGACGCACGTGGGAACTTATGTTAAAAACCAGCTTTGCTTGTTCTTTGAGCGCAGATTGCTTTGAACTTGTGCGGGGCATTTGTTATAGGCGTCACACTGATGCTCGAGAGGATAACTTTTTTGTCGGATAGAGGTAGGAAGATCGCCATCTTTGGATACGTTTTAATGGTGATGCTAGCGTCAGATTACTACTACCAGTGTGCGTGTTTACTGGCAAATTGGTACGTATGCATCTTCGTTCGCGAAGCTTCTTTCTACAGTTTTAAAATCAGTCATATTATTGCTTTATATGTTTCTTAATTATATTTCATTTTATTTAGTGCGCTTATAATGACGTTTTTGTATACGCTATAGGTATACAGGCTTTATAAGAAATTTGTGCCTAAACTGTTACGTCTGGAGCTTTCTTCTCCAGTTTAAAACATATTGCACTGTTTCCTTTAACGATACTCTTAATCATATTTTATTTAATGATCCATAATTACGTCGTTCTTGTTTTCTTGTTCGAGATACCTCTTACACCAATTACGTTTAACCCTTTACCTTTGCATTACGACGTTAGTTTTAACTTGGGAACTTTTTTTGTGTCCTCTATGTCATTACTGTTTCGACGGTGGAATAAAACTGGATGATGACAGGGTCAGGAAACGCTGGAAGGAGTTTAAACAGTATTATGGCCGAACGTCCCCGCTGATGACCGCTGCACTCATGCGCTTCTTGCTAGCGAGTAACGAACTTTACTCAGCACTTCTTCCAATGTTAGGTCACACGTGAAATCATTTCTTCGTTCAAATACACTAAAAAAAAAGGGAGAGACAAAACTTATGTATCTTCTCTTGTTTAGTCCTTCAACCTGCTTTTTGACAAAAACATTTGCCCAGAATATAAGAAAAACGTGTATCTATAATACGAAAACGAAAAAGAGACACACAAAAAGATTTCGTATAGTCACGAATAAAAACGGTTGACAAATGTAAAACTAAAAATAAACATTTCATGGCGCGGACTTGTTCCTACAAACTAAAGAGAGAAGTCCCACGCATCATAAGTCGGCGACGGAAGTGTGACTGTGTCGAGCAGCCCGATAACACTTTTTTTTTTTTTTTCACACACGCGGGTAGTTCAGAAATGTTCCAATCCCAAACACACGATGACAGTCCAAACTATGCTGTAAATTTTCATAAGAGTGCAGAATTATAAAATAATAAACAGTTTCGAGCGGGGTTCGAACCGGGTCCTCGGCGTGGGAGCAGCGTGCGTTGCTAACTCTGACACGCACGCGGCAGTATTCTTGTGACCATCACGCTCTTGCATTCAGATTATCTAAGGTTTGATTACCTTTCCTGCAGTCTAAACAGGCATTCATTAAAACAGTTTGGGAGATACCCATCTCCCATTCAAAATAGTTTTCCTGAACATTAGTTAGCTTTTCAATTCACATCATTTTAAGGAGAGATGAAACCCAGCACTCAAATTAGTATTTTCAAGCTTTTTGACGGCTTGACAACCCGGATCTCGAAAATATGCCAGCGAACTTTCGTATACCTCCTCAGACATTCGGACAAGAGTTCACAGTAGGGAGCGACTGTGATATAATGCGGCACCGACACCCTCGTCCCTTGAAGACGGCTGGGCTTTGAAGTTGTGCCAAGGCGAGAATGTACAGCCTTGTGTTTCTGGTCACGTAGCCTTCCGCGGCGGGTGCCCGTTTTTCGCGCGCGCCTTATGAATGTTTCTGGCCCCCTTTGGAAGAACACGCCCACGCTGCCTGTTGACGTCGGCAGGAACGTCGCCTGCCAAGGAAAGAGTTCTGGAAACATCCTTAAATCGTTAATAACTTCAATTCAGATATTCAAATGTTTTGCTCTTAACTGACTAATAATAATACAATAATATTGTTTATTTTGTGTGCCCAAAAACAAACACGCCGGTCTTCCCATTGGCGCACACAAAGAGATAAAAATAAGAAAGAAAACGCACGAAGAGCATCAAAGGAACAAATTAACGTGGCCGCAAATAGTGGGCACACTTCACACAGAATGTACTACAGAGTTTCAACTTTCAACTTAACTCTCCAAGTCCTGGCGAAAAACGGAGGGGTCCGTAAAAATGACCAAGCTAGAGGATGCGATTCTATTAAATTGAATTGTTGCGCGAGACAGTGGTGAGAGTTTAGACGTGGATTGAACGTAAAAGACAGTAACATTTCTGGTAACGATACAAGGGACATGAAAACCGACAGAACTCAGAAGTAGGTTATTAAAATTTGGAACCCGATTAATCGCTGCCAATTAATCGGTAAATAAATTAATTAGTCGGTTCTGTTGACCTACAGACATGATACCTAAAAAGTGACAAACAGCACATTTTCATTTTGACTATTTTTTCACTTCCATCACTGACGCAGTGTAGAGCGCCATTTGAAGCTTGACGCATACTGCCCACAAAAACAAAACACAGGAAAGTTTTAAAATGAAAATTTTACTCTTACTCTTGATGACAGTTATTAAAAAAATTTTAAAGTGCTTTACTGCGGAAGACAATAGTCCTGTTTACTAAAATGAAAATAGGGGTATCGATCTAATGAAGCGGGCATTTTTTCTCCTCCACTAAGTTTCAACTTTCCCGTCTGAATTGAACCGATTAACCGGTTATAAAGTTAATAGCGATTGAAGCATAGTCTTTTATTCGGAATTCTAATCGATCAACTTCCCAGCTTTACTGACTAATATTTAAATATTTATTGTGCATACCGGACAAGACACTTACTCTGAGTTTTATTTCAGTTATCTCGCAGTCACATTCTTTACTTGCTATTCAGTTTTACTGTAACCCCTTCCTTAATTACTCAATCATATCACCTGCATAGAATATTGTATAACGACATCTCCAATCGTGCATCTTATTTTCGAGACTATAATCTAAAATTATACGTTTTAAAAAATTAAATGCACGTGGTGAGGATCTTCTAGGGTATAGGGGTAGGCAACCGGCGGCCCTCGAGGCCATATGATACTGCCCCCCGCAAAATACTAGAAAGACCCGCCCTCTTCTTTAGCTAACACAGACACAAACACATACTCTCAAGGACCAAGGGCGCAAGTGATATGGTTGGTTACAGACCTTGTGTAATCGGACGCATTAATTCTAAAACAACACACCAGGTGGTTAGTTTTCTATGCACGTTCACGCTACGTGCCACCGATCCGCAGTTGTTCTGCACCAAAGTGATGCATTGAGAAGGAATAATTAAGGTCATCGTATCCAGCGTAAACTGTTAATTGGATATCACGGTTTCGTACCATTGTTAATTTGAGCGGTTTCTATCACACGAAGAGGCTAACTGTGGAGAATCTGGCCAAGCGACGGGTCAAAAACTTATCTTAAATCCTGTAGGTCATCATTACGAAGAGCAACTGGACTGACGGTTTTCAGTTTGTCTGGGTGTTTGGATGTTGGAATGAGAACCATGTGCCCTTGAAAATGATGGAGACGGAAGGAACCTGGGCTCTAAAATGCCTCGCAAGATACAGCGTGCAGCACAGGGCATAGGAGTTCACTTTGCGGCATACCGTTCTGTTCGGAAGCTGAACCCCCACCACTCCCAGCCACCCGGTTCTTCATTCGGCCATGCTCCGTCTCCGTATGGCTGCGATCAGGCCCACTGCAGTGGAGAGGTTGCCGACCCCATTTCTAGGGGTTCGGACTATACGAGGATAGACATTAAGGATTTTGTGAACGACAAGGATAGACACGACGGATTTGCATCGTATAAAAATAATAATATTAGCAATTATTTTCTATATTACAAGCTTATTTATTTATTTTTTTGGTTTGCTAATAAAGCCGGCATATTTCAGAGTGTTCAGTGTGTGACAAGAGTTCACGTAACAAGAGTTTCAAAAGTCAACGCCAACGCATTTCCGACATTGCTTGACTCTGAGTGTGCATCGGACACGAGGGATGCGTCAGCGATTTTGCGAAGACTCGGATCAAATCACGCGTTTCGTGCCCAGTGGACGGATGCTAATGGCTATACCCTTCGTAACGGGCGGCAACTTGCGCCACCTAACGGAAGAAGCGACGACGAGCGTCAAGGTTGCTCGATGGTCTTTTGGAATCTGTCTCTTGTTTATTTGTGAAATTCGTACCCGGGTGCTGCCTAGGCACCGGCTGCGGACGTGCTCCGGAAAAATACGGTCATGCTTTTTCTGTGCATCAGAATACAGGCAAATTATCTGTTCATCAGCGCGCAGAATAAAACAAAATGATGTGAATGATTAAGAAACTATGAGAGAAGAGAAGCGTACGTTAAAACTTCTTTTTTTTTTTGGGGGGGGGGGGGGGGGGAGCAGGATACGTATATTGGAAAGTAAATTTAAAAAAAAGTATCGCGATACTTACGCCATGAGATAATGTTTTGAGTAAAGAGCGATTCCAAAAGAAACTTCGATTTCAAGACGCCGACGACCAAAACAGAGACATGTTTCGAAATTACGCCTAGGACACTGTACCTTCAAATAAATTTTTTAAATCTTCTAAATGGGATGTGGTAAAGTGACAAGAACATTTTCTGAAACAACATACTGGAATATTTACGTGGCTAGACAGAAGACACGAAATGGGCTTCAAGGTTGAGACGTTCATCCTAATATAGAAGCATGTGATCCAATCGGTCAAATTAATCTCGCAACGTTAATATTGCGCGATTCCTTTTTTCGTGTAAAGTGTTCTGTGGGATTTTTTTTTTGTTTTTTGTTTTGCGACATGTGTGTTCAGACATTTAAAAACGTTCTGTGAGGGTTCTGGATCTCTTTTAGGGGTCATGGAGGAACGAACACCATCATTACAAAAAAACAGAGGCTGATTTAACAAACAAGCTGTTTACGCTATCCCGACTTCAGGAAACAATTTGCGTGCATAGTGAGCATGATACAGTTTGAGTAAGGATTTCACATAAGGTTGCTATTGGCCCTGGTGTAAGATGAGATGCGTTGACAAATGTGTGAAACTCTTCACGATTTTGAGAGTCCTTCTTGAGCGGGTGCCTGTGCAAATAATATCTGCAATCGCGACGATTTTTTAATATGTGTCGATGGTGAGTATTATGAAGTGTACTACCTTTAATCCACGCATTCTCTACTACAACCGAACCTACAACAACCTGAAGGACGATTCTTTTTCAATCTTGTTCGGTAGCAGAAAATCGAGCACGTAGAAATGCCTGGATAGGATATATATATATATATATATATATAACTTCCATCAAAAAAAGAAAAGAAGTAGGCGTGATATTTACATTGCGAGACACTTTCTCAGTTAGGAGCGACTCCGAAATATATCATTTGAGGCTTCGACCGTTAAATTTAAGCATTCATTCATCCATTCATTCAATCTTTATTTCTTAGGTAAACCAATACAAACGGAAATACATACGCCTCCACTGAACAGGATCCATAGCCAACAACTAACATATGTCTCGAATTATTCAAATGAGACACGCAATGTAAATATTGGGCTATTTGTTTTTTGGGAAAAGTTTATTTCACTGGTAAGTGCGCCTCGTGGTTCTCCTATGCTGTCTGCGAAATGGTCAGTTCCTTCTGACGCATCTTGACCTGTTTTGTGGTAAAGATATAAGGATATGTCTTTATTGTGGCAAACTGTTGACCGCCTTGCACAATGTTTCTCATCATCGACCACGACGATAATTTTTTTTTAGAATGTTTAAGAGATTATTTTTTGTTTCGCCGGGACTCTGCATAGAAATCAATCTTAAATAACGTTTCACCGCATATTTGTTTTAAGAAACAATGGCTATATGCACCAGTCATAAGTTTCAACCTATGACCTTTCATCGACTTTTCGCGCGTGGTTTTGTTGCAAATAAAGTTATCTCGTCGTAGGGCTACCTTTGTCGCGGCTGCGTCAATGCACCCTCGATAAACGGGTACATAAGAAGAAAAAAAAAAAACACGATGCTCTCGATAACACGTGTGTCCTTCATGCGCTGCTCAGGCTGAAAAATATATTTTTATGAGCATAATTGTGTTATTTTGGCAGCTCACGCATTACGATAGGCGAACATTTTTTTATCTTTCGAATCATTGCCGTGTCCGCATGAATTAGGAGAATTTTGTGACTGAGCGATTTTGATTTTGATTTGATTTTGGCCTTGTGTTTACTCTTCGTTTCAGAGCTGCAAAGCGATTATATATACTTGCTATGCCTAATTCCTGCACTCGCGCCGCGCTCGAGGAACTCGTGGCTGTCTCTTAGTACTAAGTTTCTCTACATTGTAATTGCCTGGAGTGTCGCTCAGCCTGGGCCATTCGCCAGTTTTATTTTGGTCTGGTAACGGGGATTTCTAAACTCTTACAAACGGTATGCTTACGAGTATACACGCGTATTGATTAAAAAAAACGCATGGTGCGTTTCCCACCAAAAGCTGTGCCGCTAACTCAGCGTGCACGCTCAGTTAGCGGCGTCGTTTTTGATGTTGGTGATACGCCAAAGCATTGCGAGCGGCTCCGTCGACGACAGAACTTAGAGCGAAACTGAAGCGGTTCTATATTTGAGGGAAAACACTTACATCGTCTTCATTTGGCCTGCAGGAGAACGAATGTTAAAAATATATTTAAAATTGATGGGGCAAGCCGACACAACAGGACATTCAAAATAGTGCTGAAGCCCCTCCTTCCCGGCGCCTTCCCCAAGCCTGACCCGAGCCGTCAGAAACATTGCATGTGTTCCCTCACAAGCGGCAAACGCAGAGCAGTTCAAACTTCCGGGTACGCCGTCACATCCAGCGGTTGGTTGTTAATTGTTTCGACTTTTCTCACGGTTTTTGATAAGTCGGAGTCACATGCTTGTGATATTCAAATTCACAGGACAAAAACACGCTAGGAGTCACTTCTAACTCGTTTTTTTTTTCAAGCACCTCCTCAGCTTCATTTTTATCAATACAGTCGAAGACGTATATTTAAGGCGCATAAATCAAAATTTCTTCGCATTTGTTTCTTTTGCGAGTAGGCCGGGTGGCACCTACGAGGGGCGTTCATAAAGTTTGTATTATTGTCACGAAGGAATAGAGGTGCAGCAATCAAACTCGAGTAGGAGTTGAGACTTTCTCTACATATTCGCCACCAAAAGTTACCCACTTTTTCTAGCGATGTTCCACATGCCAAAGGCCATTGTTATAGAACCCCTCGTTTTGAGGGTTCAGGAATCGCTCCACTTTAGCAATCACTTGGTCGCCGTCATTGAAATGCTTTCCTCTTATTTGGCCACACTGGAAGCGTCTGCGCCATTTAACCAAAGTATCATAAACTGGGGTTTTGTCCCCGAACAACGCTCCCAAATTGGAATGAATATCCTTGGCATTGCTTCCCTTCAAATTAAAAAAAAACAAAAAAAAAAAAAACCGGATCACTGCATGTGCTTGGCACCGACGGGCGGTGCCATTTTAGTTTCGACTCCCTAGCGGCGTTCCGGGCTACTATAGCATCCGATGTTTATACTGTGCGGAAAGTAGAGGGACGCGCGCTCGTGTTGATGCCTGTTTTGTTCCGTTTTTTTTCAATTTTTTGTGCCGATAATACGAACTTTATGAACGCCCCTCGTATATACTGGAGTCTTTATGGCCGCCAACGTGTTGAATTTGCAATCGCCACCTCGTCATAACTTCGAATAAAGACCTTTATGTATAAAAATCAAGTACCAGATGATGCTTCTTTGTGTCGCCGACAGCTCCAACAAACGCAGTCGATCATGACGCAAAAAAAGCTCGACCTAGCTGTAGAACAGTCCCTTCGAGCATAAAAAAAGACATACGACGAAAGGTCATCGACGTTGCATCAGGTGAGATTTCGAGCCGGTGGTACGTCGCGTGAAAATGCCCCATAGCTGCCTCCGTACACCTTTCTTGGCTTAGCCACTACAATATTTTCATTTATGCATCCTGGTTACCCGTTTTCTTTCAAAATAACTGAAACTTCGCTGCTCAGAGTTTCTGGAACCACAGTTATTAAGAACAACTCAACAAGCGCTTTGGTTTATTTGCTGGATGGCGCTTCGTTTGTTGATCTCAATTAAAAAAAAATGAAATGGAAAAAAATATTTCGCGCACGTCGTTGTAATGATTTCGAGATGCGACGACACTCCCAAAACCACACTCGGGGTTATATCTCATTTCGCCCGTATAAGCCGACAATAGACTAAGGGCTGTGCTTCGATCTCGACCAATCAAACACCGTCCTTGCACCACGTGACCCTCCTCTACTCAGGAATCACTATGCCACGTGACTTCGGATCGACGGTTCATTGGTTACAGCGAGCGCGGAGCCACCAGTCCTTTGCCAGCTATATTTCGTTCACCCCTTACGTGACAATGCTGTGGAAACTACCCGCTCGTCAGACCAATAGATCACCTCTCTTTTGTCACCTGACTCCTCTCTCTGCGCGTAGGCACGGGTGAGAGACGCGATCACGTTTCGAAAGATGAACGTATAACTGGTCCAACGTGTTCGTAGCTTCCACCGCGCTGTCAGCAGGAGGGTAAACGGACTATAGCTGGGGGCGTTCATGAAGAATAGATGCTGCGGTCCCGAATTTTCCCGGACGCCGCCGACGCCTCGGCGACGCCGACTTCCTTCCCCTTTGTCCTCTTTCTCCCCCATCCCATGACAAACGACCGTTTTGTTCGTAGTCCCCCACGTCCCCTTTTCCCGCGAATGACTCTTCCTCTCCCTGGTATACTGAAACTGAGCGTGGAGCGGAACGCGTCCGTGCCGCCCACCACCCAGCCAAGCCAAGTTAGGCCAAGTCAGGGGTCCGACGCGGAGTCAAAGAACAAGCCAGAAAACAAACGGCACGGGTCGCGGCCAACAATGGACGACGATGAATTCCGCTCTGGCCGCCGTTGAACTTGCCCTTAATGTCACATCGGTTTGAAGAGTGTCACCCTTTTTGGCTACGGTTCCCGGAGCGCGCGTCTTCGACTGGTGCGTTTAGCGTCCTGTATGCTGCCCGTACATCAAGAGTGGTCCCAAAGGGGCAACAAATGACGTCACAGAAGTCGGGGTGAAACACTGTCGGATGTCGCGATTCTGGCGGTTGGCACATGAAGTACTGACAAAAAGCGCGAGCGAACGCGAGTGTCACTGTCATCGCAGCGTCCCAACTTATGGCTGCCGGAGCTTCCGTGGACTGCCTGCCACACTGGAGCAGACTTGTACGTAATCCGTTACAAGTAACGAAATTACTTGTAATCCCTTACATTTATCAGTAATTTTGTAACGGATTAATTACATATTTTCTAGAGTAATTTTAAAGTAATTTCCTTACATTTTTTTTGCGTAACGGATTCCTTGTAATCCGTTACAATTTTTTTCAGGACCAACCCCCCCCCCCCCTCTCTTTCTAAAACCAAGTTAATTTTTGTTTTCCTTGGGGAAGAGGGGGGGGGGGGGATTAAGTCGAGCGCAGTGACACTGTCACGTGAATTGACCAGCGCAAAAGGAGGCTTGGCACTCTTCAGTTCCGCAAAGCCTTTTTTTTTTTTTTGCAACAGCAAGCCTCTAACAACAATGTCGAAAAACCCAAATGAACATTTCTACAAAAAAAAGAAGGGAGGGGGGGGGGGCAAGTTATATCCGTCTTTTTTAGTTCCTTTGTTTTTTCTTTGCGATCGAAGGTGGGGAGGGGACACCAAGTGATTGTATGCCTCTTCGAGAAGCACGAGGCGGTAAGTGCACGGACAAGAAATAACAATGTCCTTCTCGGTTATAGTGACTACGACCATTTTCAAAATGTCACAACACGAGACATCGCTCCGTCTACCCTAAAATCCACTAAAAGAGATGTGATAATATGTGAAGGTGTTATCGCCACAAGCATGTATGCTCGTTTGTTGCTGAACACTTATCATCTTCTCTTTGAAATCAGGATATTTTTTCTGTTTTTTTTTTCACCTTATTTGACCCTGTATTAAAAGCTACTTACTTTTTTGTAGTCCAACCTCTAGGGTTGGCCCACTTTATTTGTGAATTCGAAAATGGTAATAGTCTTCCTTTCTTTTTCTTCCTGTACTGACCCCAGCAGGACGCAACTTATCCCAAGCAGATGTTTTTACAAATAAGACATAATGATGGCTGAGGTAACTTGACATTCTGGCTTGAGGAGAGAGTGAAACTCGTGAGTGGGGCCATAGCGCGGCTTACTTAATACTCTGCCCTTTGCTGCCCGTGGCATCAGCGGACGTCTATCTGGAGAACATCGGAGTAAACTGCAGTCGGTTCGTGCTCTGTGCTTTTTTGAACAGCACCAGGAAAGGTACACACGGCAAAGGTGCGTTTACATTCCCTTGTTTTAACCGCCGTCCAAATTAATTGTTGTTATGAGTGTCCTTTTTTTTATTACTTATATTTATATATTGGTAACTTTTTTTTATTCACCAACGTCTCAACCGAGGCTCGACCTGTTCAAAACCAAAGGAAGAATATCGAGCCAAACCTTATTTAATTTTGAATTATCACCTTACTGTTACAACTACGTTTTGCTATTGTCTGTCAATATATGCCGGTTTAGTAAGAGTGACATAATTCTTATTTTAGTTTTGGCTAGATGTATGACGACTTCTACAGCTTCGCGATTTCGACAACGAAGAATTTTAGTAGATCGTCCCAATGAGTCCGATAACGATACCCGATACTCCGCCGCCGCCTTTGCGCATTCATCATATCGTTATCGGGGGTATCGGAGGTATCGGAACGATCTACTGAAACTCTCGAATATCAGGCAACGGCTGCAACGACGAAGCTTTGCTCTATCTTCGAGGTACGTAAATAGTACTTCCATTGCTTCGCTGAAAAATCTCAATGCAGAGCATAAAGCATTCGTGAGGCACAATATGGCACTCCCATGCAGTGCTTCAGTTCAAAGAGTGTTCAGCGTAGCAGTCGACATATTAAGTAAGAAATAACGCGAAATGTCTGACGAGACTTTAGAGAGACAGCTCGTGCTCAAAATACACAAGGTCATTAAATGGAATAGGTTGCAACAATAAGAACTTGAATAACCCTCTTTCCTTTGTTTCTTACTTGAGGGCAATAATGTTGAAAGTAACGCCACGAAAGTAACGGATTAAGTTTTGGGGTAACGGTCAATTACTTTTATTGGAGGGTAATTGTAATTGTAATTAATTACATTTCAGCCTCGAGTAATTGTAAATGTAATCCCTTACTATTTTTCAGTAACGTGTACAAGTCTGCACTGGAGGAGAGTGACCCTCAGCAGAACAGGCGTTTGCCATCTTCACCACAGCTGCTGGGACGCCGCCAGGATCGCGACTGTCGACAGCGTGACACTTGTATGATGTCACCTGGCGGAAATCGAGGGACCACTTTTTTGAATGTGGTAAAACACACCAGTCAGAGACGCCTTCCATGCAGCATACTTTGGCTTAGGGACAGCTACACTTCGTTTCACTTGAAGTCAGACCTTAGCCGACGCTATGATCTGATGGATCCACTCAAGCTGCGCCAAAAGGGCATTGTCACGGTGTTCGTTGTCCTTCTGTCTATCATAATAATAATAATGCTAATATGATTTATTGCCATTACCGGTGGGGACCGAGAAAAAAAAAGGCATTACTTGACGAGCTCTCGTCCCCTTAATATTCCGCAGCAGCAGCGAGACTATAGGGCGTTCAAGCGAAGTACACATAAGCACGCACTTCACAACCCCCCCCCCCTCCTCCCCCCCCCCAAAAAAAAAAACAAAAAGAAGAAAGAGACATTACGATTAGCAAGAATTTCCGCTAGAAACAATTTTAACAATACCTTTACATAATCAACGCATTACATCCGAAATGAAAAGGGTTCGCATAATGTTTTCTTTAACTGTCAAAGATACACACTCTAAAAAAAGGGGGTGTAGACGTTACACCCCTTGTCCCATATACGACACCCCAAAACTTCAGTTCGACGTACAGCGCACTGACGTCGAACTGACTGCCCCAACTTTTGCGAGAGGGTTGATGACGGTGCGATATAACGTATTAAGCAGCTAGAGTACGTATCAAAGTCTACAGAAAAAAAAAAAATCACACAGGTTTTGCAGTTGAGCCTAGAAAACACCGATAACTGTTTTTTGCAGTCAGTCACACTTACATTAACTATTTTAATGAGTTGTACCACTCGGCTATCAAGCCGCTCGTGAAATTTGGTAGCGTCGGTACAACGTCAGTGCGCTTTACATCCAACTGAAGTTTTGGGGTGTCGTATATGGGACAAGGGGTGTTACGCCTACACCCCCCTTTTTTTAGAGTGAAAGTTTGTATTATTGTCACGAAGGAATAGAGGTGCAGCAATCAAACTCGAGTAGGAGTTGAGACTTTCTCTACATATTCGCCACCAAAAGTTACCCACTTTATCTAGCGATGTTCGGTGTCCTTACGAATATCATGAGAATGCAACGAGTTTAGACGTATAGGGATTCGGTGGGCCAAACATTTCTTTGCCGGTCTTGGATCGAAACTTGGGTAACTGGCAATAGTGGGGGTTCCTAATTTCGTAGGTTACGAGATGTCACTGCAGATTACCCCCGGGGCTGTTCCGTTGAATGCTATCACCGAGCCAACCACTCGCGCCCAGAGAATGCGCCGCGATTGGTTTACTCGGTGATTGCAAACGCACAAAGGTGGCGTGACGGCGCACTTTTGCTGATGTTCAATTGGCTCCGAAGGATCGTGACGTAGGCGGCCGTCGAACTTCACGTGAAGTGAAGTATAGACCAACTCAACTCACTTACGTCACCCCACTGCGGTGGCGCTGCTGTCGGTACACTGTAAACGAAAAGTAGCCCGGATGGGAGTTTTAAAGAATGAGATGCCGATTAAACTCCCAAGCCTAAAGCATTCACTCCCGTACATGGGAGTATAAAAACTAGAAACCACCACTTTACTCTGGTCGCTAATGGACGGGGTATAAAAGCGACATCACCTGATTGTACTCCCATATTAAACTGGAGTTCTTGAGTGACGCCACTCCGCAAGACGAAATGGGAGTTGAAAATACTCTCATCCGTCCACCCGTCTGCGGGAGATCGGCCGCCATTGACGCAGCCGGCGTTTCCCCCGTCCCACCCAGTCCCGGCTCTGGCACCAACGGGTTTCCCGTCGTGGGAGAGGTCGTTATAATGGGTCCAAAGCGTTTTGGGGCTGATTTTTGTTTGAAATCCCGACGCCGGCGAACACCAAATATTACACCCGTGAAAAACCAATCACAAAATACGAACTTTTCGCTCAATCTGGTGAATACCCAAAAGTTGAGGGTAATATGGGGAAGCAGACGACAATCCAGTTCTTTTCGGAGAGACGCGAGTGTAGAGCAACCATTGTGTGTTGTTTTATGGCCCTTCTCAAGCGATGCATTTTTCTGGCGCATCTTGACTCGCGAAACGAGTTTCGTGAAATGGATTCGCCCTCTGAACAGGGCCGAAAAACGCGCGTCTGCATCTCCCTGGGTTTTTCAAGAAAAAAACAGCCAACGGGCCTCTCGAAAAAGCTTTCACGTAATCTCAAAAGGATAAGCGAGCCGTTGGCGGGGCCCAGTGGCGGATTAAGGGGGGGGGGGGGGGGGGTTTGACCCGCTCTTGATTTGTGCATGAGTAAAAATTTAGTTCGTGTGCGTACAGGTCGGTGGCGCATGGGCGGTTCGGTGGCGCGTGGCAGCTTTCTCAATTTTTGTGCACTCGTAGCGATGAGCGCGAACATTGCATGCCGCCGCCAAGAATGCTCTATTCGCGTCGTTGACGAGCGCGGAAAGCGCTGCCCGACGCCGCTGACTACCCAGAAGCCCACGCGCGAGAGCCCCATTCCCCCATTCGGGAATTCGGGGCTGCTGGGGCTGCAGTGTGATGCTCGAGGCGCTCATTTCTGCGATCTGAACCTGCCGTTCTTGCCGCGTGTCGTCTGCTGTCCGCGTTTTCCCGTGCTGGTGTGCATATTTAACATTCGTGCGCTCGACTGGGCGATTGTGCGCGTGGACGTGGACTGCTCCGAGGATGTGCTACTGCCGTTAGGCCTATATCTGTCTAACGAGCTCGGGCCCATAGGCCTAACAGCCGGTGGTGGTGGTGAGTGGACTGCTCCGAGGATGTGCTACCGCCGTTAGGCCTATATCTGTCTAACGAGCTCGGGCCCATAGGCCTAACAGCCGGTGGTGGTGGTGAGGTGCCGGCAAAAGCGGGAAGCTCCATGACGCGCCAAAGGTAGAGTTCATTAGAATTAAGTATGACCTAATGTGTGTGCTATATTTTATTATGTGCTAGTCGTACGCATTGGCCGCCGTTCCGATCGAAACAAGCGCCATCGAATGTACGAGAACGGTGGACCCAGTGAAACATTTGAACCATTAGCCGACCAGAAATTTTCATCTGGAGTGTCTCGGCTAGATAAACGATAGTAGCGGTACGCGATGGAAGTTGGACTGAATTTTGCATTGTTTGTAAAGGTTCTGTGAATTGCGCTACAATTTTAAACGCGTACATTGCGTAATTAGGCTTCGTCCGCTCTCTTCGGTGTCAGTTTCTTGAATCGGCGTGGTGAAAGCCTACTATGTATGATGATAACAGACTGGCCTTCTGTCAGAAAGCGGTCGCTGTGGAATATCGATTTCATCGAAGCATTCCGGCGGAATCACCAGAGTCGCTGGGCACGAGTCCGGCAAATCTGCCAAGCAGCTAGCTTCGACAAACGCGATAGTATGATTTGTGTGAGATTTTGGAGAAAATAAATGCTGGTCTGCACTCGTCATCCCCCAACATTTGTTTGTTTTCGAACTGCTAACCACTGCCCCGAATCGTTGTTTCGAAGCGTGTCCAAACCACGAAAACGAAAAGTTACCGACTGGGAATCTGATGTACGGTACGTGTAAAGACGAAGCAACTTTTACGACGCGGTTGCCACGAAGATGCGCATGCGCAAAGTGGCAGCTCGTCGGGGCGCGCTGGTCAAGGGTCGAAACAGCGCCTCGCTGGTCGAAACACCCCCGAAATTTCATGGTTTTCCTCTTCCCCTTTTCCATTGCCAGTTTTTTTTTTTTTTTTTTTTTTGTGAAGACATTAAAAGTCCTATGTGCTTCTCTTTCTCTTCGACAACCCACTACGGCGAGGGGCCGGACCCACAACATTCCAAAGCAAAACGAAGATGACGACACTGTCCGTGGACTGCGTGAGCGTGAGAAATACAATGTCCGGCTCCGGCTCTCCGAAGAGCTCTCGCCAAACTCGACTCTGTTATAGTAACCGAAGCTTTTCTTCAGGCTCGCAGGTGCGAATGGCTCCGCTCCTGACGTCACATAAGCCGCGAAATCCTGACCTCGAAGGACGCTGGCCTCGCCTCGGAAAATGCAGGCGGCTTCACTAAAGTTCCCCTACTCTTTGAGTCTCAAGGACTCCACGCTACTACCAGGGCAGCGAAACAAAATTTCAAAATAGCAATACTCTGACTTTGCAAACCCTAAAACCCTACAACCCCACAAACAAAACGACGAAATAACAAACAGCTTAGCTGTTTGATTTTCGTTCTGTTTTTTTTATTTGTTTTTTGGGGTTATTCGCCTGTACTCCTTTAGTTTCAGTAATACATCACCCAAAACGCAAAAAAAAAAAAAAGCGGGAGAGAAAAGCGGCAGCATAAGCACCGTGGAAGCAACTTTGGAATGCTCATAATTCTTTTTGGCTTCAAAGCGTACCTAGTTTACTTCTTTAATCGCTGCAGGGGGTGATGTTTATAATTTTGGGCTCAACACGTGAGTCGTGAAAGTTCCTTTACGTATATAGACTCTCAAAAATTAGATCACTCCAAAGCTGTCGCTTGACGCTTTTTTCAAGAATAATTATTGACCTACAACTTCAAGCGTGTCATCAACGTATCCAACAAAGTCGGCACATTCATAGGGTGACCAGACGTCCCGTTTTGGCCGGGACAGTCCCGTTCTTGAGGTCCGCTTCTGCCGTCCCGTCTTTTTGTCCCAATAAAGAATCATGTCCCGTTTTCGCAGGTGTGCATAGTTTCGAAATCGGCACCAAGCAAGTTGAAGCAAACCGAAACTGTGCTTTCTCGTTACAAGTATATTTTACAAAAATAACCGTAGGTACTTTAAAATATGAGTTAAGCTATACGCACGAGCCCGTGCACCTCAACCGGAAATGGTTACAACGAGTTTCAGTTTGCAATAAAGAAAAAAAAGTAGCGTAGCTTAGGAAAGGTGCCTGCTTCATACGCAGCGGACCCAGGTTCAAGCCACAGAGAGTGCTTTTTTTTTTTTTTTTCTCAAGCATTTTAGGGGCGAAGCTCCTTAGGGGCTGGCCATGTCCGTCCGCCGTCCGTTGTCCGCCGTAGGCCGGCGTCGGGTGCTCGTGCTTCTGCTCGTGAGATCACGCGCTCACGAGCACGTGAGCACATGCTCACGTGCTCAGTGTAGGGCAAAAAAAAAAATGGAAAAAAAAAGATGAAAAAAATTATGAAAAAAAGAAAAAGAAAATCACACATTCTCCTACTGACATGAATGAAAAGGCTCAAAGAAAAAGAAGAAAAAAAAAGAGTAGGGGGTTCTGAGATGCCATCCCATCTGTCTGCTTAAAAAAGGAGAAAGAAGAAAACCACACATTCTCCTACTGATATGAATGAAAAGGCTCGGCATGCTGCGGTTCGGCGTCTACGCAGACAAGCACCACCAGAGCTTCGCTCCAAGCAACATCATTCACCACATGGAGATGCGGTCAATTTTTTTGTTAAGCGTTTTTTTTTTTTTTTTTGTCATGCATTTGGCGATATTTTCTATTCTTTTTTACAATCAACACTGAAAAAAACAAACAATAAAGACGAATGTTGTCGACGAAATTTCGCTGAACTAAATGGTATGGGACTCTTTCCGGACGCTTGGATTAGCTTGGGTTGCCGGCTGGACGCAGTGAAGAGGCGTGTACGGTGGATACTGTCCCCGAGAAGCGGCGTGAACGTAGGCGGGGGTTGTTTACCCTGAGAGAAAAATGTAGTGCAATATGGTGACGTTTTGAAGTAACAGCAGTTATTTCATTAATTTTTTTTCTCCCAATCTCAATCTCTAGTACAATCCCCCCCCCCCCCCCCCCCCCCCCGGCGCTGGGATGTCCCGTTTTCTACCTTGAGGGATATGGTCACCCTACACATTCACGTCAGGCAGCATCGTCCGCCCTAAGCGAGAGCGATGTCATGGCCAACGACGTCGGATTCAATGTCGCAATCCTCGGTTTCGGGCAAATCACAAGCCTTTGCGGAGCATTCGTTTCATTAAACAAACTGTCTCAGGAAGTTCTGGTTTCGACACAGATGTGAAGGGACCGCACCGCTTAGCGCGTCTCAGCGGTAGAGACGACTTGCCTTGGTCCCCACGTCTTGTATTCTAATGTAAACCGCCTGCTGCAAATCCTGGCCACCCTGCCCGTTAGCACCGCTGAGGCGAAACGTTCGTTCTCGAGACTCCGAAGACGGAAGCCATACCTCTTCGTCCTTCATACTTCAACGTCCCAGGAGCGCTTGCTACTCCGTTCTAAGCTCAGACCAGAAGCTCCGCCTTCAGCGCGAGCTCGCTGGCTGCCGCTGTGCTTTGTTTGCGCGCGCCTGCGCTTTCAGACTTGTGTCACCAAGGGCAGAAAGCTTGCGCTGAAGACGGAGCTTCTAGTATCAGCTAAGGGTGAACGGAGCATAGGGGTTGCGCTTCCGAACATTCACGGGAACATCCAAGACAGCCCCGAAAGGGTCCTCTCGCTTCTTTCTATCGACCGACGGCGGCTTCCACTAAATGTTTAGACCCCACAAAACGATAGAAACTGGTACTTTTCTCTGCCACTTTCTCGTAAAACGACAACGAAGAACGGAAAGAACCCGAAACATGACCATAGCACGATAATTTCTGAAAAATGTGCGCAGGAACAATGAACGTGACGTTTCACTTGCTCGTTGTCCCGGTCGGTGCGCATTGCAGTTTTTATGTGTAATCGTATTCTAAACTTCGCTATTCTTTGGCACTCTTACGTAGTTTTCAGTCATTGGATACCCGAGTGTTCCCCAGAGAAGTGAACGCACCGGAATATTTTGTGAGCCTGTCTGGACTTCTTTGTTCAAAGCCCATTATTATATTTTATGACTGCGTGTTTTCGTTGTTCCACATTAAAGTTCCCTTCTTTAAAGATCGGACAAACGAAATCAAACAGGTTGAATTTTCGTCATCTGAGGAACAGAAAAATAGTAACCAAAATTGTGTTTGTGCGATTTCTTTTCCTCTTTCTTAAATCTTTTTTGTTTATTTTTTATTTTCGAGTAGTTTGAGCAAAGAAAAACATTCCCTAAAAACATTTCCTGGCTACAGCACTGGCAGACTGCTTTCTAACTGTTCGCGTACCGGATCGCCGTGCAATGCTCAAAAAGGACAACGAGCTGGCGTGTTATCTACGATGGGTGTAAAACGCACCAATCTCGCTGTGCCCTTTTATTTCGATATGGCGTAAAATGTGCGTCAAATATCAGCAGCTAAAGTGACAAAAATTAGGCACACAAACAACAACGCCGATCTTTATATTTAATCACGTGCAAAAATGATTAAACTCAAAAATACGGAATCATTTACAAAAAAAAAAAAAAAGACTAATTTTGTAATAAAACGAGAGACAGCAAAATCTCCAATCTACCTTTCAAATTAAGGTTCTGATGATTTTAGTGGTTTTAAGTATTATTTGCATCCGATAAAGCGATTTTACCTTTTTCGGCTTTTAAAAACGAAACCGAAACAGGGTGCGTGGGGCAGGCGGCGCTAGCTACCGTCCAAAATCTCCCCGCTCAAGTCTTCTTTTTGACGAGAGTCCATAGCTTTGCGTTCGGAGTGGCGGCGGCGGCAGCGGCGGTACGTTGCCAGTGGTTGTTCTGGTTCGCGCTTATTTTTTACTTTTAACAACCTCAGTTATGGGTGTCTCTTACTAGTACTTTGTTCAAGAGTGTCAAACGGTGTCTGGGAGACGCCGCGTCTAGTCAGTGACCGTTGGCTGACAGCGGGAGGGCTACGGAAAGTTGAAACGTCCGGTAAGCACAACTCTTTTCTTTGTTCAGAACGAAGTGTTCCACTGTTGCCGTGGGCTTGCTAAGCTGTGCTTTAACCTATCGCCCCTTTCCCTGGCAAATAGCGAGCGCTTGTTTCGCACTCGGACTCGTCTTCATGGTTGAGCGACGGCACCGCCTTGTATCGCATCGCCTACCTTCGATGCTCGTAACTGCGCTTCGCATCCCTGAGATACCCACGGAACTTTCTATTGCGAAGTGGCACTGGCACAGTCACTTTCGTGACTGCCACAACATCGCCAACACAAATATTGAAACTGAAATGTTGCGAGTGACTTCAGATTAAACTCCTCCGAAAAAGGCAGCGCAGAGAACTTATGCGGCTCGCTCGACGCGCTTCGCCAATTTCCCGCGGATCGGTTGGAGCGTTTTCAGAGGCCCTCTACTAGGGATGCCGCGAACTTTTTTCGAATCGAAGTTTCGATGATCGAATCAAGCGATTCGGAAGGTTCGGAAGATTTCGCATTTTCGAATTTTCTATATCGTAAAATTCGACGGAAGTCGAATTTTCGAACTTGTTAAGCTAAGAAGTTCGACGCTTTTCGAACCGTCGAACTTATCACGCTAAAAAAGTTCGATCCTTTTCGAACTTTCGAATTTATCACTCTGCAAAATTCGATGCTTGTCGAACTTCCCAACTTGACTGACCAAACAATTCGATGATTTTCGAACTTTCGAATTTCTTGCACTAAAAAGTTCAAAGCTGTTCAAACTTTCGATTTTCCTATGCTAAGGAAATCGATAACTTTCGAACTTATTTATCAATAGAATTCGAAAAGTTTCGAACTTTAGAATCCTGAAAAGTCAGAAGTTTGACGAACTTCGAACTTTTAGGGTAAAAGTTCGACGTTCGTCGAACTTCGAAAGACCGGCGGACGGTTTCATTTGAAATCAAGTAGTGAGGTACATTCGTAATTTTTTTTTCTCGAACTTTTACATGCGGTGTTCCGTTCTTTACGAAAGACAATGCCGTTTATTTCAATGTTCTGGCATGCTTAGTTTTAAAGAAATAAATTCCCGAAGAAGCGAGGAAGGACGACGGGTTTTTGACGATTATTGTTTATGCCAGATTTGAAGCGCGATGTAGCGGAAGCTATTTATGGTAGAGATGTTAAACTTTTTAAGAATGATCTATGTATAGCCTAGATAAGTGTCGCCTTAAGATATGACTATTGTTATTCAAGGCGAGTTTCGAAGAAATGTCCAAACATGTATCTACATGCAATTATGCCCTAAACTTGGTATTTATTTTCGTCTAAGTTGTTTGAGGTTTCGCATTTAAATTAACACCACAGGACAGTACATATCATTGCCATCTGCAGAATACAAAATAATGTATTTATTGTTTTTTCACGTTAAGGAATAAATTAACTCATGGGAGAAGATTTCTAATATTGTTCAAGTTCAGCATTAAAAGAAAACATTTTTTTTTTTCGCTTCACGTTCCTGGGACGTGTTTCTTTTAGCCTGTACACATTTTGGTAGGAGAAAGTTGTTTCGAAGTTCTGAACCTCTGAATATGCAAGAATACAACACATCCGGCGAGTTCTGGATAGTTTTTTCTTTCTCCAGCTTTTTATCCCCGCATATATTAATTTTTTTTTTTTGTTTACTATTGGCACAGTTATTTAGGTCGTAAAGACATAGCTTTGAACTTCCGAACCACTAAGCATGTGACGAGTAGTGCCTTCTGACAACGAGTTTCTAACAATGACCATCTACGCGATCTTTTATGCAGTGAAGAGCGACAGTAGCTATACATAGGCATAAATAATTTCAGATTAAAATAAGCTCGACCACGCCCTCTTTCCCCGTATTGTTTTCTTTAATAGTCCGAAATATCTGGAAGGGGGGAAGGGGGGGGGCTGAGGCCCCCCCCCCCTCCCCTCTTCCCTCCCCCGTTTTTCCTCTTCCGACGCCACTTGTATGGTAAAACGCTCCTCGACCTCGAGTTGTGTTGACTTCTGTGCTTTTTGCGAGGCGATTCCTCCGTCCCAGAAAATAAACCTCCAGGACAATTACAAGCTTAACTTACTATATGCCAGCGTCAATCGGGCGGCGTTCGATCGGATTACTACCAGCGTGCAAGGGGTGGGGATGTAGTTTGCCAGGTCGCTTCAAGGTTTTTCTGAGCCTCAACCTCCTGCCCGCCCCTGGCCATTTCGAACTGTATGAGTATCGTAAAACAGTGTGTTCGTGTGATCACTACTGCGTGATGCACGTTAAAGAACCCCCCCCCCCCCCCCCCGGGCTGGCGGTCACAATTACTGATCTATGATCACACGTCACTCTGCACTGGCAAATATTCCAGGACACTTGTCGTCTCATTTAATTGCCTGACCAACTTCACAGAGCTTAGGTATCACACCCTAACTTTTCTAAACTTGATTGCGTGAAAACCAGTGAGTCGTGAAAACGTTATTTTAAACTGAAACTGTGGAGGAACTTGAAAACTTGGACTTAAAAAAATTCAAAATCTTCTAACTTTTTTTTTTTTTTCGAATTTAGCATTAGAAGAGAATCGAAACTTTCGAACTTTCGAACTTTATGCAGGAATAAATTCGAAATCTTCGAATTGTTCGAACTTCATGTCTATAAAAATTCGAAGCATTCGAAGTTTTCGAATTTTATTTCCAAAGAATTTCGAAATCTTCGAACTTTAGATCTTAAGAAATTCAGAATTTTCGAATATCTCGAATTTCAAGTTAGGAAAGTTTGAAATCTTCGAATTTATCGAACCTCAAGTAAAAAAATATTTGAAATATTCGAACCAGAAATTTTAGAAACCGTGAAAGCTTCGAACTTTTCGAATTCGAAACTCTACTGTGATCAAAAGTTGCGAATTTTTCGAATTCGAACCTCGGTCGGTACGAAAATATCGAAATTTTTCGAAATCGAACTTCAGTTCGCTTCGCAAATATCAAAACCTTTCGAAATCGAACCTAGGGTGGTTCGCGACATCCCTACCCTCTACTGCTCCGGGCGCGCGCTTCAGAGCATGCATCGAAGTGGCAGCGCGAGCTCCCGCTACGAATAGCGTGGTCTGAAAACGCGGCCGCT
This sequence comes from Ixodes persulcatus, assembly GCA_013358835.2. Classification (NCBI taxonomy): domain Eukaryota; kingdom Metazoa; phylum Arthropoda; class Arachnida; order Ixodida; family Ixodidae; genus Ixodes; species Ixodes persulcatus. The sequence goes on from JABSTQ010010471.1 coordinate 392,444, forward strand.
CGGCGAGCGCTGTACGGGCTCCAGGGCCGGCTTGCTAGAAGCAGCGTCTCAGCTGAGACTGGGTGAAAGAAAGCACTGCCAAATCCAGCGCACGAGCTGAGTGGGACTCAAACTGCATCTCAAGACGCTCGCGCGCCTCAGCCTTTGCAGTGCTTTCTTTCACCCAGTCTCAGCTGAGACGCTGTTCTAGCAAGCCGGCCCAGATTTACCAGCGGCACAAGAATCCGTCCGGCGAGCGCGTGCTATTTGCCAAGAGAAGGGGCTACTAGTATACTTGTGGCCTGGGGCGATTTGCTGAATAGCGAAGTTGTGTCTGTCCTTTACCTGTCACGGGTTTCAGTATGTCAAATGCGCCAAGCAACTGAGAGAGAGGAAGAGACAAGAGTGTACGAGGGCGTCAGGACGCTGAGCTCTGGTTGGAATGATTAGTGGGTGGGCCTAACGCCAGGTGCCTTGGTCTGCACTACACGTGTCGAACACATGCTGATGCAAGAGCAAAATGCCAGATGCTGGTGTTCCGCGTTCTAACTTGTTTGACGAGTGCAATGAAGACAAAGGCAGCTAGGTTTAGATCTACTCACCAATCATTCCAACCAAAGCTTGGCATTCTGATGTCCCCACGCTGTCTCATTTCCCCCTCTCCCTCAGTCTCCTGCCTAGTATTGTTACCTTCAATTCCCGTTTATCTCGTTCAGGTTTGCCACGTTTACATAAATGGTGACTTGAGTGCGTCGACTTTAATTATTCTCAGAACTAAGCCGATGTGCCAACATTCATGCTAATGCACATCAAGTCCTGCGCTAAGATGGCACCATGTTGTGTCACATCTCAAAGTTGAACCTGCGTTTCCGGCGCGAGCCGAACTTTGTAATCACATTATCTGGCCTGTGTTTCGCATGCGGAGGCCTTTCTGATGAGCATGAAGATCTTAACCCCTGTCTTTAATGCTCTGCAAGAAGTTACAGGATGCAAGAAAGCACTGAGAGTTCTGGGCCTCGCCATTCTAGAACAGAGGGAACAATACTGCACACGCCATGGTGAGCAAGATCGTTTCCAAATGGTTTCAAGACACTACCGCTACTTCTATCATGGTTGGACAACAAGGACGAGAGGTTCCGGTGCAAGCAGGAGCAGCGCTGAGGTATGAACTACTTTATCTGCGGTATCAGCACTTGGAGCTCTTGACGCCGTTCCTGCTTACAACTTACTCTAGGGACTACCTCCGATGCGCAAGGCCACAGCGGGGGCCGCCCTCACCGAGCAGCTTAACTATTTGCGACTCCAGCGAACTATAGGGAGTGCGCTGGTCAGGCAAAGTGGCGGACGAAAGGAGGTTGTTTTTGTCGTTCAGCACGCTGACCACTATAAATTTCTTTCACTGCAGCGCAGGCATGTAGCCAGGATTTTTTTTTTTTTTTTTTGGGGGGGGGGGGGGCGCCCTTGACAAAATGCTGTATGAGGGGGAGAGGGGAGAGGAGGTCCCAGCAAGATAGAAATTTCCCGCACAAAGGTCGGATCCAGCTCGGTGCACGTGACCGCTTGAGCGTCTTCTCCGCCAATACGGAGTTGGCGGAAGAAGGAAAAGGAACGCGATACTCTGGCTCTGCAAGCAGAGCCTATACAGTTACTCTATGTCTGGACTGAGCGCAGTGCCCTCGTTAGGCCACAAGACTGAATAAAAAAAAAAAAAAAATCTTGAGAGGGCGAAGACAGGAAAGAACCTTGAGACAATTTGAAAAATGTGACACCTCGAGATTGTCCTTTTGTTAATTTCCTTTATTACTTTTTGTAACAAGTCGTCCCAGACTGTCGCTGCGAAGTGGCTTGAACGGGTGGACAGGGTAGGTTAATACGTGCCCCAGTGTTACTTGCGCGACATAGTGACCGTCCCTCACTGCATTGGCGTGGCCAGGGAGGAGGGTTATGGGGTTTCAGCCCTCCGTCCCCTGGTCATGACCATCCCAGCCACCTCGGTCATGTCCCCCCCCCCCCCCCCCGACGCACCCCCAAAAAAACAATTTACGCACTGCACCTTGAAAGTGGCAAGTTGTTATTTTCAACAAGGAAGGGCACACTAGGGATCAATTACCCTGCAGGATTTTAGGGATTACTATAGCGCAGTGTTTGTTTTAAAATGTCAGGAAAAAAAAATATTTAGGCTTGTAAAAAGGCGGCGTCCAGTTAGCCTCTGCGACGAGTGTTCCTGCGACGAATTGCCCTATGACGAATCGGCCTATTGGACGAATGAACCGCCGACGAGTTGACCGTCGACGAGTTGTCCTAGACCCTCTTTACATCATCTCGACTGCGATCAACAACGCAGGATGACATTGCATTCCTAAGGAGGTGCACGTCAGAAACATTTAAATTAAGAGGACCCAGCAAGGTAGGCAATGATTGCCGGCAACTTGCTGCTTGCGACGCACGAACGTTTCTCGGCGAAGGTACAGTGTGCGAAGGTCAGTACACGAGACCTCCCTTGCCTAGGCTACGCAAGTGGACATTACCAGTCGACCGCTTACGTTGCATTCTCATATTTAAACGAATCTAAAATGTTACTCTGAACCAAGAAACTTGTTTTTTTCTCAAGTTACAGGATTTCGTGTGCAAAAAAAAAAGTGTTGCTGTTCCTTTGTGGCGTTGCAAGCATGAGGTGCTTAGGCTTTTTCGTTGCGGTGGAGGAACGTTATTCTGAAACACTCTGGCACAGCGTGCGCTAATGCAAGCGCTAAAATTAGTACTAGCATGGGCTAAAATTGCGTACATTATTGTAAAACACCTTAATGTTTTGCTTGACATGTGTTAACGTGCACACGTTTTGCTTCTCTTACAGCAACTTGATACTCTTGGTGTGGCCAGCTGTGTCACGGTCCTGTCAGGGTCTTCCCCATCTGACCTTACAGCCTAAGACTGCCCCAAGATGGTAAACGAGCGTGCATTTACTCAGTACTTAAGTATGCGGATGATTTCAATTTGTGTATCCTGCTTTCGAACCGTCTTGGAAAAACCCAATGGTCAGAATAGACGATTTGCAATTTTCCCAAGCGCCCCGGCCCGCGCGCGAGGAATTGTGGGAGAGATTGTCCCTCGCCTGGTCGCTCTGCCTTAAGATTGCATTGCCTTGTCGCTTGTCTCCTCTTAATTCTCTGTTTTTTGATTCCATTACGTATTTTTATCTATTCCAGTGTATTTTGTATTGCTTCTAAGTGTTTCTATTCCCTTCTGCGCGCGATATTTCTTGTATATATATTGTATTTGTGTCTTTATTTCACCTTTTTCGACGGGGGTGCTGACGGACAACACACCGCATCGCGCGTCGTTTCCCGGGTGAATCGTTGCTACCGATTCCTATCGCGCTGTTAGCTGGTCATTTTGGTTTATTTGACCCGCGTGCAGTCGAGAGAAGCCGTTCATGAACACCCGCGCATATGTCATAGGGGTAGGCAGAGCTCTGAAGCAACAATCGCGACGCGAGAGCCGAGTGCGCTGTGATTCGGCCGCCCGCGCTCACTCCATTGACTCGCACTTTAGCGTATGCCTTCGAGTGCCGCTTAACTTGACCAAGATACAGCACGCCGCTTTGCCGTCGCGAATCGTTTGTCCAAATGCCTGCGAAACCGTAACACTGTTCGGCTTATCCAACACTGCGGCGCCTGACAACTGCACGCAGCGGCGCGAGCCCTTAGCAAGCGCCGGCGGTTCAACGTCGTGGCTTGTATGCGCCTTTGGCGTGCATTCATGATTTGTCTCCTCGGCGGTTGTCAGTTGCTAGCATCTTGACTCGAGCATCAGCTGACATCTTGACTCGAGAAATAAAATTATCGAAGGAACTATGAGTTTCAAGGTGACTGCCTGGGTGACAGCACATCTCTGCATTTGAAAAAGGGTGTTTCCAACTGACAACCGCTTAGCAGATAGATTAAGAAGGCATACCGCATACAAGCCGCAACGTTGGGCCCGGCGCTTGCGAAGGGCTCGCGCCGCTGCGCGCAGTTTTTCAGGCACCGCACGTTGGATATGACGAACGGTGTTAAGGCTTCTCAGGCATTCGGACAAATGATTCGCAGCAACAGATCTCTGCACTTAAAAAAGGGCGTTGGCAACTGACAACCGCTTAGCAGATAGATTACGAAGGTATGCCATAAGCGCAAACAAGCCGCGACATTGAGCCGTCGGCGTTTGCGAAGGGATTGCGCCGCAGCGCGCAATTGTCAGGCACCGCAGCGTTGCATATGCCTCAGCTTCGCAAACATTCAGACAAATGGTTTGCGGGGACAAAGCGGCGTGCTATATCTTGGTCAAGTAAGGGGCACTCGAAGGCACACGCTACAGTGCGAGTCAACGGAGCGAGCGCGGGCGGCCAAATCACAGCGCACTCGGCTCTCGCGTCGCGATTGTTGATTTAGAGCTCTGCCTACCCCTATGACATGTGCGCGGGTGTTCATAAACGGCTCCTCTCGACTGCACGTGGGTCAAATGAACCAAAATGAACAGCTAACAGCGCGATAAGAATCGGTAGCAACGGTAGTACTTGCCCGGGGAATGACGCGCTAAGCGGCATGACCGTCGGCACTCACGTCGAAAAAGGCGAGATAAAGACACAAATACTATGTATATACAAGAAATATTGCGCGCGCTGAAGGGAATAGAAACACTTAGAAGCAATAAAAATACACTGGAATAGGTAAAAATAGGTAATGGAATCGAAAAACAGAGGATTAAAGGTATGTTTTTACTTCAACGCTACGTCGACGGGCGCGGTGTAGCCCAGCGCACACTGATACTGATTGGTCGCAGATATCTAGTTCCTGGTCTCCGCCAATGAAAGGCGCGTTCTGCGCTACGCTGCATTCACTGCGCTCAACGTCGGAGTAGAAACAGCTCTTAAGAGGAGGCAAGCGACAAGGCAATGCGATCTCAAGGCAGAGCGGCCAGGCGAGAGACAATCTCTCCCACAATTCCTCGCGCGCGGGCCGGGGCGCTTGGGGGATTTCGCAAAAGGTCTATTCAGAGCCCTTGACAATGTTGTCCGTCACAGCATGGGTGTTGGTTTGAGATGCAAGATTTTCATTAATGTGGCTGTGCTGCGATTCATTTCTGCTCGAAAAAAAGCTCTGCTCTGTGTACGCATTTTGCACTATTATGTCTTTCTTTTTTTTGACCAAGTATTGTTTTGTTTAAATACTTACTTCTCAGGCTTATGTAAATCCACCGGAATGGCAATACCATTACTGGGTATACAAGTGCGAGCCCTTTGCTTGTGGAGGCACTTTGGCTGCGTGAACTCTTGCACAGCAGGAGCAACGACCCAAGATAAAGCCATGAGCCCAGGCTTCTAGCTGTCGGACAGTACCTTTAAAATACACTAACTTCTTCTATACTGCTGTTATAGAAAATGTTCAAAAAGCAAAAACGGCTGCATGAAATCTTTTTTCTATGCCTGTCGAGCCAAGTGAATTGTGTGACAGGGCAAGGATGGTGTGCTTGTTCTCGTTCTATAGAAAACTGCCAGTACCGTGGTATGGTGGTGTTTTATGTCTTTTTTTATGACAAAGTGTGGGCCCAAAGTAGTCGTATATGCAAACAAGAACCAAAGAGGGCAAATCGACGAGCTTACAAAAAGCATAAAGTTCACTGCCTAAAAAATCTCCAAGGAGTCACTGGGACAATCAGCTGCTTTGCACCGTGAAACATCAGTGCTGCTTGTTTATTTATTTACTTTTTTTTGCTCCAAAATAGCAAAATGTTGCCCCCCTCCCCCCCCCCCCCCCTCTCTCGCCTCCGTTGGCCCTCTTCCTTTCGGGGGTTCGCTATCTGGCCCCCACACTCGAATAAATTTGAGACCCCTGCTCTAGATGGTGAATGTGCATTCATACAGAGAATTGTGGGAAGCCGCTCATTGCGGGAGCGGGTGAACTGCTGAGAATTAGGTGGTGGTCATTCTCATCGGCGGGGAGCAATATTGGATGTGGTCCTGGGTGTTGCCCGCATTTTTCTTCTGAGAACCAACACAAGCTTTCATTGCCATAAGTGCACTGAATATAGCTGAGCTGCTCGGTAGGGGCGGCCCCCGTGTAGGCCCAGCGATTCACGACTTGCATGTTGGAGGGAGCTTTTAAAGTCTCCATAGCAAGCACAGGTGGTGCTGAAAGCTCGGAGCACTTAGAGTTCATGTATAGGCTCCCTACGGGAGCCAGAGTTGCGCGTCTGTTTTTCACGTGCCGCCGCGCCGCTATTCGCCGAATCACGGGAGGAGCAGACTCAAATGCTGTGCAGAAAAGTAGACGTTGCCTGCGCCCCGGCGTACTTTCCCTTGCTTTTGAGCGCGCCTTGAACGTGCGGTGCCGATATTCGCCGAATTCAGTCACGTGAGGAGCAGGATCAACATGCCGTGCAGGAAAGACGGCGCTACGGGGATGAACACGCAACTCTGGCTGCCGTAGGGAGCCTATACAGGAACTCTACAAGCACTTGTACCGCAGAGCGAGCAGCACCTACCTCTGTGCTTGTGCCAGAGACTCTCAGCCTCAGGGTTCGGTTGTGGTTAGGACAGTCTCGCACGGCGAGATGCGGCAATGTCCTGTGAGCAGTTGGAAACGATCTCGCTCGCCAGGGGGTGCGCACCTACATCCTCTCTTTTCCAGAGTAAGGCTAAAAACCGGATTTGAAGCCTCGTGAAACTTCTTACTAACTGCGCAGCGGCACTACCATCTCTAAGCAGTTGCAAGAGATTAAAATCTGTTTTTGCCTCTCCGGTCACAAGCAGTCACAAGTTTGTGAAACAGCCATTACAAACGTTTCATCTCAGTTAATTTCTACCGCTAAGACGAGATCAGTTTTGAGCAGTCAAAGCAGAATCAATCGAAACTTACGAGTTCAGACCAGCATCCTTATGATAGTTCTTAATAGAGTATTCGCACAACAAAGTTTCTTCCTGAGCAGAGGATTAAACGTCATCGAGCTTCAAGGTCACGTGCTCCGCGTCACAGATGTTCGCAAATCCCCCGAGCTCATGGGGAGCCGAGGGGAATTTGTGACCAGCCCACAGAAAGTCCGTTGTCTCGTCGGAGTGACCAGGCCCCCTCCATTGTCTCCCCGCTTTTAGGGGGGATTGCAGTTAACAGCAATTAGGTGGGCGCCTTTTTAAAAAAAAAATGTTATGCCTTTTGATTGATGAGTTCCCGAAGGTTGCCAGCACGTTCGAAAAAGAAAATACTCCGGCAACTCCAACTCTGTTGTGCGAATGCTCGCTTGGATTTTCTGCACTGCCTCCTCCTTCTCGTTTTTTCCTTCTCACAGCTTTACGACATACTCGGTTTTCTCCAGAGTTAATGATCTATCGTGCGAATGCGCCAATATGCACATCCACAAGGCGATCAAAAGCCTTTTAGCTGCACCACCACTTTCTTTGAAGCTCCCTACACATACAGGCATTGTGTTAGAATGACTCGTCTTTCTTTTTTTCTTAAAGGGGCACTATACCACTGTCTGATAGTCTATTTACGGTCATAAATCTGGGCGTGTCTGCAATAGTTCCCGAGGAATCGATTTCTGATACCGATTTAAGTGGCGATAGTAGTGATAGATTGAGTTATTACCATAAATAGACTATCAAAGAAAGTGGTTCAGTGCCTTTTTAAATTTTTTAACACACAATTGCTGACCAACAGATTAAAGCAGGCTCCTCCGTTCCGTGCAATTTGCTCCGTAATCAGTCAAGCCACTTGACCGTCAAACTATATCTTCGTTCTGATATAGATGTTTGGTATGCTATCCGTGAGTGGATAGTTGAAATAATAGCTGCAAGGCTACGTCCTTTCTAACAAAGTAGACCATCTTCTGTGGCGGAGCTAAGGTTTGAGAGGCAAGTGCTTTCTTGTGGCCCTTGTAGGTTGCTCTTCACACTTCCGTTTGTAGATCAGGGTTTAGCATGGTGACGAGGTATCTTTTTGGTGGTTGTCTTTGTCCGAGCCACAGTTTTCAAGGGCATAAGAGCATTGTTTGGTTGACAGACACTTAACTTGGTATTGTGAGTCAAGCAGGTTGTTATGGTCGTGCTCATCTTCTTTGTCAATGCATTCTAAATATTTAGAGGTGATTGTCTTATTGGTCGCTAATTGTAACTTGGCTTTGTTGCAAGTTTTTGTCCTCTGATCCTGAGTTATCAGGTTGTAAACCAGACCGAGGTGCTTGCAATTTGACTGAGGCTTACTGTGCTGCAAGGTCCATCTATCTTCACAATACCTGGATGGTTGAGATGAATCTTCAAAGCTCTACTCTAATTATTTGTATGATTGTATTTTTTTTTTGTTCTAAGTGATGGCTTCCCTTATGCTTTGTATTTTCAGAAGTGGGCCTTCAACTCCTTCAGCTGGTGCTGCAAGCCTGCTAGCACAACTTGTGGCCCAAGTACCAGAATGAAGAGCTGAAAGCACAGTTTGAGTGAGAGAACTAGTGGCCCTTGCACAGCTAGAGGACTGGACCGGGCAGTCATCAGAGCTATTTATGCTCCACTTCTATTAGCTCCGAGATGTTTCGGTGGCGCCCTTTCTTGGTTTCCGTCCGTGACGTCACAAACAAAATTTGCCTTGTCCTGATTGGCAATATTTGCCTCTACCTCCCTGTAATTGACAGGATTTCCCTCCCTGTTAGCCGGCGATTGGGTAAGCATTATCAGTATACAGGAAGCTATGGTTCGGCGAATCGCAAACCTCAACCACAGTGTCGCCTTTGGTCGCGCACGTTGCTAATAGTCCGCGTCACTAATTGTGTGCAATGTAGGCGAAGCAACGCCAGGCAAAAAAAGGGCAAGTACTAGGAAGGCGGGACAGAAGAAGAGGGCGAGGGGAGAATGGGAAAGCACTAGGAACGTTAGAGAGGAGAGTACACTGTAAACGAAAAGTAGCCCGGATGGGAGTTTTAAAGAATGAGATGCCGATTAAACTCCCAAGCCTAAAGCATTCACTCCCGCACATGGGAGTATAAAAACTAGAAACCACCACTTTACTCTGGTCGCTAATGGACGGCGTATAAAAGCGACATCACCTGATTGTACTCCCATAATAAACTGGAGTTCTTGTATGACGCCACTCCGCAAGACGAAATGGGAGTTGAAAATACTCTCATCCGTCCACCCGTCTGCGGGAGATCGGCCGCCATTGACGCAGCCGGCGTTTCCCCCGTCCCACCCAGTCCCGGCTCTGGCACCAACGGGTTTCCCGTCGTGGGAGAGGTCGTTATAATGGGTCCAAAGTGTTTTGGGGCTGGTTTTTGTTCGAAATCCCGACGCCGGCGAACACCAAATATTACACCAGTGAAAAACCAATCACAAAATACGAACTTTTCGCTCAATCTGACGAATACCCAAAAGTTGAGGGTAATATGGGGAAGCAGAAGACAATCCAGTTCTTTTCGGAGAGACGCGAGTGTAGTGCAATCATTGTGTGTTGTTTTAAGGCCCTTTCACGCGATGCATTTTTCTGGCGCTTCTTGACTCGCGAAACGAGTTTCGTGAAATGGATTCGCCCTCTGAACAGGGCCGAAAAACGCGCGTCTGCATCTCCCTGGGTTTTCAAGAAAAACACAGCCAACGGCTGCTCGAAAAAGCTTTCACGTAATCTCAAAAGGATAAGCGAGCCGTTGGCGGGGCCCAGTGGCGGATAAGGGAAGGTGAGGAGGGGGGGGGTCTGTCCGGATGTTTTGACCCCCTCTTGATTTGTGCATGAGTAAAAATTTAGGGGGAAACAAAAAAGGGGGGGGGGGTGAGGGGGGTTCTAAAACATCTAATACGCTGACCCCCCCCCCCCCCCCCCTTCCCCCTCTCTGGAAATACCTGCGTCCGTACCTGGCGGGGTCAGATTTCTGCCCGATTCCAGGCCACAGCAGAAAAAAAGTAAATAAACACGGCGCGATCCACGGATGGACACGTAGGTTGTGTTTTCTCGAGTTCGGGTGCGTACAGGTCGGTGGCGCGTGGCAGCTTTCTCAATTTTTGTGCACTCGTAGCGACGAGCGCGAACATTGCATGCCGCCGCCAAGAATGCTCTATTCGCGTCGTTGACGAGCGCGGAAAGCGCTGCCCGACGACGCTGACTACCCAGAAGCCCACGCGCGAGCGCCCCATTCGGGAATTTGGGGCAGGTGGGGCCAGTGCACCGTGGGCCAGTGTGATGCTCGAGGCGCACATTTCTGCGATCTGAACCTGCCGTTCTTGCCGCGTGTCGTCTGCTATCCACGTTTTCCCGTGCTGGTGTGCATATTTAACATTCGTGCGCTCGACTGGGCGATTGTGCGCGTGGACGTGGACTGCTCCGAGGATGTGCTACCACCGTTAGGCCTATCTGTCTAATGAGCTCGGGCCCATAGGCCTAACAGCCGGTGGTGGTGGTGAGGTGCCGGCAAAAGCGGGAAGCTCCATGACGCGCCAAAGGTAGAGTTCATTAGAATAAGTATGAACTAATATGTGTGCTATATTTTATTATGTGCTAGTCGTACGCATTGGCCGCCGTTCCAATCGAAACAAGCGCCATCGAATGTACGAGAACGGTGGACCCAGTGAAACATTTGAACCATTAGCCGACCAGAAATTTTCATCTGGAGTGTCTCGGCTAGGTAAACGATAGTAGCGGTACGCGATAGAGGTTGGACTGAATTTTGCATTGTTTGTCAAGGTTCTGTGAATTGCGCTACAATTTTAAACGCGTACATAGCGTAATTAGGCTTCGTCCGCTCTCTTCGGTGTCAGTTTCTTGAATCGGGCGTGGTGAAAGCCTACTATGTATGGTGATAACAGACTGGCCTTCTGTCAGAAAGCGGTCGCTGTGGAATATCGATTTCATCGAAGCGTTCCGGCGGAATCACCAGAGTCGCTGGGCACGAGTCCGGCAAATCTGCTAAGCAGCTAGCTTCGACAAACGCGATAGTGTGATTTGTGTTTTGCCACATTTGTGTGAGATTTTGGAGAAAATAAATGCTGGTCTGCACCCGTCATCTCCCAACATTTGTTTCTTTTCACACTGCTAACCACTACCCCGAATCGTTGTTTCGAAGCGTGTCCAAACCACGAGAACGAAAAGTAACCGACTGGGAAGCCGACGTACGGTACGTGTAAAGACGACGCAACTGTTACGACGCGGTTGCCACGAAGATGCGCATGCGCTAGGTGGCAGCTCGTCGGGGCGCGCTGGTCAAGGGTCGAAACACCCCCGAAACTTCATGGTTTTCCTCTTCCCCTTTTCCATTGCAAGCTTTTTTTTTTCTTTTTTTTTCTTTTTTGTGAAGGCATTAAAAGTCCTTTGTGCTTCTCTTTCTGCTCAACAACCCACTACGGCGAGGGGCCGGACCCACAACATTCCAAAGAAAAACGAAGATGACGACACTGTCCGTGGACTGCGTGAGCGTGAGAAATACATGTCCGGCTCCGGCTCTCCGAAGAGCTCTCGCCAAACTCGACTGTGTTATTAGTAACCAAAGCTTTTCTTCAGGCTCGCAGGTGCGAATGACTCCGCTCCTGATGTCACATAAGCCGCGAAATCCTGACCTCGAAGGACGCTGGCCTCGCCTCGGAAAATGCAGGCGGCTTGACTAAAGTTCCCCCACTCTTTGAGTCTCAAGGACTCCACGCTACTTTCGGGGCAGCGAAACAAAATGTCAAAATAGCAATACTTTGACTTTGCAAACCCTACAACCCCACAATCAAAACGACAAAATAACAAACAGCTTAGCTTTTTTTTTCGTTCTGTTTTTTTTATTTATTTTTTTTTGGGGGGGGGGGTTATTCACCTGTACTCCTTTAGTTTCAGTAATACATCACCTAAAACACAAACAAAAAAAAAAGCGGGAGAGAAAAGCGGCAGCATAAGCACCGTGGAAGCAACTTTGGAATGCTCATAATTCTTTTGGTTTCAAAGCGTACGTAGTTTACTTCTTTAATCGCTGCAGGGGGTGATTCGATGTTTATAATCTTGCGTTCAACACGTGAGTCGTGAAAGTTCCTTTCAAAAATTAGATCAATCCAAAGCTGTCGCTTGACGCTTTTTTTAAGAATAATTATTGACCTACAACTTCAAGCGTGTCATCAACGTATCCAACAGAGTCGGCACATTCATAGGGTGACCAGACGTCCCGTATTGGCCGGGACAGTCCCGTTTTTGAGGTCCGCTTCTGCCGTCCCGTCTTTTTGTCCCAATAAAAGACTCATGTCCCGTTTTCGCAGCTGTGCATAGTTTCGAAATCGGCACCAAGCGAGTTGAAGCAAACCGAAACTATGCGTTCTCGTTACAAGTATATTTTACAAAAATAACCGTAGGTACTTTAAAATATGAGTTAAGCTATACGCACGAGCCCGTGCACCTCAACCGGAAATGGTTACAACGGGTTTCAGTTTGCAATAAAGAAAAAAGTAGCGTAGCTTAGGGAAGGTGCCTGCTTCATACGCAGCGGACCCAGGTTCAAGCCATAGAGAGTGTTTTTTTTTTTT